>CAUVYP010000165.1:45000-452500 GCA_963556195.1 Sepiola atlantica
AACGACGCTGACACCAGCGCTCCGCCATACTGTCTTTTCTCTCTTCAACTGGCCTCGGCAAAGCAACAACCAACACACGTTTCTTCCGTCAACACGTGGTCAAACAACGGTAAGAGTTCTGAACTCATTTTCTTTGTGTACGGCTTTCAAATACTTTCCCCAGGCCGGACTCATTTTCTTCACATACGCATCTCAAGAACTGTTTCTTATCGACATACATACACGACACACCTCATCATTCCACGTACACACACGTTCAATAAACCTTATTTGCTTGATTTAACGAACATGCTTATAATCGGGGGACACGACCCTCGATTCCAACAAGTCTCATCCATTTGGGTGATTTGTGTTTAAATTTTAATTGACTTCTTTTTTGCAGGTGTCTGATCTTCGAGCTTGACTTAAGCAGCTGGCAGGTTTCGGGGAGACTCACGAACCCGTAAAACGGTGAAAGTCTTCTCGGATCCGAATCGGCGGGTCAAGCCGGGGGTCAGATGAGTGGAGAGGGGAGGAGTGGTCCGAGCTCTGCTGGGAAAGGTTTTGTCTAGCTCGGGCTCCCATTCCGAAATGAGGCCTAGGTCTCATGTCGGGGCGGGAGCAGACCCCAAACGATCAGACGGACATGCCACTCTAAGCTCCATGCCCAGTACGTCTGCCAGTACCGGCCACAGCACTGGAGGTAGATCAGGGTCTACCGCCTTAAGCGATAGCCTTGTTAGCTTTTACGTTGCTGTTCCCGGCAGCTCAAGATTTGATAGTTCGGATCCGAGAGGTAATCTGGGTCGGTGGAAAAAACTCCCCACTGCACCAAACTCTCGCCGGGCTTTAACTGTCAGCCCGCCTGGTCGTAGGCAAAAAGGCCGCCTGCCTCCAGGAGTAAGAGCGACTAAGTCGGTGGAGTCCCACAAAAAAGGGGCCACCAACCCAGATCAGCCGCCAGCCCCCAGTGACCGGGACTCTGCTCAGTGCCGCATTCTGGACCTGCACCAGGAATTGTTTGGCGGTTGCAGCAGTAGTGAAAGCAGCTACAGCAGCAGAAGCAGCAGTTACAGCAGCTTGGAAAAAGTGCACTTTGCATCCAAAAGTTCGACCCAGACTGGCATGCGGCAGTCCAGGCCGAGAAAGATGGGGGTTGCTCGCACCGTAAAAAAGTCTGGAGCAGCGGATGTCACTGGGAAAAAAGGGACTAAGGTGGCCACTCCACCTGTTACAACCCCAGCAGCATCACCAAAGGAGTGGCCGTCCCTTACAGCAGCCCCAGCTGAAGAACCAAGTGTTTGGTCGATCCCTCCCGGGCAGACGACGCCGTCGCCGCCGAAAGCTTCATCACCATCAACTCCGGCGGCAACCAACACTCCTGCCCTATCACCAACTAAAGAGGACAAGTGGGGACCCCAGTCACAAAGGAGCCCTTCGGGGTACCCGTCGGTTGTTCGAGACCACCTATAAGGAACTAACCGACGGTAGCGTAATTAAAGCAGCTCCGGGAGTGGTGGAACGGCTAGCGAAGCGAATTGTTTCGCTAGTCACCATCGACTCCAGAACAAAAGGGTTGGCTGGGTTCCAACTAGAGACAATAGGAGAAATCCTGTGGTCCCTCAAAGTCCCGGCAACGTATGTTTGCCGGAGAGGCTTTGCTACATGGGACCTCCTTTTACCTACAAAGGAAGCAGCGGAAAAGGTGGCCAGGGCCGACCTGAGGAATAAACATCTAATCCTCAGGCCGGAGTACTTGAGCAGGAGGAGGACACTAGTCACTGTCCTTGGCGTCCCCTGCTATATTGACTCAGAGCAACAAGGTGCAGTGATGAGTCAATATGGGGACGTCGAAGCCATAATCCCGGTCCGTGGTCCCCATAACCTAATGGTAGGGGACTACAAAATTAAGATGCGTCTGGACCGGGATGGCTTCAACAACATCCCGCCCCTGCTCAAGTGCGACGCCTGGTCAATGTCGATAATAGTAGAGGGCAGGAGGCCACATTGCTGGCACTGCGAGCAGAAGGGGCATATGGCGAAAAATTGCCCCAAGAAGGCGCCAACCAAGAAGACCCCTTCTGTCGCAGTCCCGGTAGGTCCAGTGACATCAGCAGCTCCTCCACCATCGACCAAAGGAGGCGTGGATGAGGAGGGATTCAGCCCGGTGGTCCGCAAGGGAAGACCACAGAAGTCCTCCTCTAAAAAAGTGCAGCCCTCTGATGAAAAAGGGGTGCGGGGTCCCACAAAGGCACTGGACGGAGATTTGCCCACCACTAAGGTGCCGCAGCAAGCCTCTGTCACGGCAGCGGCTACCAAGAGAAAGACTGAGGTTCCCCTGTCAGCTTTTTCTTCATCATCTGACTCGGAAGGGGAGAAGATGGAGGATGACGCTGGCCCGGCTCCGGCTCCGTCTCCGGAGACAAAGAGAAAAGAAACAAGGGACAAAAAAGTTGCCAAGCGCACAGCGAAAAAAGTCAAAGAGGCTGGGCCCCAAACCCCCGCCCCAACGCCCGAAGAGATTACTATCTCTTCTGCTCAGTCCCCCGAACCCCCAAAATCCAAACCCAACACTGAGCAGAAATCCCCCTCCCCCACTGAACCCCCCCCCCCCCAGCTGGCTCCCGCTCTCTGTCTCAAAAGAAAGAGTCGGTGGCCAAAACAGCAAAACCTGCCAAATCGGGAAAAAAAACAAATCACGAGAAACGCGTCACCCTCTCCGTCACGAACGGAGAAGACAAGAAAGCTCCCCTTCCTGCCAGGGGACCTCATCACGCCGCTGCCGAACTCACACCTCGGCAGAGAAGTGTCATCAAGCCGCTGCAGCTCCTAACGAAAGCCCAGGGTCTGGACACTACCAACCCGACCAACTTCCCGAATGCCCCCTTGCTGATCACCTTCGTCAGGAAGACGAAGGTGGGCCGCACCAAATACCTGTGGCGATTGATCGACGCAGCCAAGGGGGCGATGCTGAGCCTAACGTTGGTGGAAGAAGGGCACGACTCCCTCGACGATCTGAGGGACAAATGCGAGGGGAGGATCCCTATATACGTCCACCCCTCATTTTATAGAGCCCTCAAAATAACCTTTCCCCTGGATGTCGGAGGCATCTCCCGAGACGGCTGCGCGTCGTCGGAATTGCTCACTGGCAATATCGGGCATGTGATTTCAGGCCGTTGATTGACACTGACTAGTGTAATGACCACGAACTTGAAGTTAGGAAGCTTGAACGCGAGAGGCTTCTCAAGGCTTTTGAATTAGATGTGGCTGCGGTACAGGAAACTCACTATGTTTCGATAGACGATCACCGACTGCTGTCGGAGCATTTCGATGTTTTTTCAGCATTCGGTGACCGTTTTGCTCGGAGAGTTTCTCTGTTAGTAAGACGCACTCTGTTAGCAAGGGTAAACGTTGTTTTTACGCGGATGCTGATGGCAGACTGGTCGTGGCTGATGTTGCCGTGAATAGTGCCATGTTTCGAATCGTCGCGGTTTATGCGCCCAATACCATTCGTGAGAGGGTTTCCTTTTTCTGGGGGTTGGAGGGGTTCCTCGGTGGTTCGGAGCGGCTAATCTTAGTGGGTGATTGGAATGCCAACCATTGAACCCAGGATAGATAAGGCGGGGGGACCTAGTGGGTCGGATGGGTGGTCGACAGATTTCGTGCGATCACCCGAGGCGAGAGATGTGGACGTGGCTAGCTAGCGGCACTATCAATTCAAGTTCTTACTTGGATCGATTGTTAGTTAGAAGAGGCAACGTAGATTATATCTCTTGTCCCACGTTCCACTGGTTAGGCCATTCTGACCACAAGTTACTTGTGGCCAGTCTGGATTTAGGTCCTAAGACACACAAGGTAGCTGGGTACTGGAAGTTAAATACCTCCTTACTGGAGATACGTGACTTCCGGGAACAGCTATCTCTTAACTTTCAAAAGGGATTAGTGGGGGCGGTAACCGGGAGTAAGTGGTGGGTTAACGCCAAAGTTGGCATTAGGCGCTTTTCTGTTCAATATAGCCAACGCCTCGCCTTAAATAAGGCCAAAGCAGAAAAGCGTTTAGAAACTAAGCTGGCCTGGGCGGTGGCTGGGGGGGATTCCCTAGGCATAGAACTAGCTAAGGGGGACTTGAAACGTGCGGCTAACGTGCGGTCAAGTAGTTAGATCTAGGCTAAAAAGAGTGTCCAACGAAGCCGTGAATGTTGACGCGGCAGAGCGTAGAATTCCACTTCGTCGCAACTCGGTCGGTCTCATTCGTCAAGTCAAACACCCGGAAGGACACACCCTTGTGTCGACTCGGGAGATTTGCCGGGGATTTTCGTGAGCATTTCATGGAGCGGTTCACCCAACTGCCCGGACTCTGCGTCGAGGAGTTTGGCAGCTATTTAGCTGGCTCGCCCCGCCTGGAGGCGGCCCGAGCGGCTAGTTGTGATGGGCGCGTTACAAAGTGTGAGGTCTTGGCTGCACTGAAGCAGGTCGGCTACGACAAATCTCCGGGACTGGATGGTTTGCCCTATGAATTGTTCTTGAGGCTGTCGTACATCTTCGTACCTATTCTGGTCAATGTGTTCAATCACTGGTTTGAACAGGGTTCTATCCCTGGTCAAGTCACCAAGGGAGTGATCACATTGCTTCAGAAAAAGGGCCAAGATGGTGGGGATTTAGATGATTATAGGCCCATAACTCTGCTAAACACAGATTTTAAGATTTGGGCCAAAGTTCTTGCAAATCGGTTGCAGCTTGTTATCGGTGAGTTGGTCGAACCTGATCAGAATTATACTGTGAAGGGAGATCGATTCAGAACAACTTGCATCTGATGCGCCCGATCATAGAGGGGTTAGAAGACGACACCGAAGCCGCACTGATCAATTTAGATCAGTCCAAAGCTTTTGACAGGGTCGACCATCGGTTCCTGGGATCTGTTTTAGAGACCGCCCGTTTTACACCGGACTTCTGCAGATGGATCTCCATTCTGTATCGCGGGCCGACGGCAGTGGTGCAGGTGAATGGAATGCGATCGGAGTCTTTTGCCGTCTCTCGGTCGGTACGTCAGGGATGTCCGCTGTCTCCCCTGCTTTACGTCCTTGCCTTGGAGCCTTTTCTCCGCAGGCTTAGGATCGGGGAGCCTGGACTGGCCCTACGCGGTATTGCTCTTCCTGGCGGTGCGCGAGCCAGGGTTTCCGCGTATGCCGATGATGTCACCGTGTTCGTGTCGTGCTTTCGAGACATTATCGCGGTGATTAGGGCACTCAAAAGGTACAACAAAGTCACAGGGGCCGTAGTCAACCTTAGCAAATCCAACGGCCTAAGGTTGGCTGCCTGAGGCGGCGCGGCTGCGCTCCTGGGCCTTTTTTCAACTGGACAGATAGCCCGGTTCGGATCCTCGGCGTATGGTGGGACCGGGTCTCCAGCTTGATAAGAACTGGTCGGTAGTACAGTCTAAGGTCGAAGCGTCTGTAAGGATTTGGCTTCGAAGGGGGCTTTCCCTTAAAGTTCGAGCTGAGGCGTGCGCCACTTACGTCTTTCTGCTCATCCTTTACCGATTGGCTGTACTACCTCTGCCTGCGGACCGCTGAGCGCTGTTAACGCGTCTCCTTTTCTCGCTTTTGTGGGCAATGGGGAAGCCGCTAGTCCGTAGGCAGGTCTATACTCAACGTCCTGATGTGGGAGGCTTGGGAATGCCCGACTTGGCAAGCCATTTGTATGCCAAGCGATTAACATTCCTGAGCCGAACCTTGACAGAGGAGTCTGCGTGGGGCCCTGCGGTTGAGAACGCTTTTCCCAACCTCATCCCTGACCACTTGGCCGAATGTCAACGTAGGCCAAGGGGTCAATCGCAGTTCCTCAACGAATGCCGAGCTGCGCTCAGAGTGCTGCCGGTGTCCAGTGACCTCGCCCGGTCTAGGAATACACTATATCGGGAATTAGTGGTGGGGACCGTTTCGGATCCTCTTCTCAACAATACTGAGTTCTCTCTGACCTGTCGATTGGTTCGAAATGCGGTACCCCTCAATGGCATACGTTTCAATATTGTTCTGGTTATGGACCCCTTTTGCCCCCACGTTGCGAGGAAGATGAGATTGAAACGGCTTAGCACGCCTTTCTCACCTGCTCCAAACTTCGTGAATATTGGACGTATGTCAACGAGGTGACGGCTCGCATCACCCCTGACCGGTTGACGTGATTGGATTTAGCATCCGTTGTCTTCAACATGGACCCCTTGTGGCCCAGGGAGAAACGTTTTGCTCGCGATTTTAGCCGTAGCTAGACTCGTTGTGTACACTCCACGCTTAGAGATAGGGCGCCTGGGGGGGGGGGGGTTGCTGCCTTCTTATTATGATTTGATTTCGTATTGTAAACATCAGCTTAAAATCAAAATCAAATCTGATAGAAGGAGGTTGCCTTCCTCACTTTTTAAAAGTAGGTGGATACACACCGCTATTTTATGCGTGTTCACGCGGAATAATTTCGAGTTCGTGTTCCCTGCCTAGGCATGGCACACGCCGACCTTAGGTCTCTTTTCTGAAAAAGGAAAACATTTCCTTACCCTGACCATCCAATTTTTTGGCACAGTCCCTATTAGCTAGTAGTATAAATTAGCTCTTTACTCCCATCTTTATTTTAGGTGTTAGAACTCCTCCAGCATGCCCGCTCCCAAATGTATTTTTTGCACCCCTGACCCGCCCTAATAGCTCTTATCCTGGAGGACACCGCACATCCCGACAAACCCATCCCTCCATTTCTTGTGCCCCCATAGAAACACCCACTCCCAATTAGGAGCTGAATTTCTTGCTTTCGGTTTATACCGGAAGACAGCGAGCAGCTCATACCTTAGATAGGATGCGGGGACCCTACTAACTTACCATAATTAGCATTTTATTTTGTTCTTTATTTTTATCATCCCTTTTATTTATTTTTTGGGGGGGGGGATTATTTAAGGCTTAGTTTTTTGTTATCCCACTCCCATCATCTCATATGTACATATTTTTTGTAAATAAAATTCATTTCAAACACCTGGGGATATAAGTCCATAGATTGAATGTCGTATTGTGGTGACTGAAACTAGTTTCTAGGGTATTTTAGACCAAGTGGACGACCCCCGACCCCCACTTTCCCCCCATACCCCCCTTTTGGCCTTGTGCCACATCTTATCTTTGTACATGTACAATTATTATAAGATAAATAAATCGCTTCAGCCCGGGGGTCAGGAGGGGGCCACGTCCGACTTGGTCCACGGATGGACCAGTCGTCGGCAGTCTGAGTTCCTGCACACAGCGGTCGCAACTCCTGCCCCCCCCCCCACGTCGGCAGTTCCGAACTCCTGCATCTGCAGTTCTTAGTTCCTGAGTTCCCAGCAGTCCGAACGTCAGCAGTCCTGAGTTCCTGCACACCGCAGCCGCAACTTCTGCACCAGCACCATGCAGCTCCGTCCGAACTCCGACACCAGCACCCTGCAGCTCCGACTCCTGCATCAACACCCTGCAGCTCCTGCACCAGCACTCTCCTGCTCCAATTGCTCCAGCACCCTGCGGTCCCGACTCCTGCATCAACACCCTGCAGCTCCGACTCCTGCTCCAGCATCCTGCAGTCCCGAGTTCCTGCACCAGCACTCTCCTGCTCCAACTGCTCCAGCACCCTGCAGTCCCGAGTTCCTGCACCAGCACTCTCCTGGTCCAGCATCTTGCAGTCCCGAGTTCCTGCACCAGCACTCTCCTACTCCACCACCCTGCAGTCACGAGTTCCTGCACCAACACTCTCCTGCACCAGCACCCTGCAGTCCTGAGCTCCTGCACCACTCCTGATACAGCGACACCATCTCAATTCACTTCACTTGTTATTACCATATGGTAAATAAACATCCTTTTCTTGAACAGTTCACCAGCGTTTGTCCTCTCTTCTTTGCCATTGTCGTTACTTGCCTGTGTCCACCTTTTCTTAGTTGTGTGGCCGATCAACACTCGCCTGGTCGGTCCGGCAACAAACTTAATTGCGAATCGAGATGAAATTAATAACATTATTTAGAAAGCCATACTTAACATGGGGAGAGGGGGGGCTTTGTTACTTAGTCTGTACTTTCTGAAGGGGGCGTAATCTATTTTCAATCGATATTTATTCCATAATTGCCTAATTTGTCTTACTTTGCGAAAATTGTCGCGTGGAACGTAGTAACTTGTGTACTTGTGTTCGTGCAGCAGAGAGAAGTGAAAAAAAAACGATTTTCACTGATCCGTTCGCTTATTTATAAGAAAAAGAGTCATTTTTCTTTATGGCCCCGGGCAACGCCGTCTGCGTCTACGTGGCTGTAACTGTAGCAGTTACCTCCTCCTTTCAAAACATAACTACACCGGTTTGCCGGTAGGTGTCGCTTTTTCACCGACAGGTGGTACTGTAAAGCGACACCAGAGTTATCTGCCCTTCTGACTATAAAAACCGTTGCAAACGGAAAATCCATCTCTCTCTTTCACCGACCAGCCTCGGCAGAATAACGCTGGCACCAGCGCTCCGTCTCTCTCTCTCTCTTCTTCACCGACCAGACTCGGCAGAACAACGCTGGCACCAGCGCTCCGTTTCACTCGCCTTTTGGCCTCGACAGGACGACGCTGACACTAGCGTTCCGTTTCACTTTTCTCTTCTGGTCGATTGGCCTCGGCAGAAGGACGCTAATACACTAGCGTTCCGTTTCACTTTTCTCTTCTGGTCGATTGGCCTCGGCAGAAGGACGCTAATACACTAGCGTTTCGTCTCACGCTTTTCTCTTCAACTAGTCTCGGCAAAACAACAACCAACACACTTTTCTTCCGTCAACACGTGGTCAAACAACGGTAAGAGTTCTCAACTCGTTTTCTTTGTGTACGGCTTTCAAAGACTTTCCTCTCGCCGGATTCATTTCTTCTTATACCTTTTCAAGAACTGTTTTTCCATCGACACACATGCATACATCACACACTTCATCATTCCACGTACACACACGTTCAATAAACGTTATTTGAACTACCTCATTGTTTATTAATTATTACTCTGTCTTTGCATGCAACATTGCTGGATTTACTGAACACGTATATAGTCCGGGAACATCACCCTCTCGCGATACCTAACATAACCATCAACTTAATATGAAATTGTCCTCAAATAACAACCGTCGTTCTAGTTTTATGGGGAGGGGGGGGGGCTTTTGAAGTGTGTCATTCAGCAAACAATTCCCCCTGCGCACACCTCCACACACACTTTATGGGACATTTCCGCTGGTCGGCGAAGACACACTCATTCATTCTTGCGAAGGAATAGTTGGGGTTAAAAAATTTGAAAAACCTTACTCAGAAAGCAAAATAAAAGAAGAAAACAAAAGAAAATGTAACTTTGAATTATCCGTCAATACTCGGGACTAACTCCGTAAGTATTGAAATTCCAATTTTACCCATGCCGGGAGTTTTATTTTTTTACGAAGGAGTTTGCAAAAAAGACACTCGATGATTGAATGGATCATAATTAATGGAATGAACAATGCTATTTCATACAGACATACGAAATACTATTTAATACTATAAAGTGTGACAGGCAGATGAAAATGCTATTTCACAATTAAGCGTGACAGATAAACGAAATGCTGTTTAATACTTAAAACGTAACAGATCGACGTAATACCATCTAATACTTAAGCGTATGAAAATGCTATTTAATACTTAAGGCATGCTATTTAATACTTGGGCATGACAGACTGACACAATTATATCTAACATGACAGACAGATGAAAATGCTATTTTTAATGCTTCAGCGTGACAGACATTGTATTGCTGTTGTGACAATGTTGAGCAGCCTAATCGAATTAGGAGAGTATCGCGCTAGTATTCATTAAAACCAAAAACCGATAAAGGTCGGACACAGCATCGAGCTGGATAAGAATTTTCAGCTTGGCAAGCTCGTTAGAACGACGACCGCAAAAGACGACAGAAGAGTGGATAGGTTGTCTGTGGTGTTTTAACTTTGCACGAAGTTGACTTTGCACGAAGTTTTGTTAAGAGATAATCAGAAGAATGAGATCCGATATTGTTGGGAGTTTAGCCGAGGAGGGGGTAGAAAATATTACCCTTGAGGTAGCAAGGAAAATGGAACAGATATCCCCGTATAAGGAAGATGCTGCCGGACCACGAGATTGGCTGGCAGTAATCAAAAAGAAGAGGGTGGTTTATGGTTTGGCAGATCATGAGATGGTACTGCTGGCCCCTGATTGAAGTGGCAGGTCGAGTCTCAACAAAGTTCATTAGTGAGATTTACAAGAAGAACTCGGATATAGCTTGGACGGAGCTACGCGAGCGGTTGGTGAAGCAATACGCCAGCGAGTGGACCAAGATTGAAGTTGTACGCAGGCTAACCAGGCGCTAACCGAAGGAGAGGGACTCGACGAATGGGGCGATCCCAAATACGGGTCCCAACCAGGCCATTCTGGTGGATACCTTTCATGAGCGGGTTGAGTGACAAGGAGACCCGGAGCAAGGTCCTACTAAGGTGAACTGTTCACTTTACTGAGAGCCCAGTTGGCAAAGAGATAGCATAAGGCTAGGAGAACGCGTGGAGGGGAGCGAGAATGAAAAGAATGTTAGAGCTAGACAGAGAATGGTGGGGAGCAGAGCGAGTCTGGGGTCCCCGAACAGAACGGGGACGTAAAGGATTGGGAGGCAGTGTCTAATCTCCTCCCATGTTTTTTTCCCGTAGCCTTCCCCTGCCAACTTATCCTGCTACCCCCAGTTGTGTAGTACATCATATTTTCGACATTTTTTTATCCTTAGCAATGGATTTATTGTCCTGACAGAAACTTATCGTTCCTTCAGGAGTTAGGGTTAAGGTTCCGTTTGAAAGTTTTAGATGTCGTCTGCTTCGAGGCTTTCTGGCAAACGTAAAACTGCAGGTCCCACTGTAATAAAGTGCTCAATTTTTGTTTCGGACCGCTTTTACTACCTCCCTGATATCTATGCCCTCTAGGGTTCATATTTCCAAGGAGTCCTTTTTTCTTCGAGGACTTGATATGGTTACCGGGTAATGGGGTTTGATCATGCCGATGATAGATAATGTGTGGTTTTCGAGGGTACCCTCGTCTTTCTTTTTCCTGAATTGAAGTTACTTACTTCTCCCTCAGATGACCATGGTCAGTCCTGTTCTTGCCTCTTATGGCTAAAATGCCCTCGCCGCGGTCTCCTAGATTTTGCCAAAGCATACGCGCCAGACTTACTCTTTACAGCTTTTGTTGTTTGCTACAACTGAACCATGGGTTTTCTTCGACCTTCCACGCTGTAGAAGTCAGTCTTGGGTAGCCTACATCTATTAGAGGTCCCACTAGGTCCCTGCTGCCAGTAAATGCCTTTGAATAAGAATAACTTGTTCCTTTTCATGGCCACTTCGGATTCGCTTGTAAAGGACAAAGCCTCCGATAATGTTGTCGGATAAGATCTGGCCACATCCTCCTTAATGAAAGGTGTTAATTAAAGCATATATGAAAAATTCAGCTAAGTGCACTTGCGCAGTCGAACTTTCCTTCATATCTGCGTCCTTGTATGCTAGCTTAACAAGTTGGTCCACCCTTATTAGCTAAGTCTGCGAGTGCCTCACCTCGATTTTGCCTTATTTTAATTATTAGGGCCCCTAGTAGCATCGGCGTTATTCGGATTGTCCTCCGATCCATTCCGAATGTAGACCGTCTGAGAAGTCATATGCCAAGTTTACTAATTCTGGATCTGTTAGATTTTAGACCCGCTCTTTCTTTTTCAGAGCAGCTAGCCATGGCAGCTAGTCAGCAGCTAGTCAGACGATTTCCCAGTAAATATTGGGATTTTCGATCCACCTGTGAGCACTCCATTCAAGGATGTTGGGTTAGTGATTTTTTTTCTATGTATTTTTTTAAGTAGCAGACGTTAACAAAAAACAGGAATAATGTTTATAAATTTTACGGTGTGTTGTCTTTTTCTCTACTTTTGATGCTGTGATAATCGTTCCGGTTAGAATTGGATTGTGTCCGTGGGTTTGTTTTTATTGTTGTTTTCAAATTTCGTTGTGATCGTCGATTTGTTTGTTGAGCCGTGGTGTCCGTGATCGTTATCCTAGGTCACGCTGCATCAATGTTATCCAATTGGCTTGCTTTGACCGAAGGGGTATATATATATATCTTGGTCGCGGAACCAATGTGATCCGATAAATGTGATCCAACTGTTTGGCGGGTGGATCTTGAAACGGTATGTGACGACAAGACGATGACATGTGTACGTGTATGTGCAATGTCTCGTTTTATTATCGCCAGTGAGCAATCATCGTCTGACGATAGTCACCGTCGTCTGCTTCTGGGACTGGCTGGCTGGCTGACTGGGGACGATCGTGCTGCAAATCAAACATTATATAAAAATGGAACAAACTTTTAAATATAAAGATATAATTTATTTTTGCCTAGGAACATATTTAAAACTCGAAGATTCGGTTGAGTTCGGCGAGAAGCACGTGTTTTCCTCATCCTTTCAAAAGCCGACTCCAAATTTTCAATTTCTTTACAAGAGAGAGAATAGAGAGAGAGAGAGAGAGAGAGAGAGAGAGAGTGAGAGAGAGACAGAGGGAGAGAGAAAGAGAGAAAGAGAGAGGGAATATATAAACGTCATCGTTGTACGCCTTGTCAAATGTTTTGTTTTGAGTTTGATAACTGATTTTCTCGACCGACGACTGGTTTGATCTCTGAACCCATCACATGCACCTGTCATTTAATTAGTTTGACACCGACCTTCAGTCCTCCAAAATATAGGTGCACTCAGTGATCTCAAAACGCAGAGAATTACTGTTTTTGAAATAAGTCTGGCATAAGGATTATGAATATAACGTGGAGAACTTAGCTCCCCAAAAGGTCACGCATTGTGCCACAATACGAACCAACTGCGAATAAAAGCAGTGTTTGTTGTGCCGTCAGAGAGAAACAAAGCAGATGCTCAAACCCAAATGAACAAACAGTGGGTAGTTGAGAAAGAAGAGGTTCGTCCTGGTACTTACTCTCTAAGAACCGGAGAACTAGAAGAGTTTCATGACATGCACTACATGGGAGTGGATAGAACATTCCACTTATAAAACGAGAGGAAGGTGGTCAGGAACTGCGTTCGATATCAATCAATATATACACGATCCTGCCCAGAATATACACGATCCTGGTGAAATTGGGACTGCAAAAAATTGGACAAGATTAGCTTTATAAACACACTATTGTGGGGCACATACTGTTCAATGATTGATTGTGGACCTGGGAGACTAGCAATGTGGAGGGAGTTACATGCAATGACGGGACGGCAGCTGCTGTTACAAAGGAATTGAAGGAGATGATGGAGGTTATAATGGACGATGGCATCGTTTTTCGCCCATACAATGCTAAAAAGATGAAAGTTATCGGACAGTGAATAGAGATACGTGATATCACCTTAAGAGGCCACATTCTGCTCCAACATGGCACCGAATGTCGGACAGAGGCACCCAAGAGATGTACGACGTAATGGGAAAGAGGAGTAATTACTGGAGTGCAATCTCCTAACAACTTGATCGTCGATGGGATGTCGCAGCATATTTTGTATGTTTTATGGTGTCGTACTTATACGACAAACAGTTGGACTCGTCAATTCCTAATAAAATACTGGAAACATTTAGGCTTCTCGCAATTTGATTCCCCTCTTGCGTATTCTTTTGAATTGTTACCATTGTTGATTACAATTGCTGTTGTTATCGTTGCTGTTGTGGCTGCTGTTGTTGTTGTTGTTGTTGTTGTTGTTGTTGTTATCGCATTGGAACTTATTTTTTGTGATGAAGCTTTTTTTTGCTTTTTTACCACTTGTTTTTTTTTGTTTTTTGTTTACTTAGAATGTCCACTAGGAAACCCGTATCTGTTACTAGATGTAGGCACTTTTCGCCTTCTCAACAAATTCACCGACATTAATGGCAACTTTAGGAGGTTTTTTTTTAACTTTTTTGTTATCAGTTTTGATAACCATTATGGTGACGGCTACTTGTAGCCCGAAGCCTTCTGATGTTATGGATATTAGCGAGTGGCAGAAGAGGCCGGCTGATGCGCTCAGAATGGGGCAAGCCTCCTAAAGTTGCCATTAATGTCGGTGAATTTGTTGAGAAGGCGAAAAGTGCCTACATCTAGTAACAGATACGGGTTTACTAGTGGACATTCCTAATCTAGAGAAAATTAACAAAAACAATCATGTTTGTCGTCGACAAAAAAGACTAAAAAAGTAATTAGATCGTCTACAGATCTTATTTCTTAGTTACTAGCAACAGCAGGGTATAGATCACAAAGAATACAATACTTGGAACACTTTGTTTCCAAATGAAGAAACATGCTTGAAACTTTCCCAAACAGAAATAATCACAAGGAACATATACTTAGAATGGAATACATGGGCAAAAGACGAACGGCTGTTCCATTTTTAACGTTCCGTTTCATGTGGACGGGGAACATTTAGGAGCTTTCTTCTTAAAATATGGGGCATTACGTCCGTAATGTGTCCCCAGGGATATGGACATTTGAAATTCTTTTAGAAAAAAAACGGCATTCGAAAACATTCCATATTATATATGGTAATTGTGGCTGGAAGAAGGCCTGTTTGTTGGGCTTGTGAGGAAGTCGGTCACCTCACTTTTGAATGCCCACTAAGAAAGCTTATGATTACGAAGACCAGAGTGAGCCAACATTTAGAAGTGCCAATGAACCAAAGAGTGGGGACGCCCATTAATTCACCCCCATCAAAATCATCTGATAACGACTACCGAGTACTCCCTGATCTAAGTAAACTTGATGACAGGGAGAATAACAGATGGATTTTGGTTCAGGGAAAACACCTGGTCGTCTAGCCCTGGAACAAATGAGAGAAGAGTAAAGGATCCTGGTAAGGATAAATATGTAGAGGTTCGTGACCTAAAAAAACTTGATAAAGAAAAAGTACCAGAAAGTCCTAAATCCCCCCAAAATATAAGCTCGCAGTCACCCGCTCCCCTGAAAGGGAGGGAATACAAGTTAATTCCTTTTAGCCCAGTTAAAAAAACAAGAACAAACCGGTGGGTGTCCTCTACTAAGCCTTCCCCTTTAGTCACCCCCAAAGCATTCCCTCATGCATCCCCTGCAAAACAGTTCGCACCCGCCTCTCCCTTTCTACAAAATAGAAACACGACTCCTTCCCACTCCCCAGTGAAAGAAGACATGCCACTCCCATCTCCACCTCCATCTCAAAAAACGGCAGAGAAGCCCTTCGTTGGAAAAAAAGAAGGAAATAACTGCTTTTCTCCCAGGAATAAGTATGTGTGTAGTGAATGAGGTACAGGAGGAGACTATAAAGTGGCTGATCTGAAAAACTACTCGCGTTTAGGGAGGTGGGTAACAAGTCAGTTGAAGATCCCCTTAACTTCCATAAAGCTGTAAGAGTCTTTACAGTTGTCAGAAAACACGAAGAAAGCAAAGGGGCTCTGACAAATGCTAAGGGAGGTCAACGATAATTTTCATTTAACACAACCCATGGCTATTCTAAAATAATGAAATGTTAAAATGTTTGTGTTGGGAGTGTCCCTGTTCAGTTGCACCCTTCTCTTTATAGAATAGTCAAACTAACGTACCCCTTGGATGTTGGGCAAATCAACATTCGATGTTCGTTTCTGGAACCCAAGCAAGCATAGATGTCTGTGGGCTGACTCTCGGAAATTTCGAGTTGCTACAGACCTTCAGCACCTTGGAGTGAATATATGTTGTATTCAGGAAACCCACTTAATTCCAGGTGACCATTTGGGTGCGCTGGATAGGGGGTTTCACGTCTACTCAGCGTACTTCGATTCTTGCTCAAGGGGTGTTTCCTGGCTAGTAAATATGTCTTAAGATGCGTCGTGTGACCCTTGTTTCATGGATCCGGAAGGGAATTGTTAGGTGAAAGTACAGAATAGTTAACAAAGCCCGCCCCCCTCACTCCATGTTAAGAATGGCTTTCTAAATAATCCGGTTCGTAATTACGTTACGAAATTAAAGGTTTGGACCGAACGTTAAAGTACAGAATAGTTAACAAAGCATCCCCCCCATTCTCCCCATGTAAAAAATCGTTGTCTGAAAGAAGAATTTCTTTTTTTAAGTATTAAATAAAGTTGTTAGTTAAAACAAGTTTTAGGCAAGATGAAAAAAAAACACTGAATTACAGTTAAAAAACAATTTTGCTTTTTTTAAATACATGGAAATTTTCTAAGAATTTAAAGCCAGTTTAAATGACGTTTTACTCGATAGTTTTTAAATTCCTTTCAAGTTTTGCACACACACGAAGTAATTGATGTTTTGTCAATTAAAATGGCTGACTTTAGAAGAAATCTAAATGAATTATGATGGATTTCATCTCGTAACTTAATTACGAACCAGGCTTGAAATAATAATATTATTTAGACAACGATTCTTTACATCGGGAGAATGAGGGGGGGGTGCTTTGTTAACTTGAAAATTGTATGTAAAAAATAACCCGGTCCAAACCTTTAATTTCGTAACGTAATTACGAACCGGATTATTTAGAAAGCCATTTTTAACATGGAGTGAGGGGGGGGGGGGCTTTGTTAACTATTCTGTACTTTCACCTAATAATTTAATAAACAAAAGATATCGTAAAAATGTAATTTAACTTGAAAATCTTATCTAAAAAATAGCCCGGTTCGTAAACTGCACAAGTACCAAAAAAATAATATTAAAAAATGTTCATCACTGGGGAGGTGGGTAGCCTCGTATTTACAAGTATATCTCCTGTAAAAACGGTTCTAAAATCTATTTTCAATCGATATCTATTCGATAATTGCCGAATTTTCCTACTTGGCCAAAAGTGACGAATTTTCCGTTTACGAATTTTCCGTTTACGAATTTTCCGTTGCCGAATTTTCCTGTGACGAGTTTTCCGGGCACCAAAAAAGCAGTTCGGTAGAACTACCGAAGATGTTGCACACACCTTTTTTTTAAACACTATTGTGTTGTCCGGTGGTAGGACAAAAAAGCCCACCAAACACGGACAAAAAAATTTTAAAAATTAAAAAAAAATATTTTTTATTTTTTTTTTTACAATTATCAATACTTTTCGTCTGTAATTTATTTTTCGTGCCAAAATTTGTTTTATTTCCCCTTGAAATTAATTAAACTAATTTTCAATTAATGGAGAATTCGAAAATACATTTCTCAATTTAGTTAAAATGGCACCGGTAAAAATGTACAAGTTGGTAAATAGGAAAAGAATGGTACAAGAGAAAAATATATATGGAAATATCAAAATCTTAAAAAAATATAAAAGTAACCCCTCCCCCCCCACACACAAAAAAAATGAGATTCTACATTTTTTAGACGATTTACGTGTACACATTGAAAAAAAAAACAAAAAAAAAACAATTAGAGGGTCGTAAAACCACACGTAAATTGCTTTAAACAGAAAAAAACACCCACCTCGCCCGAAAAACAATGAATCAATTTATCTTCTGTCGCAAAAGAAAATTCGTTAGCGCCCTAAAAGTATGTATTTTTCGTTTTACCACCTGGACTTAGGGTTAGTAGTAAAAAGGGTGCGTTTTTGTTATGATGCAATCTTTAAAAGTACCGGAAAATGTTTCAAAATGAAATAAATAAAAAAAATTATCAAGAAAAATAAATTACAGACTAAGAGTTATTGATAATTGTAAAAATGAAATATAAAAAGATTTTTTGGGTATATGTTACGACGCTCAGCAGAGGCGCGAACGGGGTCCAAAAAAAGAACGAGAAAGGGTTTAAAAACATAAATTTGCAACAAGTGAAGTTGACCTACGACGAGAATAGATATTTTCCTACTTACCTATGTAATTTGTTTTTATTTTTACGTATTATATAAATGGGTTTTCATTAGATGTAAAAAAAAAAAAATCTTGTTTTTTTTCCCACCGTTTTCACAAAAACAATATGGTTGCTCCTAGTGCATTCGTAAGTAAGCCCCCCCCCCAATTCGGCCATGTTTTTTTCCCAACTGGCGGTGTCAAAACTATTGATTTCTAATAAATAGCACTTCAAACGGGTTTAAAATACAAACAAATAGCACATGCAAGTTTGAAACTAACTTTTACAGCTTACAGTTACTTTTATTTGTTGTAAATTTGTTTTTTTAGCGTTTTTACTCTGCTGAGTCTCGTAAAAGATGCCCGATTTTTTTTTAATTTAAAAAAAAAAAATTATTTTTACGTTGGTGGGCTTTTTTGTCCGTGTTTGAATTATTTTTTTGTCCGGTGGGGTTATGTCCGGTGGGCTTTTGTCCGCACACCACTTTCCCCTACAAGTATCTTTAAATTCTGAAATACGCGAGCAAATCCCAGAAAAATTGTCGTCCGTCTTGAAAAGCACGCTGGCTTGGCTAAGTAAAAGTGATGCTAACAAATGCAGTCAGTAAAGACAAGGCAAAATTATATAGATAAGTAGAAATGTCATTTTTTTTGCGTTTGGTAACAGTTATTTGTTGTATATATTCGGCACAATCGTACAATCGCACAATTTTAAGGACATTTTAAAAAAATCCCTATCAACAAACAAAATCAAAACGAATCGGTTCAAATCGGTAGTATGGTCTCGACACGACCAACGCCGGGTAACACGGGTCATCGAAAGTTAGTTTTTTAAGCTGGCGCGAAAGTGTTAATTCAAAGAACAACGCTACAACTCTTTGATGTCCACATTAACATGTCGCCATACTGTCTGGCCACCTGCGTTTATCGAGTTTATCGACGGGTGAAAGAAAACTTCCAAGCTAATAAAATTAGTTAAAAATATTGAGCTTCTTTCTGAAAAAAAACAGCCTCTGTAAATTTAAAAATATCAAAGTGTAATATCTGTTCAGCAATTCACTAAAAAATAAAAAAATGAGATTCTATTTTTTAGGCGATTACATATAAAATAGTATGAACAACTTTTAAATTAGCGGTAGTCTTGCATTATAGTCAGCATCCGAGAAATCGATTAAAAAATACGACTAATAATTGTCACCAAACGCATTAAAATGTAATTTTCTACCGACCTATATACTTTTAAGTTTTGAAACTTTTAAAAGTTTATTTATTGAAAACAAAAATTTCGTTCAATACTCTATTTCAGACCCAGTAAAAATTTAAACATGGCTACCTAGATTTTTCGTTCGCCTTCGATATCTAACAATTAACCTAGACAGCCATGTTTAACTTTTTTTACTGTGTTTGAAAGAGAGCTATTGGCGCAAACTTATTTTGAAATAAAAACTTTAAAGCAGTTTCCGTACGTCAAATGTGTACAGGTCGGTAGAAAATTAAATGTTATTGTTTGGTATATATATATATATATATATATATATATATATATATATATATATATATATATAACAGTATTAAAATAACAAAAAATGAATAAATTTTCACATGTTTCACTTCTTTGTCGAATCATCCTCAGGTGTCAAAAGGAAATGAACAAAAAAGCTGGAAAAAGGAGAGAATTTTAAAAAGACAGCGGAGAAACGCGCAGAGAACGTTTTTAGGAAATCGTTGGCGATTTTAAATTAAGCAACGCTGGATGGCATCACAGAACAAAATCGCATTACGTTAAACATTTTAAAAATGTTACCACTGGTTTCATATGTGGTGTTGTTAATTTTAGGTTGGTGTGTTTTTATGTAGATAGCTTCGAGTATTTTAATTGTTTTAAATTGGTCTCGGAATGTATAATTTTAGTGTTATTAACTAGAATTTGTCTTAAATCGGAGGGAAGGCAGTTATGTTTTTGTAGATGTTGGTAAATCGAGCTAGAGTTTACATTATTTACTATAAGAAATTTAAAACCCAAAATCTTGTAGTAAAAAACAGGGAATCTTTTACAAAATGATCAGCAGAGTCGCGAACGAGAAAGGGTTTAAAAACATAAATTTGCAACAAGTGAATAGACATTTTTTTTCTACTTCCCTATGTAATTTGTTTGTATTAGATGTAAAAAAAAAATTCTTGTTTTTTTGTGCGTACAATTTGGCAAAAAAAAAAATGGCCGGCCTTCCTATTTGTCATTACATCCCACCACCCACAGCGGCCATCTTGTTTTGTGCGATGTTCGTGTGCCGAATACTTAAATTTAAAATAAATAGCAATTTAAACGGGTTAAAAATCTTTTTAATAGTTGGAAAAGACACAGGTAAGTTTGAAAATAACTTTTATCGCCTACAGTTACTTTTATTTGTTGAATATTTGTTTTTGAGCGTTTTTACTCTGCTGGTCATTGTAAAAGATTCCCAAAAAACAATTCCTCCCCAACTCAAAAACCACTAGAAAGAACCAATGTTATTTATAAGTTTAAATGCCCTTTGGGAGAATGTAACTCCCATAAAGCTAATACCTACATTGGTTTTACAAGCACTACCCTATCCCGCCGCCTCACCATGCATCTTGTCAACTGCATGCTACCATACGTCTCTTTCTTGTGTTTGATTTGACCTAATGTCTAACCCTCTTTTTATTATGCGGGGACACTTTGGTGAGGCTGGATGGTGCTCTCCGGCATTTGTGAAAATGGAAGAGAAATTCTTTAATCAATGCGGTATTCTTCTTGTCTTTGACTCTTAGTCTGGTTTCCTAAGTGACAGAAATCCGTGAATAAGAATTAGAGTTACCGTGTCTTGTCTCGTATATTTTCAATTAGTTTTTTGGCACTGTTCAGCGAAAATTGTCTTTCAATTGTGCGGAAGACAGTTTTGTCAATTGTTGCATCTATTTGTTCACTAAAAAGGGTGAAAATAACACGAGAATACAATAATTATAACAACAGAATTAAAAAAAAAATAGCAATTTATGTTTAAAAAATACAACTTAAGAAAATCTGAGTGTTTTTTTGTTTTTTTTCATTTTCTGTTTATTTCACGAACCCGGGTTCAATTTTGTGGAGTCGCATTTATATAAATCAGACTATCGACTAAATTGGCTGCTTGTTCGATCCTTGGCTTGGGATGTGTGCTGATCTAGCCACACTGAATAGCTGTGATACAGCGAAACAGTCCGTTCTCGGGTGGAGTACTGTCGTAAATGATATCGCCTGCTATTAATTTAATGTAATGCAAACTTCTGTCAAAAAAACAAAACAAATAGAGCACTGTAAAGTGTCCGTCGATATAGATATCATTTATTTGTATTCAAGTTCTTAATCTATTACTTAATATAATAAGTTAGTTTCATGTTAGCTTAGGGTTCGAGTTTACAAAAACAGTTTTGTTTTTATCCGGTTTAAAAGCTGTACCAGTACCTGCGGTTGTTTTCGGTACTATTTAGTTTGTTTCCGGTTGTCTACGGTCATATTTGTGTTGTTTTCGTTCATCATGTCATAATCTAAAAAAAACAAAACAAATCTGAATGATTGCCAAATATTTTTCATTAGCAGCAATATTAAAGCTGAAAAGTTCAATATAACCATTTAAATGTATAACTAACAAAGTTCCGTTGACACAAGAAATACAGACACACGGAAAGTGTCACGAAATCGGATGAGGATTGATTTGATCAATCATTCTTGCGTTATTTTTTATTTATGTATTAATAAAATTAGGAGATAACGTCATGTCTATGTGTTTCTCGCCTACACCTTTGATAAATATACACATTCAAAATAACAGGGCCAGTTCACAGAGGAAAGCCAATGAAAACATGGGATGAAGGGATAAGGATAGACTTGAAAGAAAGAGGGATAATAAATAAAGACAGTGTAGAACAGTTGAGCTAGCAGAGTCAGTTCACACGTCAAGGAAATGAAAACTTTAAAACAGTTTCAGTAAGTTAACAATATACAGATCGATTGAAAATTAAATTTTAATTTTTCAGTTGTTTAATATACGGCATAGAAGCTAAAAATGAAGAAAATGACGATAAGCCTTTGAGGCTACAAAACAAATTCTGAAATAAACTAAAAAAAAAATTACAAAATGTTCCAGAACTGAAAACTGTGCAAGTCGATAGAAATTTTTTTTTTTTTTGCGTTTGGTAATAATTATTTGTTGTAGATTTATATTTCACCCTTTGGGGGGAATAAAGCCCTAGCCAGAGATAGGTTAGTTTGGAAGTCAATTTAATACATGCGTTGTACTAATGTCGGGTTAGTTAGGGTTCCTCTTTAAATATTATTTTAAAACAACAACAACAACATGAAACCATTTTTATCGCATTATGTTTAGCTCTTCGAACTCTTCATTTAACAAAATTGGATTTAACGCAATAAAATCGCATTTTCTTTAATTGATTTATTTTAAACTTTATTTCGTCAAACTTCATCAGACTAAGAATTCAGAGACATGTATGCACATATGTAACCAATAATGTTTGTATAAATGAAAATTTATACTTATAAACAGCTCTACTTGTTATTATTGAGCACTTTTTATAAATACAATATATATATATATATATATATATATATATATATATATATTCTCTAAACGTAACCTTCATCCTAAACTCGTCCCTGTGTCACCATTTTGAATTAATTCTCTCTCGGCCCTTCGCTGTTCGTTTTAAATTCGTGCGTTGTCCTCATTTCCGTTATGAAAAACGCAAATCCGCTACTGTTCAGATCAACGTTCATTCAGATTCGGCTAGTTCGCAGCGGCGGCGACAACCCTTTGACGCCGAGATATTTGCTTCTTCACTCGAGGATGTGGCGGCGGTGGGGAGGGGGGGGGGAAACAAACACAAATATAACAATAACAAAAAGTTTATAAAAAGTTTAAATTTCAATCCCCTATTCGCTCTCTCTCAACTTTGATACAATAACTAAAAAAAAATGTATTTATTTATTTATTCATTCATCACGGCCTCTCGACTTGGAAAGACAGCCGGCGTCGTTAAATTTTTATTACAGTCACATTTCCGCTTTGATCTAAGCGCTTAAACTTGTACTTAAATTCACCCTATAAAACTTCCCGTCCCCCTCACTAACACCCACCCCACACACACACACTATCTCTCTCTTTCTCTCTCTCTCTATCTTTCCCTTCCTTTCTTTCTTTGTTGCCTCTCGAAACCTACGTCATTTCTCTATTTCATGTTTATTTTGAATCGCACAAATTTCCTTTCCAAGAAAAGTTTTTACCCCGCCTAATAAACCGGTATTGTCCGGGCCTTTGTGTCTGGATCTACGCCGGTCTATTGGCGGGTTGTCGGTCCTGTGCAGTTCTAGGAGGTGCACCCTCCCAGGCTTGGCCTCCCCTCTTTGGGGAGGAGTAAGTTTATTGTTTACTGCCTGAGGCGCCCCTACCGGGGAATGCCGACGGGGCTGCCCAAGCAATTTTTAATGGCCAGAGTGTTCACCTTCTCGGGCGCTAATTTATCAAATCCCACTTTCCCAACCTTGTGTCACATCTTACCTTGTTGGAGGTAGATAAATAATATATATGGTGCCCGGAAAACTCGTCACAGGAAAATTCGTAAACGGAAAATTGGTAAATGGAAAATTCGTAAACGGAAAATTCGTCACTTTTGGGCAAGTAGGAAAATTCGGCAATTATCGAATAAATATCGATTGAAAATAGATTTTAGAACCGTTTTTACAGGAGATATACTTGTAAATACGGGGCTACCCCCCTCCCCAGTGGAGAACATTTTTTTATATTATTTTTTGGTACTTGTGCAGTTTACGAACCGGGCTATTTTCAAGTTAAATTAAATTTTTACGATATCTTTTTTGTTTATTAAAATTATATATATATATATATATATATATGAGAAAGGAAGGGTGATCGTAATCCGACGTAATCTAAATGAAAAAGGAAAAACCCAAGATATATTTTTTTATATATATTCATAAACGTTTCGTATTTATTGTCAGGATGATAATTTGAAGAAGTGAAATGAATAGTGGGTACCATTAAAGGCAGCAAGGGTGGGGTATGTGGCTTGGATTTTGAGAGACTGGGGAAAGATGAAGGAAGGGGCAACTCTTCCTACCCGCAAGTACTTTCGCATTTTTAAAACACAGCATTTTCCAAAAATATCTAATATTATCAGCAAACCCTATTGAAACACAAAAAGCTCATACCTTTTTCACGAGGCCAGAACATTGGCCATCAACCTCCAAACAAAAACAACACAACAAAATCACTAACACCCTAGACAGCAAATGGAAAACCCTAAGACGCCCGGAGTTTATAAAAAAACTCACTACTTATAAACTTTCAGACATAGAAACTGAAGCTCTCAGTTTCCGCTTAAAATTCGCTACCGGAATACACTCTAACACCACCACCAACACAGTTCTAAACAATTACAGACATACTGACACAGAAGGAATAATCTCAACCACAGCAACTCTACCAAATGACCCTGCTTTTTACCTAAAAGATACACAGACACTCTTAAAACACCTATCCAATAATCATGTCACCATCAGATAAGGGAGGGGCCAAAAAACACGTATCTTTAAAATATATATACTCTATTATCCGACGAAAACACATACTGACCAAAACTATAGAACATTTCAACAAATTACGAACAATAAAAAATAGATATAATATATATTGAGTATATCACTCCATTATTCCTACACTATACGGGATCCCCAAAACCCACAAACAGGACATGCCAACATTCTCACTCCACTAATGGACACCCAGCCCCTCCCACATAAAAAACTCAGGCGACCTTTTTTACAAAATAAAAAAAACATGAAAGTAGAAAAGAAAAACATAACACCGCTATACACCTATGTCCCAGTTAAAAAATGCCTAAACTTACTCCACACACATCTAAAGAAAATCAAAACCGACTTACCATTCCCCCCCCCCAATATAATAGAAATAATTAGACTTATCACTGACGTAACATATTTTCAATTCAACGACGAATTCTACAAACAAAAATTTGGACTGTATTGGCCTGCCTCTTCTTAGAATCCGGCCCTATCGAATACTTCAGATACATTGACGATATTCTTATTTTCTTACCCTCAACTACAAACTAAACACATAAAATTTACACATGACACTGAGATAAACAGCTCGATACCATTTTTAGACACACTTATAATAACAACAAACTAGCATTCAAAGTACACCGCAGAAACACTTACAAAAACGATTATATACATTTCTACTCTCACCATAATAACTATATAAAAAACACATCAAAAACATCAAATACCAAACACCTCTCTCATAGACAGACCTCTTCTCTTATCCACGCATTCCAATAACACATCCATCTGCAACACACTGTAAAACTAGGTATTCCAACGGTACACACACCATAAAACAATACCGTCCCGTGTAACAACTGCCATCAAATTTACGTGAATTGAAAAAAAAGATTGAGCGAACACAAAAGAGACATAAAAAACAATAGCTCTCTCAGTGCACTTTTTCCCCCACGTATTAGAACACGATCACGCTTTCAAGTTTGAACAGGCCCAAATCATCAAACACATTCATAACTAAGCTAGGCGAAGACTCATCACAGACTCTGACACCATTAGACAACGAAATGGTTTCTACAATCTATCCCCCTTAATAAGCAAAATTATATTCTGACCGAACAAAAGCTAAATCTAGATCATGGCTAACCCTTCTTCTTATCGTTCTCACTTGCACACAACCCCCCCCCCCCCGCATACACACTTACGTGCTGACTCCTTTCTCACGTGAATCACCCACTACGAATCAAAAACTACTTAACCACAAATAATAGTTTTACAAATAAACACAATTTACACAATTTACACATCCTTACAAATATTTAGATATTTAAAACTCTTTATTTTTCTCTCAATTTACTCTCAAACCATCAACACATCCTGAACATAACCACATTTTACTGATCACTCCCCCAAATTAAAATCATTTTTCTTTCTTCTCATGCCCCTCCTCGTTCCTAGCACACTTGTACACATTCTTTCAAACACACTTATACTCACACATTCCTGACATGTAGCCACCTGGTCAATACTCCTCCCTCTCTCCCAGCCTAAATTTCACACCTGACCACAACAAAAATTTCACCTCCCCCTTTCACCTCTTTTGACTATTTTCTTCACACTCTTCCGCCCATTTTCAAGTTATCTTCATTTCTTCAAATATTTTTCTAAAACTAAACACACAGAATTTCCCCCTTCTCTCCTCTTTCCCCAGCCTCTCAAAATCCCTGCCACACCTCACCACGACAAAAATCTCAGCCCCTTTAGGTAAATTCACTAATATTTTCACCCCCCCCCCCTATTTAAAACTGCTGCCTTATTCGCCACCACTGACTTGTCACAGCCTGAACTCTCCTCAAACGCTCACAGTAGCCAGCAGGTTAGTTTACGTACAGCCTCAATCGCGGTCCGCTTGCTGGCGTATTGTTTCACCAGCCGCTTGCGGAGCTCCGTCCAAGCTATATCCGGGTTCTCCCCGTACATCCCTCAATGAACTTTGAGACTAAAAACAGTACCATCCCATGATCTGCCAAACCGTAGACCACCCTCTTTATTTGGATTACCGCCAGCCAAACTTGTAGTCCGGCAGCATCTCATTTATACAGGGTTATTATCTGTATTCCCCATATGGGCCTATTTTCCTTACTACACTCAAAGGGCTATTTTCTGCTCCCCTCCGCGGCTAAACTTTCAGCGCACAGAACTGAGCAAAACAAAATGGCAAGAGAACCAAAAACTGTGGTCCACTCATTCTCAGAGTTCTTATCTTTCTTCTCTTTTTTTTAACGGGTTCGGTTAACTCTCGCTGTATTTCTTTTTAAATCGTTGTTTCCTGGTCGAGTTGTGCTACTAAAATTTAGCATCATTGTCACGGAACCAGAATGAAACCCACAGCAGAACAAGTAAAATCGTAAAAATTAAGTCTTCAACAGCCGTTATCGGCATAATCACGCATTTAATCGTTAGTTGTCACTTTCTTCTCTATATCTTTCTACTTCCCTTTCCTTCTTTTTCTAGCTTGATAACTTAATGTTTCTTGTAGAGGATCTGACCGATTTTGTAAAGATGTTTAAACTAAGTGTGTGTTTAATAGATACATATATATGTGTATATGAGTATGCATGGTTATGAATATGTGTGGGTGGTGATGCGTGTATGTATGTACATAAGATGTGTACATATTTATGCTTGCCTATGTACGCGTGTGAGTAAGATTGTGTCAGATTTCATTTAGGCTTGCTCTTCTCTTGAAATTACATTTATCGCTAGCCGGGAAGTGTCATAATGCAATGAGAATTAACACTTAGGTACGTCCCGATTGATTTGAAAAACAGGGCCCCTCCTCCTCACTCCCCTTCGGTGTCTGTAGTAAATTATGTAATTCCCCCTCCCTAGCTAAACGTAACGATTAGATAGTCGCCAATTTCCCCTCTCTCAAAAGATGTATCGGATGGGTTGTTACTATCTCTCTCTCTAATTGTATTTGAATTGTCGTGTGTAAATTTAATTATTTCCTTTCAGTCTCAAAAATGTAATTGTCTGGATTAGATGCTTGAAAAAAACACTATCTTTAAATAAATTATTGCATCGATATATATATATATATATATATATATATATATATATATATATATATATATATAAGATATGGTGGTCTCCCATTAGAAAGCATTGAATATTTAAATGTAAGAAAGTTGTTTGAAGCCTAAGAATGCATAAATAGTAATTTATTTAAAAGTAGTCCCAAATTTTCGACGTAATACGTCCTCGTCAGGGGTAAAAGACATTCTTTTTTTCATAGCGACATGTTTATCGCTAGTAGAAGGTAGAATCCGTAAGATGTTGATTCGGTAATAGTTCAAATGTCTAAGTCTTTTAGGGAAAGATGCGCGGAAACGCATTAAAGATAAGATATGGTGGTCTCCTATTAGATTTAAATGTAAGAAAGTAAGGACGTATTACGTCGAAAATTTCGGACTACTTTTAAATAAATTATAATTTAATTTAAAAAAAAATGCATTCTTAGGCTTCAAACAACTTTCTTACATTTAAATATTCAATGCTTTCTAATGGGAGACCAACATATCTTATCTTTAATGCGTGTCCGCGCATCTTTCCCTAAAAGATTTCGACATTTGAACTGAATCAACATCTTACGGATTCTACCTTCTACTAGCGATAAACATGTCGCTATGAAAAAAAGAATGTCCTTTACCCCTGACGAGGACGTCGAAAATTTGGGACTCATTTTGAATAAATTACTATTTATTTAAAAAAAAATGCATTCTTAGGCTTTATATATATATATATATATATATATATATATATATATATATATATATATATATATATATATATATATATATATATGTAAATTGAAAAAAAGGAAAGTCAACACCTATGGGATTTATTTATTTATTTATCAACGTTTCGTCTTTATTGAAAGACTTCCTCACGATAAAGAATATATATATATATATATATATATATATATATATATATAGAGAGAGAGAGAGAGAGAGAGAGAGAGAGAGACAGAGAGAGAGAGAGACAGAGAGAGAGAGATGAAAGATGATAATAAAAACATATCCATGGATTTTCAAAGATGAACTGTTTTCATGAGAGGATAGAAAATACCCGACGATGTACTTGTAAATATAATCGGCAACATTTAACTTTGAAAATGTTTACACTTTTTGGTACTTATTTTGTTTTATTTTTTTTCATTTTATGTAAAATTTTCAAATATATGAAGCTCGTGTTCTGACATCATCTTTCATCCCTAGAATTGATTGCTCTATTCAATATATTGAGCTTTATATTATGACGATAGATTATTATTAAACGTTAATTAAATTATCTTTAATTTAATTCAACATTTAAATATTTTATTTCATTATTTTTATTGTTATTTTTTCACATATTCTAAAAAACATAACATTTCTGTGAGATGTATTTTTTACGGTCCGTTTCATTTGTTGTGAGCCAAACAACATTTTTATGTCTCTGCAACACTAAAAAATCATCAGAAAAATTCACAAAGAGTAAATGAATATATATATATATATATATATATATATATATATATATATATATATATGTGTGTGTGTGTGTGTGTGTGTGTCAGTTTACTTTCAAAGATCGTCGCCCTGTCAAGAGGGCTACATCAAATATTGAAAAGCTGTATTTTCCGGAATATTTTATTTAGCGAGATGATCCCCTGAAAGTAACATTTTTTGTTTATTTTTCTGCATTATTTTCGTCTTAATTCGTTCCTTATTTAGACATGAAAAAGGACGAAATAAGTTTGATTGTTGCCGAGTTTTTTTTGTTTTTTGTTTTTTGTGTTTTGTTTTTTTATTTAAAGACGGGCTAGGAATGTCACATCTACCAACACAAAGAAGAACATTTTTAATTTTTCGTAAAACGGCCGGATGTTTCTAGTGCAGGTAAAGGCGTCTGTGTTTTCAATAAAAATCTGCGGCTTATATTTTTTCATTTTACGTACAAAGATTTGTATGGTTGTGTGGTCTGTATATACAACAATAAGTTGCACTGAAGCTGAATTAATCTTAATCGTTTCAGCTGTCGGACATCACACTCTGAAATTTCATCACACTCTGAATTAAACCATAGCTCTGTCAAACATTTTCCACAAGGAGAAAAAGTGTTCTTCCAAGTATATGTTAAATAATATTACGATGTCGTCAATATAAACATCGATGCCTGGTAAATCTTTTATGCATCTGGTGGGGCATAAAGCGAATAGATGCAAAGCTTTCTCTAAGAGTTGAATTTCTTCGTGATGCACACACCACAAAAGGACAAAATAGGTTTTTTGCTTTCACCCGCCACGCGAAAGTTAGCAATGTGCCCTTTTCTATATAATATCTTTAATGTTCAATGGTCCATACAGAGGAGTAGAACCTTTTCGCAAAAATATCTTGCTCAGCATCAGCATTTCAAGATATAGAACTTTTTAAGAACAGCAATTAAATTGCCGAATATTGACGTACAGAAATGTTATAAAACTGTCCGCCCGCTCTCTGTATAGCGGGTAACTGACCGTTCATGTTTTGTGTATATGTTATTTGTTTGAAAGCTGTTTTCATATTGTATATAATATTTTATTGTTCGTTTGTAAAAATGATATCTTTTTGTTAGGGGCTGTTTCGAAAACTGTTCTATCGGTTGTATCTTGTTACAAGGGCATGTTATAATGTTTGTGGCCCGCGTATGGAATGATATACAACTTTAATGTTCTCCCCTTTGAGGATTTATGTAAATAAACTCTCTTATTCTTTTTCTCTAGAATGAGACAATTCTAGTAATTAATTCCTTTTATTATTATCCTTTTATTTGCTCGTTTCAGGTTCGTCGGTTTTATTCGGCCAAAGAGCAAATATCGATACTATTGACGTAGAAGGCATCGTAGAATTTCAAACACAAATTTCAGCCATTCAAAATCGAATAAAACGTCATGAATTGCCGGGTTAGTGTTAAAATGTGTAAAATGTGGCATTCGTTTTACTTATTTTAGCAAAATTTGGAATACAATTGAGCCCAGACAATGAGGTTACTTTTGCCCCGTAGTCATAAAATTCGAAGAACAACTCTAAGCATTCTGAACAAAAAAATGTACTCAACCACCGTCCACGAAGATGACCGGAAAGATAAAAATCAGAGAACGCACAAAGAAAAAGATTCGAAAAGATGTTCATTCAAATTGGCAAATGAGTAGCAAATGAGTACAGACGAAAGTGCGTTCTCTCACTTGGCGATTCTGATAAAACTCTTTCTTGTTCGATTTTTCGTCTTGCAATTTTCAACTACAACTCGGATAATGAGATTGCTTTTTTGCCTCGTATATCAGACGTTATGGAGACATATCATACATACTGTAAAAAATTGGACTGAAATTTGTAACTTACATTTTACTTCAAAAATTTGTTGTTGACAAAATGATTTAGTCCAAAACATTTATCTTTCACAAATGATAATGAGGACTATTGAAAGCATAGTAAATAACCACTGTGATGACTTCAGGTTATCGGAATTAAGTGCTAATCACTTTAAATGGCTCATTTTTGCACAAGGATTAGTGTCGAACATAGAATTTTAAATTAAAAGGAGGGCCTTTAGCAAACTGGAAAATAAGCCAGATCTTACACTCCAGCTAATAGCTTGGGACTGCCAACAGTTAATTAACATGCGTCAGGATTCGGATGGTACCGTTAGCATTGTCTGTCGTAAATGACCCACTTTTGTACGTTCAATTTTACCTAAGTTAAAACTCAAATCGTGTTAACATCAAAATCATCATATTTGCAAGTATGGAGTTGAATGAGAAGCTAAAATATAAAAGTTTTCATACGTTAGGAGGATTAAAAAATGTGACCTATGAATTGAGGAACCAGCAGCTGATTTTTTCGATTTAGAGTAATAATACATCAGGAGCAAATATCTCAAGTTACGCTGATGTGCCACTCTCTATAAAACAAATCAGCAGCCGACAGATATAACAGATTGATTATAGAACAATGTAATCTCTATCCCCGCCCTCTTCAAGAGGAATCAGGAATATATTTCATTTGGATAAAGCTGCGTTGTGTTCGTGTTCAAAACACTTTTTATGTCTTCGAGTTAAGATTAAAGGTGTGTATCTGTTGTGTCCTTATTCCATAAAACAGATTTCCTTCTAGAAAGAGACAATTTTAATTTTTGTCCCAAACCAGTATGCCAGTTTTGGGGAGCTGGATTTCTCCCACATAAAAAGCTGATCTTGTGGTTATACCTGCCCTTGTGGACAGACAAGTAAAAAGGCAGACTGGCTATAGAGAAGCGTACTGGAACTTGAAAATGAGATGAAGACTGATGTTTTGTTATGAAAACTTCACATTTTGATTTTTGATTTTAGTAATTTTAGGTAAGATCTGTTATGGGAGATCAAATCCAATTAAAAGTTAATAACGCAATTTAAAACTAAAATAAATCATATGTTAAAGTAGATATAAAGCATTGGTATTCCTTTTCAAGTGCGGGGGCACGATGGAAATATGATTACTCAAAAAACTAAGTAGGATGTAATTTATTATTATACTAAATGTGATTTATTTATCTGTAGTAAGTCATGAGAAGGATCTATTTCCGAATGCAGAGAACCGATATTTTTACAAAGCAGATTTGTACGTAATGTACACTGGGCAACGTCTGGTAAGAAAAGCTTGTATATTATAAGAAATAATGTGTTGAGTAGCGTTGGAGCTATGGTGGGTGTATTTGATCTTGCATCAATTTGTTAAATAGATCGTTGCCATAGAAAGAGAAGAAAGCAACAGTTTATTTCCTTAGAAGATGCGCTTCTTGCACAGCGTATATCTTCACGTTTGACCCGAGATTATCTTATAAGGGTTGAAAGGTCGCTAAAACCAACAAACAAACATATCTTCACACAGTACTTGAACAGAGTTTTCTGAATTGGACAGTCATGTTAGGAAAGGCGTAGCAAGTTTTAGTGATGTCAGATTTGCTGCAATGCAAAAACTCTTTTTTAGAAGCCGGTAGAAATTAATTGCTGAAGTGACACTTGGCTCCCCGGATATGCAAACAACACGAGCACCAGGTGAACACTGGCAGGGCGTAATATAAGTTTTAAAGGTTCACAGAACTTTCTACTTTAAGTATCGAACTCTGAACATATTTAAATGTAAAATTATACAAGTGTAGATATATTCATTAATCTGATATCATTTCATGTTTCTGGTTTGGTCTGTTTGATTAAAATGTTTGGATCAAAACTAATCTACCAAATAAACTCAACACAAACTAATTTCTTTGTATGACTCATGAAATATTTGCTTACATAGAATTTAGTCAGGTAAGTCGTGGTAAAACATTAGGAGAATAAGCACAGCTGAATAAATGATCTGTATTTCTTTAGAAAAACAATACTCATTTTTTTCTTGTGGTATTGTTTTCCAATACTTTGACTGTTCAGAACATTTAATATTGTTTATATAGAAATGCTACTTTTGACTCTACAGCTGGTTTTCTGTTAAGTATCTCGTTTTGCCCCAGGTTCATCGTTGAAACTTATGAGAATTCGGTGGAAGAACTGGTAAAAATACTAAAGATTAACAAGACTCAACGTTGTCTGGCGACACGTCAGTTTACGGATTATTTCATATGTTGGGGATCTTTGAATCTCAGCATTTTAATTTAAAGACAACGTCGCTAAGATCGATCGTCGTTGTGTTCCTGTGCCAAACTTGCCATATCAAACTGACACGAGAGAACTCAATGGACTTTTCAGTGGCAAAATTACACTGTGTCTGTGAAAGCTTTCCCGTATATAGCATGTGCATATGTAATCACGGAAAACGCCGAGTAGCCCTGCTAGTTACATCGGCTCTATGTCTGTAAAATCTGGTCATAAAATGTCACCAGTCGGGATTGACTTTCTTCCCACTAATCGAGTACAAAAGTAACATATTGCCCTCGCCGTAGCAATATTCCACTCCCTTTCTTCGAAGGAGGAGTTAATGCCTGAGATGAAGCACCTCCTACAACCGAACCACAACCCACAGCTCACTCCGACAAAGAAGGGGTTGATGGTTCTAGTCAAGTCGAACCTCCTCGACTGGTGTGACAACTAGGGAAAATCCAATTATCCGATATAAACTTAACGATTTTTGCGTTACAGCGTGTTGAAAAATCTGTCTTTCTTTTTCGACATATTGTTCGTGACATACGACTTACTTGAGCACCGTCTGACAGCTTGTAACCTACCGTGCACAAAGTAGGCATCATGATCTTAATGGTCGTGGGAATCGACAACCAGACGCGAAGACAGACCTTGTGATAGTCAAAAGACTCACGCAATTGCATCAAACTAGAGCTACATTTAAAGAAATTGGTCTTTTACAATAGTTTCCTTCTATTCAATGGGAATAACGTATATTTAATGTCCCAAAATCTGTTGTCAGGGAAACGGCTGATGTGATTGATACGTGTGCAGAATAAGTCCAAATCCAATACCTGGCATAAATAGCTTCTTATTCACTCATATGGTATTACTGGACGAATATTTAATATAATAGATCCTGCCTAAGTAAAAAAAACCATCTAGGTTGTCCCCGATGGACGTTAATCCGGGCAACATGACATAAATGCTGGTGTACCTCTACTGTTACCGATTTTCATAAACGACTTCCTTGATGATATTGAGTCTGAGATGGCGATATTTGCTGACGACACTACGCTCCACTCCTCTTCATAATGGCTGAATCCTTAGAAAGTGACCTACAGTCTGTAGTGGAAATTGGATCATAAATGTATGGTAACATTTAATGCTGCACAGACAAAGCTCCTTTCCTTCAACAACTACCGATTGACATGGAAAATGACACCCTACCTGAATGTCCAACGTCCAAACTCCTCGGCCTAACAAGTAACACATTGAAGACACTGCTGCAAAGAAGGTGGGCCCCCTCTACCGTGCCATTAAACTTTTCACACCTGACATTATTCTATATCTCTACAAAGCCACCATCCACCCATGCATGGAATATTGTTGCCACATCTGGGATGGTGCATCATCCACTGGTCTTTCCCTCTTAGACAAGGTTAAAAAAAGAGTCGCTAACTTAATAGGCCTCTCAATATTCACCAAGCTCCAGACCCTGTCCCATCGCCGCAATGTTGCATCCTTGTGCTTGTTTTACAAGTACTTCAATGGAATGTGCTCCGATGAACTTTCTGCTCTGGTGTCCCCTCGACCTAAATTCACTAGACCAACCCGACAATCTGGCAAATCCCATCCATTCACTGTGGAAGTTGCCGGCCTCTGGAACTCACTCCCTGCTCCCTCTTTCCCATACTGTACCGACATGCAGATATTTAAAACTAATGACATCTCGCTGCACAGCTCGTAACTTAGGATGACTCCCAAAACTTCCACCCTAATTCTCAGTAGCTAGCACCTTACGTCTACAGTGGCGGCCGGCCTTGTTTGGGGTGAAATCCTGGACTGGTATACCAATCCAGGATTTTCACTTGTAACTCTACGGAATTATACACATAACGGAGTACGAATCCATACGGACCAAGTGAGATATTTTTGAACGCTCTAACTGTAAAAATTGTTAAAAAACTTTCTCCAATTCTACAAACTTTTGCTACTTTGCTATCTTACGCGCCCCCTTATATCTTCAAAAATGGCTACTCAATACTGCTAATGTTTCCTTCCCGGTCATTTATTTCTAGTTTTATTCTTCAATTTTTCAAAGTTTAGTTTTATCTTTGATTAATGTAACTCCTTACATCTGAACTTTCGATGTAATAAAATTTGTATTAATTTTATGTAACTTTATGTAATTTTATGCAATATTTTATCTTAATCTTCCTTTCTTTAAAATATATATGTATATATATACACATGTGTGTGTATGTATATCTTTACACATGTGTATGTATATATACATATGTGTATGTATGTATATAGACATGTGTATGTATTTATATATATATACATATATATATATATATATACATATGTGTATGTTTATACACATGTGTATGTATTTATATATATACACACGTGTATGTATATACACATGTGTATGTATTTATATATATACACACGTGTATGTATATGTACACGTGTATGTGCGTATATATATATACATATATATATATATATATATATATATGTGTGTGTGTGTGTGGTATGGTCTGTAAAAGTCAGACAGCCACCATATATATGTGTGTGTGTGTAAATGATTTCATTAATTTCAAAGACTTTATGACCGGGTAACCTGACATTCTGGAGTTCACTTATGTTTATCAAACCTTTTGCAATGTTCAAATTTGTGTTGACACTTATTTGCTAAGTGGCCAGCATCTCTTTGGTTGTATTAAATCGGCCCAGAACAATTTTTATTTTATTTATTGCTGGCACACCTTGTCACTGCCCAGCCGGGTTACCCGGTATTGTAGAGTTTTATATACCATATATATATATATATATATATATATATATATATATATATATATATATATATATATATATATATATATATATATTAAAATAAGACTTTGCACCCTGAATCGTCGCTTTCAAATTTATTTACCTTAAAGATTGTACAAGCTTTCGACTTTCAAAAAGTTACAAATTGTGAGACATTTTTTTAAAAATTTTCATGAACGAAGTGATATATATATATATATATATATATATATATATATATATATATATATATATATATATATATATTAAAATAAGACTTTGCACCCTGAATCGTCGCTTTCAAATTTATTTACCTTAAAGATTGTACAAGCTTTCGACTTTCAAGTTGAGACATTTTTTAAAAAATTTTCATGAACGAAGTGATATATATATATATATATATAATTAACTTGTTACAAATATCCAGGGGGTATAAATCCGAAGGAAGTTGAAACCGGGTTTATGAGAGTGCTCAATGAAAATTCAGAGCAAAACATATTTTTTGTTGGTGATTCTATTCCATTAATTGCAATAATATATATGTTGTTTCGTTAGCCTTCATAATGAGAGTCAACTCTTCAAGCTTTAAATGGAATCACTGCCTAGAATCTTAAATTCAACCTCAACCAGAAATTGAAGATGCATAAAAGGGAGGGGGCGAAGATGGCGCTTAGCCTATAGCGAGGACAGGAAAGGGAGGGGGAGACTCCAACAGGTCATATTTTAGAAAGTTGGGTGGGGTGATATCTAGTGTCTGGGCCATCGTTGTTTGTTTAATTGTAGAAATTATCCGTTTTAAAGACAGAAATAAACTCCTAAATAGAAAACAAGAGACGTCTATCAACTGTAAACATAGTAGACTCTACCTCCTTAGAAACCCACATACCCCACCTTAACCCTACACCAACCCCACACATATTTAAAAACGAAAAAATTTAGAAATGAATAATTACATTACCCCCCCCCCCATTATACACTACTTCAAATCACATTACAACCCCCTACCCACCCACCCGAATTTACCACCCAACCCCACCCCCAACAAGGCTCGATGAATCTATAAATATAACCACCCCACTAAACCATCAAATCTCTAAGTATTACCTAAAATTCTCAGCCTCAAAAGCCTCTCAGTCATACTACCAATTATACCGAAATCACCTCCCACCTAAACCCATAACTATGATACCACTTAGATTGATCTAATCTCAATTATCTTTCGATTACTATCTTAGGCACTTAATCATTGACTGGTGCCTAGTCTTGATTATTGGTAGTACACTTGCAGACTTATGTCGCCTAATGACTTCACAAATAACAAGATTATAATAATTACCATTATTATTACTACTACTACTACTATTATTATTATTATTATTATTATTATTATTATTATTATTATTATTGATACTATTGTCACTGCGACTATCGTAGGTACTATTGGCTTTATTATTATTATTATTATTATTGTTATTATAATTGTTTTTATTAATACTAAAGATAGTAACACCATCAAACTTCTTTTATATAGTAATTCCACTAGTATTAATTTTAGTATAATATAATTACAATTAACAAATTCACTACCGGTACTGAGCTCATTGTAACATCCATAAATAATTACATTGAAATAGAATACAAAAGTAGCAATTAATACCCTAAATCAAAATTATCAAAAATATTTTTATCTACACGATAATCACCTATTAGAAATGACAGTTATAATTTTATAATTTTATTCTCATTATTAAATTAAACCCACCCGGCCGTCTGCCCGTGGCCACCGAGAGTTACTACAGGCCGGTTAGCTAGAAAATGACGTCACTGACTTCCGTGTCAAAACAAGGACCGTAGTAATAACAATAAGAAGGCATTTCGACTTCTCCATTCACTAAATAATCCATCAACATTCAGGAAATCAACCAATTTTAATGAAATTTTCAGGATTTATTAATTAATGATCACGGAATATAATAAATCCATTACTTTATTATAAAGCTTGGTGCAAATGTATTATTTCTTGTAAACAAAAAACACCTTTACTAAAGTTATTCAAAATATCAAAACATGTTGACCATACGATATTGTAAATATTTAAAACAAAGCATTAGACAACTTTAAAAATTGCATGTAAAAACAGAAAAGAAAAGAAAAGAACCCGATTCGATTCATCTTGAAACTGATCTTTATCCAATATAAATTTAAAGAAAATAATAATTCACGATCAAATACTTCAAAAAACTGAATTATGAATTACCATTATTTAAACTTCTAACCCAATCAACCGTAAGTAATTCAGACTTTGAAATTTGTTTAAAAATTATACAAAAAAAAGTTCAATGTTAACTGTCTGTTTAATAATGGAATCACCAACTCCTATCTTGCTATTAAGAGATAGGTACGTGCAAAATCAAAGGCCGATCCCCAAAATGTAAAAACATTTTGACCCTCTCTTCACTTAAAAATTCAGGAAATCAACCAATTTTAATGAAATTTTCAATATTTATTAATAAACAAGCACAGGAGATATAGTGAAACATTTTTAAAAAATCTTAGTGAAAATGTATTATTTTTTTAAAAATAAAATACACCTTTACTAAACGTATATTTTTATATATATAAAAAAAATCCATGATTTTTTTAAAATGAAAATAAGATCTGTATATGTTTAAAATATTTTTTTTAAAAAACTATTTCGTATATATTACGGAAAATGCCCCTACACTCTTGTTAATAAAATCAGTATAACTCGAAGAATTAACGATATTATCATTGAATAAAGCATTGTTTAATTAATATTTTTTGTGAAAATTTTGATTAAATATGATGTTATTATTTCATTTATTTAATCTACAAAAGTAGAGAAAAGATAAACTATGCTACACTTAAGACATCGAAAAAAAGTAATAAAAAAAAATGGAACACTACTTTTTTATCAAATAATGAATAAGTAATTCAGACTTGATTTTTTATATAATTAAAACAAAATTCAAACTTACCACACTATATTTAGTCGGTGTAAACATTATTACGTGTATCCATATTTGCAGTAATTATTTCTCTTTTGGAAATCCAAACATATGCAGTAGGCATTTTAACTTTGTGAATTATGAAATGAAATGTATAATTTTTAAACAAATTTCAAAGTCTGAATTACTTACGGTTGATTGGGTTAGAAGTTTAAATAATGGTAATTCATAATTCAGTTTTTTGCAGTATTTGATCGTGAATTATTATTTTCTTTAAATTTATATTGAATAAAGATCAGTTTCAAGATGAATCGAATCGTGTTCTTTTCTTTTCTTTTTTACATGCAATTTTTAAAGTTGCCTAATGCTTTGTTTTAAATATTTACAATATCGTATGGTCAACATGTTTTGATATTTTGAATAACTTTAGTAAAGGTGTTTTTTGTTTACAAGAAATAATACATTTGCACCAAGCTTTATAATAAAGTAATGGATTTATTATATTCCGTGATCATTAATTAATAAATCCTGAAAATTTCATTAAAATTGGTTGATTTCCTGAATTTTGATGGATTATTTAGTGAATGGAGAAGTCGAAATGCCTTCTTATCGTTATTACTACCGTCCTTGTTTTGACACGGAAGTCAGTGACGTCAGAGGGGGGCAGGAAGTTAGTTGCTTGGCCTGTAGTAACTCTCGGTGGCCACGGTCTGCCCCGGTGTAAATTGAGGTCACGATGACCCAGACACTAGATATCACCCCACCCTACTTTCTAAAATATCACCTGTTGGAGTCCCCCCTCCTCTTTCCTGTCCTCGCTATAGGCTAAGCGCCATCTTCGTCCCCCTCCCTTTTATGCATCTTCAATTTCTGGTTGAGGTTGAATTTAAGATTCTAAGCAGTGATTCCATTTAAAGCTTGAAGAAGTTGGCTCTCATTATGAAGGCTAACGAGAAACAACATATATATTGTCGCAATTAATGGAATAAAATTACCAACAATATATATATATATATATATATATATATATATATATATATATATATATATATATATATATATATATATATATATATTGCTAATTTAATATAAATATTATCTCTCTCTCTCTCTATATATATATATATATATAACTAATTTAATATAAATATTATCTCTCTCTCTCTATATATATATATAATATATATATATATATATATATATATATATATATATATATATATATATATATATATATATATATATATATATATACTGCGTTCATGAAAATTAAATTTGTGTGGCAGTATCTGTTGCACTTAGTTTATTCTTTCCTCGGTCAATAAAGGAGAAGTCATTCCAGACTCAGAGATTTTAGTTTAAGGTGGATGTATGCTAAGTGTTCATAACGAAGACTATTTTGTTTATAAATGACGGCGATTGTGTCACGTGAGCCAAAATGCTGGCGGCAGCGAGAGTGCGGGGGTTTGGCGGCGGTTTGCGGGAAAATCCATCAACCATCATTCTATTTTGTAAGATAACAAAATAATAAACAAAAAAAAATCTATTGGCGGGGGGGGGATGTATGCTAAGTGTTCATAACGAAGACTATTCGGTGATTGTGTCACGTGAGGCAAAATGCTACGCCCGCCGGGTCGCGGGGGGGGGGTAAAGTGCTGCCGTAAAAAAATAACCCTCAAAACGATGCGGTCTCTATTCCGATTCCGAACGGTCGCCATTTGTTTTGTTAGAGGGAAGAAAAAAAACTTGTTTCAAATCAAAGAAAGGAAAAAAAAAACAAACAGAGATAAAATCTTCCCGTTCTTTCTTCTCCCCAAAAAGCATTTCGCGGAGAGGGCGTGGCTTCCGACTCTTTTTCGCGCGCTTTTTTCACACACTCCATGTGCGTGAACACGCCGCTCTTTGTGTAGCTGGAAGAGATGAACTCCTTGTTTGTGTGCCGATGTACGCCCCCCCCCCCCCCGCCTTGTGCAGTTTAGTAAACAGCGGAAGATAATCCACAAGAAGTAACGACCAATAGATTAAAACATTTTAATAAATTTATTTATTTAATATAGTTGGCGATTTAGTCGTTTCGCAGTCAAAATGGCGAACAATGAACCGTCTGCTTGATTTCTGATTGTTTTTCAGACCTCACAAATGTGTAAGTAAACCCAAATAAATTGTTTTGGACTGTATTTCTTTTAAAATAATTTAAGGTAAATTTGAAATTAGTCCAAAACAATTTATTTGGGTTTACTTACTCATTTGTGAATACTGCACAAGTGCCAACGCTAATACGCCGGGAGACCGGGGTTCGAGCCTCGAGTCATACCAAAGATGAAAAAAAAATGGTACCTGATGCCCTCAGCAAAGATAAGTGAAGTAATCTTAGGAAACGAGTGTCCCGCTCCCTTACATCTCGCTGTAGTATTTACTGAAAAAAAAACTATGGTCGAATACTTTACTTATTCTATTTTAAAAGTCCTAATTAGAAAAATGAAATTTAAAAAAAATCTGTATTTTTAAAAGCAAAATGAAAAAATACCCCCCCCCCCCCCCAAAAAAAAAATGAATAAACGGTGAGGCCTCTATTTCGAACCTCTTCCAAATATCCGAATTCTTCTCGGCCTTCGGGACTACGATCAAAGTGTAGTATGTGTTCGTTTTACGAGAGAGAGAGAGCTGGATGTTCCCCACATTAAAAAGCCGACTCTGTGTTTGAGTCAGCCCTCATGAGGAGGCAAGTAAATAGGGGCCTTGTTGTTTAATACGATAGGGGCGCGTGAGAAAATCGATATGAGCACAAATGAACTTGACTTTTTCCTGATGTCGGATGTTCACTAAGTTAATGCCAAATCGTCGGACATTTCAAAAGAAAACAAAAAGCAACACAAAATCTTTTACAATGATCAGCAGAGTAAAAACGCTCAAAAAACAAATAAAAGTAACTGTAGGCGATGAAAGTTATTTTCAAACTTACCTGTGTCTTTTCCAACTATTAAAAAGATTTTTAACCCGTTTCATTTGCTATTTATTAGAAATTTAAGTTCGACACACGATCAGCGAAGAAATCAAAATGGCCGTTTTACGTAATAATATAGAGGGACTGGCGGCCATTTTTCTTTGTCAAATTTGATGTTAAAAAAAACAAGAATTTTTTTTTAACATACTACGTAAAAATACAAACAAATTACATAGGTAAGTAGAAAAATGTCTATTCTAGACATAAGTCAACTTTACTTGTTGCAAATTTATGTTTTTAAACTCTTTCTCGTTCTTTTTTTGGGGCCCCGCTCGCGACTGTGCTGATCATTGTAAAAGATTCCCAAATATAATTTAAAAAATCACCGATGTCTGCAACTTCATTAACGAGGTGAAATTTTCAAGCTTCTGATGCGGCTTGAATTAAAAAGGCAAAAGACAAGTATTATGGTTTATCTGTGCTGATAAACTAAATACGTTGAATTTTGATGTGTTATTAAAAAACAAATATATCATATTGGTTTTTGTCCCGTGTTTATGTGTGTATGTATGTATGTATGTATGTATGTATGTATGTATGTATGTATGTATGTATGTATGTATGTATGTATGTCAGCGAATTGACAAGTAGCAAGTCCTGTGCGGCGGCGTCGGAGTCGATGGGCGACAACTTTTTGTAAACGGCTGACGAACACACGGACAAAAACGCACGACATTACCCAAATAAGACGACGGCGTCGAAGAGACCTCCGAGCCGTCCCGATCGAGGAGACTCCGAAAGGGCTTCTTTATCCTTAGTTTTTTATTGGGTTTTTTTTTATAGACCCTGCCCAATGGTTCAAGACGTACTCTCTCCCTCTATTTGATTTTGGTAGACGCCGTCTTCCTCAATTACATCATCATTTTTATGACGTCATCAACCGTGCATGGTTATCCCGCGCCTCTAGTTTAATGGATGACGTCATCATTTTTGTGATATAACTTTTATGACGTCATCCCATGTGCAGTGGGACAAGCAAACAAGAGCCACCAAGTTTTGGTAACATACTAGACCCTTATGTCATGAAGGGTTTTCTACCTGTTTTAGTGGATAACGTCACTGCTTTTGTGAACTCATCCAGTGTTCATGGAGACAAAGTTTTAGTAGTATGATGGATCGATTCCTATTTCAGTCACGTTTAAATGAAGACGAAAACAATTAACTCCGTAGGAAGACTATGCAAATATCAAGAAGTTTCATCGGATATCCTGCTGACTTGTCAGGACGAGAGCAGGCTCAAGGCGTTTCCATGAATATTGGCGATGGAGAAGCGCTCGTAAAGCCAAGTCAATTCAGATTGTCCCCGGTGTGACGCATCATTTACACACCAAGGCTGTTGAGGAAGTCCTGTGTGGTTGGGCCAATCGCTATCAAAAAGACTTACGTATTTTAATCTCTTGCAGCCGTGCAGCTGTTTAATTAGTTTTAAATTTCTGCGTGTTGGTACAGTCGGGGAAACAGGGAGGGAGTTCCAGAGGCTGGCAGTATGAGGAAAGAAGCTATTGGAGTAAAAGGCTCTCCGGCATCTGGGGACGTCCACGCTGATTGTCGGGTTGGTCTAGTGTATTTACGTCGAGGAGGCACCAGGGCAACAAGTTCATCAGAGCACATTCCATTGAAGTACTTGTAAAACAAGCACAAAGATGATACATTGCGGAGATTGGACAGAGCTTGATGGATAGTGAGTGACCTATTAGATTAGATACTCTGTTTTGGACATTGGCTAAGAGGGGCAGACTAGTAGATGTTGCACCAGCCCAGATGTGGCAACAATACTTCATGACGGATGGTGGCGTTTGTAGAGATACAGGATACTGTCAGGTAGCTCACCTTCATTGCAGCAGCATTGGCAATGTTTTATGTATTTGTTCCAATTCATGTTAGGCCGAAGAGTTCGAACATTGGACTCTCAGGTACAATCATATAATTAATAATATAAAAACTAAATCCAAAATAGTGTAGACTTAACATTCGTTGGAAAATTCATAAATAAATAAAATATATAAATATAGTAAATAAAATATAATAGTAAATAAAATAAAAAGGGGGAAGTATCTAACAGTGAAACAAAAACAGGAGACCTTAACGTAAGCATCTAATATTAACACGGGGATCATCAGCTGTTTACCATGTAACTCTTTCGGAGATTTAAAAACAGGACAGTTATATGCATGGCTCTCCAATGGTACAGATAAAACTACCATTTCCCCAATAATCAAGTGTCGAAATAATTCAGCTTAAAATTTACTTATTATATACATAAATCAATAATAATAATAATCAAATAAGAATAATAATATACTACCCTTAAGAGTACAGTGTGATATGGTAATTTGCATATCAAATAACATTCTTTATAACAATAGTAATACTAGTTAATAATAATAATAATAATAATAATAATAATAATAATAATAATAATAATAATAATAATAAAATACTATCTAAACACTACACCCAAGAACCATTCTGCGATATGGTAGCTAGAAATAAAATTATATAGGAATTAAAGTTGCATTAAAAAAAAACTTTAGTACCTTAGGTAGCAGAAAGGAAGAGGAAGGAAACCTAAATATATAGTAATATATAGTCTAAAGAAGCTTTGAGTTAATATATATATATATAGAACAGTAAATAGAAAACAGTTAACTGCCAAACAATTTAAAAAGGTCCGGAAAAAGGTAACCTTAAATTTTTGAGAGTGACACCTCTCATTATCATCAAAAGATAAAAATAAAAAATATGACCAAATGGTCGAAAAACGAGATGGACACAAGAATAGATAGCAGATACGCAGAAAATTAGTTTAGGTAAGCTTAATATTAATATTAATTAATTTCTCTCATAATTTATTTACTTTATATATTTAAAAAAAAAAATTTTTTTTTATAATTCCGTTTTAATTTTGAATTATATAGTTAGTGAAGTCGTTACGATTTTACTAGAAAATGATTAGAATTAATTTAAATTCAAAACTGAAATAAATTGTGAAACATTACAGTACTATGAATTATAAAATTCAAAGAAGATCAAGACTCAGTTGGATGAAAAAGGGATGGTTGGGGGGGGGAATTAGAGATTATGAATATATATATACATATATATATATACATATAAGGTATAATAATTATTCCTAAAATTAATGTATTTAAACTTTATTCTATCAACGTTTGACAGGTAAAGGAGAACTTTAATAGAATACCGGCTTACTGAAGTAAAAATGCACCAAACATTGATGTTATTGTTTTTTTTTCTTTGCAAAACTCAATCATGTTCTGCAAAGCTAAAAACAAAAACAACATTTATCCTCTACAAAACAACCAAACAAAACACCATGAATAAATATTTGAAGATATAAAAAACTTGAAGCATAAAAACTTTTATCAAAATGACCGAATTCGGCATCAAATAACCCGGAAAGGGTTGATATGTCGTAAAACAAAACAACCAAACATTTAATAGAATATTCGAATATATATGTATCTCATTTATAGATCAAGTGTTAGTCCCAGGAAGGGGACCCTTGATTTCTGAGAACTTCGACTGAAGTAAAATGAAACAAAAAAAACACACGCATACATAGTCATATATACTCACCGAACGTAGCACACAAACACACATGAATAAACACAAAAAAAGAAAAAAAGCACAAATAGTTTCACACAGAATCGTACACGTACAGTCTCATATAGACATAGGCACACAGACTCATATACGTACACACATTAATCAAACATACAAGCAAATATACACATATAGTCACACACGCACACACACACACGATTATTCCCGTATTTGCCTTAAGAACGAACGCTTTTATTATTATTATTATTATTATTATCATCATCATCATCATCATCATCATCATCATCATCATCATCATCATCATCATCATCATCATCATCATCATTATTATTATTATGATTATTATTATTATCATTATTATTATTATTATTATTATTATTATTATTATTATTATTATTATTATTATTATTATTATTATTATTATTATTATTATTATTATTATTATTATTATTATTTGTACTCACTAGGAGTTCTCACACAGATCATCAATGCTCACCGACAACAACCAGTGGTATTTCCTGGAGTCTGAGTGACAACAAGCCTCCCCAGATTTGAAGTATTCTTCACCTCTTTTCGATAAGAATGCGGTATCGCAACAGCCTCTTACCATTGATTTCTCGCTGGTAAGGAGACAATTCGTCTTCTGTGGGATTTGGGTGGCAATAAGCCTCCCTAAGGTCCCAGCATTCTTTGCACTTTTTCCAGTGGAGGTCTGGTTTGTGCTGTCCCTCCTCGGTCTTCTCATCCTCCTCGACCCTCTACAAATATTTTGTCTTGTGTCAGCCTAGGCCGGCACCATTAAAAATAAAAATAAAATAATTTTTTTTTAATTAATTAAAAAAATAATAATTTTTAAATTTTTTCCTTTTTTTCCTTTCAATTTCTCTTTCCTTATCTAAAAAAAAAAGTTTTTAATTTAAAAACAAAATTGGGGGGGGGGATAGGGAGGAGCTTATAGTGTTTCTTGTAATTTCTGTTTCTTTGGTTCATTTTTGTGTAGTGATAGCTGAGGCCGGTATATATTTTTTTTGGGGGGGGGGGATTATGAACTGCTGTTTCTTGCAGTCTTTTCTCCAGTTTTTTGGGGATTGTTCCTAAACTTTCTTCATACTCCATATTCCTTTCAGTTCTCTGGCTAGTTCTGTGTATATTTACTTCGTTTTTCCGTGTCTGGAACAGCGAAGTCTACGATTTTACAAGATTTTTCGTTTTTGTCTATTATAATAACATCAGGTCTCCTTGCTTGTATGAGTTTATCTCTTTGTATATCCATATCCCAGAGGATTTTGTGTTTTTCGTTTTCCAGTACTGTTTGTCTGCATATTCGAAATTCAATTGTTTGCACAGTTCCCAGTGTATTACTTTCCCAACACAGTCATGTCTGTTCTTGTATTCTTTTTCGGCAAGTTTGCTACATTCACTTATTATATGATTTATTTACTTTGTGTAGCTGGAAGAGGAGAACTCATTCGATGTACGCGCCTCCCCGCGAGGGCGTAGTCAGGCACAAGATCATTTTTTTAATGACGATATATATCTAGCTCCCTATCAAAAGGGAGACACTCTGGATGAGACAAAAAATAAATAAATATCTGTCGGCACTCTATCACGAACGAGGGTATCGAAAGAAGACGAAACGATAATAAACTCTTCGCCGACACCCCGAAAGGAGGAGGTAATCCTGGGAGGATAACCTCCTCAGCCTGAACAGACTATACTTTGATCTAGTGTTGCAGAGCACCGCTCCTGCCTGGACCGCGGCAGTTCTCTTAAACCACTTAAAAAATTGGTTACGGTCCCAAAAAGGGATTTGTTACATAACGCTTGGGAATTAATCTTCTCGTAACCGAAAACGATACAAAAGTTTATGAGAAGATTATTAAAGCACTTTCAAGCGACATTTTTACAGGCACTTTTAAGCCTTTAAACTGCTTTTTAAAGATTTCAAATTACGCATTTTAAACATTGTTCGTTAGGCATATTCGATCTTTAGTTCTTTTTGTTTTACAGATTAGGACCCAAAATGTTATGCACAAAGAAAGTTACCTTACATTTCTGCCTCCGCTGGTTGTGGGTTTGCTGGCACACTCATCTCCGTCGCTGGCCCGTGATCGCAGTGGTGTACCTGTTTTGTGGGCAAATTCTGTTTTCATGCACGGAGACAAAAACATTCGAAGACGAGATTTTTTGAGAGAGAGAGTTCTATTCTTTTATTTCACACTTCCATCGGAGAGATTTCCATTCGTCGGTTCGTTCATTCAAACTCTGTTTTTCTTTCATACTGTTGTGTGGAAAATGTGACGGATGCAATCGGCTATTTTCTTCTACATGCCACCCAGACTACGCATTGCAGAGCTCAGTTTATGAACGTCTGTCCATGCCGCGCTTCAGGGATCTGTGACGTCAGACAGAACTCAATAACGCTTTTGTGTCTAACTTTTTTATCCGAGCGTTTCCTCTCAGCCAGTATGTTATGATTCCCAGAATGACTCACTATGAGACATGTCTGTTTGTCCCAAATCACATATGCACTTAATTTGTACTGAATCCTATTTAATAATTCCTCCCAGTTCATAATTCATACACACCAATGAAAATTATTTCTGTTTTGTTTTAGCATATTAAGACCAAAATTATCGAGAAATAAATTTAAAAAATGACGTATACGTATTTCGATGCACTTCGCTCCTACACCTTCATTGTAAAATGAAAATGAGGAATTTTAATTGCATCGGCTATAAAGCAAGTGTCGATTTTGCAGTGGAAAAAATCTGACACTTAATAAATCGTCTGCAAATTTCTGATTGTTTTTCCGACCTCACAAATTGTTTTTGAATATATTTAAAACAATTTATTTGGGTTTACTTACTCATTTGTGAATTCGGAAATTAGGAGACGGTTAATTGCCCGCCATTTTGGCTACGAAACGACAACATCGCCATATAGTTTCTGAAAGAAAAACATTGTAATAAAGTTTATTTTCAATAAAGTAAAATTGTAATAAAATATAGTTGTATTATTATAATCTATTGGTGGTTACTTCCTGTGGATTATCTACCACTGTTTACTAAACTGCACAAGTGCCAACATCATGACCGACCGAGTTCCGGGGTTCGAGCCTCGAGTCATACCAAAGATGAAAAAAAAATGGTACCTGATGCCTTCAGCAAAGATAAGTGAAGTAATCTTAGGAAACGAGTGTCCCGCTCCCTTATATCTCGCTGTAGTATTTACTGGGAAAAAACTATGGTCGAATACTTTACTTATTCTTTTTTAAAGTCTTAATTAGAAATATTCAGCATTTAAAATGAAATTTTAAAAAAATCTGTATTTTTTAAAACAAAATGACCCCCCCCCAAAAAAAAAGAATAAACGGTGAGGCCTCTATTTCGAACCCATGCCAAATATCCGAATTCTCGGCCTACGGGGCTAGGATCAAAGTGTAGTATCTGTTCGTTTGACAAGAGAGAACTGGATTTATTTATCATCCTTCCACAACGTAAGATGTGACACAAAGTGGGATTAGATAAGCCAGCGCTCGAGAGGTGAGCACTCTGGCCATTTAAAAATTGCCTGGGCAGCCGCGTGGACATTCCCCGGTAGGGGCGCCTCAGACAGTAAGCAATAAACTTACTCCTCCCTAAAGAGGGGAGGCAAAGCCTGGGAGGGTGCATCCGAGAACCGCACAGAACCAGCAACCCCCAATAGACCGACATAAATCCAGACCCAAAGGCCAGGACGATACTGGATGTTCCCCTGTGTTTGAGTCAGCCCTCATGAGGAGGCAAGTGCATAACGGACGACATTCGAGTTGAAATTTTCAAGGCAAAAATGTGTAATAAAATAAACGTCAGTGTTATTAAAAAATCATGGTTTTTGTCCCGTGTATGTATGTATGTATGTATGTATGTATGTATTTCAGCGAATTGACAAGTAGCAAGTCTTGTGCGGCGGCGTCGGAGTCGATGGGCGACAACTTTTTGTAAACGGCTGACGAACACACAGACACAAAAAAAACGCACGGCATTACCCAAATAAGACGACGGCGTCGGAGACGGGAAACTACCTACCTCCGAACATCCCGAAAGAGGTATTTTCAGCAATTATAGACCCTGCCCAATGGTTCAAGACGTACTCTCCCTCTATGGTTATCCCGCGCCTCTAGTTTAATGGATGACGTCATCATTTTTGTGACATAACTTTTATGACGTCATAAGAGCCACAAAGTTTTGGTAACATACTATTAGACCCTCCACATCTAGGCAGTCACTATCCACTTCGTCTCACGGGTCGTCTATGTTCTCTGTTTTTATAGATGACGTCATCCTTTTGTTACTTCATAATTTACGACGTCATAAATGATCTTCATGCTTTTGTGACGTCATCCAGTGTTCATATGATGGATCGATTCCTATTTCAGTCACGTTTAAATGAAGACGAAAACAATTAACGTCCATAGGAGAAACTACAACAACGACAAATAATTGATAATTAATAAAACGTCCTTTTGCAAAACGACTATGCAAATATCAAGAAGTTTCATCGGATATCCTGCTGACTTGGCTCAAGGCGTTAGACAAGTCAATTCATGATTGTCCCCGGTGTGGCGCGTCATTAACAGACCAAGGCTGTTGAGGAAGTCCTGTGTGGTGGGGACAATCGCTCCACAGTAATTAATTAGAACACAAAAAATTATCAAAAAGACTTTGCAATCCTACTGAGAATTATGATGAAAGTTTAAATTGGGAGCTGTGCAGCGAGATACTTCGGGGAGGTAGTTCCGAAAGCCGGCAGCATGAGTGAAAGGACCTATTGGAGTAAAAAGGCTCTCAGGCATCTGGGGACCTTCACAGTGAATGAATGGGATTTTAGTTGATTGTCGGGTTTGTCGAGGGGGCACCAGATCAGCAAGTTCATCGGAGCACATTCCATTGAAGTACTTGTAAAACAGGCACAAGGAAGCAACATTGTGGCGATCTTGGTAAATAGTGAGGGACCTATCAAGTTGGCGACTCTTTTTTGGACCTTGTCTAAGAGGGAGAGACTAGTGGATGATGCCTCAGTCCAGATGTGGCAACGCATGGTCGGATGTAGCTGCTACATGTACAAGATTCCGTTACTGACGAGGGCGATCTCATATCAGTGAAAAAAACATCATCCGGCCATCGGGCCGTTTGCCATGCCCTCTGAGGAGGCCAACTGGTTCGAGGATCGATGAGAAGCAAGAATCAAATGAAGTTCAGCATAACCCTGTTTTAGTAAAAAAAAAAGTATAACATTATTAACACTACTTTGTAGCAAGTTTCATTGTACATGTGAAACGCCAAAATGAAATCCCGGTCTGAAAAATATAGTCGACGTCTTTATAAAAAAGTCGAAAAAGCGGCTAGCTAAGGAAGAACGATAACTCGAATTTAATAACTTTCTAATGAATTTGATTCTGAACTTGTGATTACTGTTTTTTCCTGGCGAGTTTTCCTGGCGAGTTTTCCTGGCGAGTTTTCATTTCGACATTTCACACGTTCGATGAAATTATTCTTATAGTTTAAGTAAAAATAAGTTATTTACGATTAATACCCAAACTATGCCACGTTTGTTTTTGTGATTACTTAAAAAATGTATTCAAGAACTGGCCCTTAAATTCCGTCTACGGTGCGCTCTTTTCCAAAAGTTATCGTTTCTAAAATAGTATTCCTCATAAGATATAGTTAATTTATTGAATATTGGATAATCTGGCTCCCCAAAATGGGAGAAATTAGGATTCAGAGTCCCTCATTGTGGTATAATATATTTGGGGCAGACAGCTTCTAACGTAAGAACTGGACAAATATTGTTTATATTATTAATAAATTCTCACGGCATATTTTTTTGGGGGAGGGGAGCACATTCCATTGAAAGTACTTGTAAAACAAGCACAAAGATGATACATTGCGGAGATTGGACAGTGGCTGGAAGTGAGGGACCTATTAGATTAGATACTCTGTTTTGGACATTGCCTAAGAGGGGCAGGCAGACAAGTGGATGGTGCACCAGCCCAGATGTGACAACAATAAATACTCCATGGATGGTGGCGTTGTAGATATACAGGATACTGTCAGGTGTGAGAAGTTTTCTAGCACGGTAGAGAGAGCTCACCTTCATTGCAGCAGCATTGGCAATGTTTTTTTTTTGTTCCAATTCATGTTACCTGTGTGAATGTTAGCCGAGGAGTGATTGAACGTTGGACTCTCAGGTAGAGTGTTATTTGCCATGGCGGTGGTAAAACTTCTCATGACATATTTGATGACTTCTGATGCAATCGTCTACCTATATGAGAGAAGGAGAAAAAATATCCAGTAATAAATAATACGTTATATATAATTAATAATATATATAATTAATAATATATATAATTATACCATATAAAAAATCCAATACTAACAAATAACATCTGACAAGAAATAAAAATTATTAATAATTAGTCACCAAACAAACAATTTGAACAACTTCTACAAAAGAATGGCTCAAATAATATCTCAAACAACCAAAAAAAAGCATTTCAAAACATAATACAACTTCAGAGAAGGAACATTGTAAAAAAAGCTGTCTGATTTGGGTGAAAAAACCTTTGACCTGGGATGACCTTAGATACGCCCACTTCTTGTTTGCCTCGTTGGTCTAGTAGTCTCCAGTTGTTGTGGAACTCTCTTCTTGCTGACCTATAATCTTGCTCTTTTCAAGACTACGGCCAATAGGCATCTCCTGTTTTTGTAATATCATATTTCGTTCTTGTTAGCTCATTGTCTGGAGCGATTTCCATAAAAACTACTGCTGCCGCCACATCTGGGGATGTGCAACTCAAACACCCTTTCTACAGCCGTTTCTCACAGAATAGCCGTTGCTAGTCTTTCTCTACTCCATCATTATTTCCATACAAATGGACAACTCCTGTATGATGTTTTTCAAGTCGGAAGTCAATTCTGGGCACGGCTGCGTCTCATACTCTGTAGGAAACTTAGTGTACGAACAACACATTTGAACTGCCATCTCCACCACCTCTCATGCAGACAAATTCAGATGAGAATTATCAAAGACCTCCCAGGACTTGGCCAAAGCGCAGTCGCACTAGAGTTAAGCACCTCCAAGTGTAACCCCAGGTGCGCTTGATACAGTTACAGACTTGCCTGGAGAGAAAAGATAAACAGACCGACGTCTTGAAACTGTATATTTCCTCTCATAATATTTATCATCATTCAACTATTTTATTTTGGTTTAACTAGAAAAAAACAACGTATATTATGAATGTTATTCAGTTCGGGAGAAAGAATTATAGAAAATGTGACGACAGAATTGCCTGGAAGTAAAAGCATTTTTTGTAAAACTAGCATTGAATTGAAGAACCCAATAAACTGCTGTTCCCACCTAGGAATCGTTGAATTTTCTCATCCATTTCTTTTCTCACGGGGCCATCACAGTAGGGAAAATAAAATAAAATTTCCTTATTTTTGTATAGTTAATTAATTTTGTCACTTGTTTTGAAAGTGATACACAAGTTACCGATGCGAACTGTGGACTTAAATAATTTTTTAAACCTTCATGTGGTCCATTCTGTGAGTAAGCTATTCTAAAATAGAATTGAAGCAGCAAGTCCTTGTATTGTGTTTATTTGTGTATTGGCCTGTACATGTGTGTGAGAGTGTTTGTGTGTATGTGCAGGGCTTTTATGGAGGGGCCGCTGGATTTTCTCGCCCATTTCGCTTCCTCTCCCAGAGAAATGTTTTCTTAAAAAAAATCACTAATAATGTTTAAATTCCCTTCCAAAATAAATAGAAAAAATATCGGGTCAAATTTTCTTTCCTTGACATTTTTCTATTTTCTATTTTATACCTCAGGAAAGAAACGAAGACGAGATCCTTTGACGCTACCACTCATTGGCAGCTCCTTTTTGAAAATGGGGAGCGGTGAGCTCCAATTTTGGGCGTTGGAGAAGGAACGATAGCAGCTATGAATTTTCATTTGTGATCCCCCATTGTAAATCGAATGAATCCAGTTTAATCCAACAGTAGAGAGATTTGCTTGGCAATACCACCACCACCCTAGAGAATTTAGTATCCTGATGGTAAAACGCACAAACGGAATCATTCAAGCGGTGATTGTTTACCAAGGGCAAAAGATGAACATTTGTTAATGCTCTGCAAAAGCTGCTCTGTTCACACTCTCTGGGTGGGGAGGGGGGCAGAGTATGTATGACTTGTTTGAAAAAAAAACATGTGTGGGGGTGCATGAGCGTTAAAGTGTGAATAGATTCTACTCTTTTTTAGGTGGATAAAAAAAGGTCACAATGCATTTTTCATTTGGGGGATCACTTTCGCAGTTTTTTTTTCACAGCATGCCACTGAGACGTAATAAGAGGCATCCTAATGCAAGCGGTCCGAGCTAAAGGGTGATCAGATTTTGCTGCTAGTCGAGTTTGTCGTGGGGGGTACTTACGTTGAGGGGGAGTGCAGTAAGTTCATCGGAGCAAGAGATGCAACGTTGGAAAGAAGCGTTTCGATGGAAAAAGACGGTCAATGGGAGGTAACTCGAGTCAAGTTCAAAATTAATCAATGTTCAACATCACAATCCCCAACTGTGGCTTTTTTTATGAATTTAAAACATTTAAAAAATCGTTTGGTTTGGTGATCATTTTAACTTATTTTAACTTAACGTGAAGCCCATTTAAAAATCAAAACTATTTAAAAAAAAAAAAAGAATTTTTTTTTCATGAGCAAAAAAATCGTTCATTCTTGCGTTTTCTTGAGATAAAAAGGCGGTCAATGTTTCAAGAATTGGTATTACCTTGTTACCCCCATCTAAACTATTTTTTTTTCTATTTTTTTTTTTTAATTTCGCACGAAAAAAAAAGAATACAATCTGATTTTTATATTAAGGGAAAAATTTAGAAGTGACTAAACTTGGGTTTACATTCGGCAGCCTCGTAACTCTCGCTTATGGTTCTGACAAAGGGGAAATAATTGCTGCTTTCTGGGTCGGAATTTTCTTCTTTGTTGGCCTCGTCTGGAGCGATTTTCATAAAATTCGTTTTGCCGGTCATATAGGGGGCCCGAAAGACAGCGGACACGTAATCTGATGAATGAGGAAATACTGCGAACGACGAAATATAAGACAATTGAATGCCAAGCAGGAAATCAGATAACAAACTTCCTTTTGTTCCGAATATAGTTTTTTTTTTAATTTGGTGATTTTAAAAGATTTTCATTAACTTTTTTAAATTCAAATCTAATATTCATATTTTGTCAAATGTTGAATTGTGTATTTTTTTAATACCGTTGGGAAATTAGTCAAAAACAATTTCGATGGCCGTTCATCTAACCAACATGACATAAATGCTGGTGTACCCCAGGGATCCATCCTTGGACCTCTACTGTTCCTGATTTTCATAAATAACCTTCCTGATGTCATTGAGACTGAGATAGAAATATTTGCTGAGGACACCACACTGTACTCTCGTCATGTGAACAAAACCAACGCGCACATATCTGAGGCAATGGCTGAATCCTTAGAAAATGACCTCCAGGCTGTAGTGAGTTGGGGTAAACAATGGATGGTAACTTTTAATGCTGCAAAGACAAAGCTACTTTCCTTCAATAACTACAAGAAACCTCTTCAACCACCGATTGTCATGGCAAATAACACATTCAAACTCTTCGGCCTAACTTTAACAGATAACATGAATTGGAATAAATACATTGAAGACATTGCCAGGGCTGCTGCAAGGAAGGCGTGCTAGTAAACTTCTCACACCTGACATTATTATCCTATAAAGCCACCATCTGCCCATGCATGGAGTATTGTTGCCACATCTGGGCTGGGGCACCATCCATCCAAGACGTTCCCCACGAACGAAACCGGTCAAAAAAATCTCTTGTTTTTGTTTTCTCCTACATTTTGACTTGTTTTCCGTCTGTCATCTTTTCACACATCTTACCCCATATATATATATATATATATATATATATATATATATATATATATATATATATATATATATATATATATATATTGAAATAAGACTTTGCACCTGGAATCGTCGCTTTCAATTTGGTTAAGAATAGAACGACGTGTTTTTTTCTCCAAATAAACAAGCAAATTTATTTACCATAAAGATTGTACAAGCTTTCGACTTTTTAAATTCATTAAATTTTCATGAACGCAGTAATATATATATATATATATATATATATATATATATATATATATATATATATATATATATATACTGCGTTCATGAAAATTAAATTTGTGTGGCAGTATCTGTTCTAATGTTGCACTTAGTTTATTCTTTCCTCGGTCAATAAAGGAGAAGTACTCAGAGATTTTAGATTTTGTTCCAATCCAGAGTTGCCGTTTGGTGGGTGGGGGGGGGCTACATTTTCTCCAGATTAAAACCCAACTTTGGGAAGGTAACTAAATAGGAACGACATAGTTCAGAATAGTTACCAATATATATATATATATATATATATATATATATATATATATATATATATATATATATATATACGCACATACACTCATATACATACACAATACTGTTTGTTTTTATTGAAAAAATAATATTTTATGTGTTAGTTCATCATTTTAGCGAAGTGTTTTAGTTTGTTTTCATTGTGTAAGCAATTGACATTTGAATTTTGCAATAACGAAAATTTAAAAATACGCTAAGTTACATTTCTGAAAAGTCAAATTATTAGATTTAAAGTAATGGTATGTTGAATTTAATCAACTGAAAGTAATCCCACCTGATCGAGTAGTGATGAGGGCAGTGACTTAATATCACGTGTGTAGCAGTTACCTCCTCCTTTCAAAACACCGGTTTGCCGGTAGGTGTCGCTTTTTCACCGACAGGTGGCACTGTAAAGCGACACCAGAGTTATCTGCCCTTCTGACTATAAAAACCGTTGCAAACAGAAAATCCGTCTCTCCTTCACAGACCAGCTTCAGCAAAACAACGCTGGCACCAGCGCTCCGTTTTCACTCGCCTTTTGGCCTCGACAGGACGACGCTGACACTAGCGTTCCGTTTCACCTTTTTCTTCTGGTCAATTGGCCTTGGCAGAACGACGCGTTTCATCTCACGCTTTTCTCTTCAACTAGTCATCGGCATAACAACTACCAACACACGTGGGCAAACAACGGTAAGAGTTCTCAACTCGTTTTCTTTGTCTACGGCTTTCAAAGACTTTTCCAAGAACTGTTTTTCCATCGACACACATGCATACATCACACACTTCACCATTCCACGTACACACACGTTCAATAAACCTTATTTGAACTACTTCATATTGTTTATTACTTATTACTCTGCCTTTGCATGCAACATTGCTTGATTTAACTTTGCACGTTTATAGCCTGGGAACAACACCCTCTCGGTCCCCTAACACGTGATGAAATAACTACGCTCTGCTAACACGTGACATGTAAATAGTGCCGAAATTAGGCGCCAAATTGTATTCAAATGTTGTGTCTTCAGTTTGCAATAAATGTTCGTGCAAGTTGCAGTTTCTTCTTGTTTCTTCTCTTTTCTTACACGTCTTCGTGGCTCACTGCCTACCACTATCCCCCAAATTGCAACATTGTACTTATATTTATCGCACTGAACAAAAAAAAAACAATGACTACGAAAAGAAAAAAACAAAAGCAGAATTATATTCCAAGCATTTTTCTTCTTCAGACTTATGAAGAAATTTTAAAATTAATAATTTCCAAATCTTCTTCAATAAATGTGCCATGCTTTTCGGTTTTTTGGAGATTTTCTTTCCCGATTTAGCTAGCGGGTCATTCGACGGCCAGTGATGATGTTTACCGCGTTCGTGAAAATTTTATTTGGGGGTGTGTTATCTACATTTGTAAAAAAAATATGAAAGGCCTAAACACCATAAAGTGCAGTATTAATTTTTTTTAATTGAAAATTGGTTCAGCACTGAGTTTAAAGAATTTGAAACATTTATTTTTTCAGTGGGGATACTCAGAAAGAAAAATCTGGCGTGGTTTAGCGGCGGTTTGCGGAAAATCCCTCAACCTTCATTCTATTTCGTAAGGTAACAAAATAATGAACAAAAAATGTTTTGGCGGGGAGATATGTGCTGAGTGTTTATAATGAAGACTATTCTGTATAAAATGACGGCGATTGTGTCAGCGAGAGTGCGGGGGTTTGCGGAAAATCCATCAACCTTCATTCTATTTCGTAAGGTAACAAAATAATAAACAACAAAAAAATGCATTAGGGGAGGGGATATATGCGAAGTGTTCACAACGAAGACTATTCTGTTCATAAATGACGGCGATTGTGTCACGTGAGCCTAAATGCTGGCGGCAACGACAGTGCGAGTTTTTTTTGGCGGTTTGCGGAAAATCCATCAACCTTCATTCAATTTCGTAAGGTAACAAAATAATAAACAAAAAACATGTATTGGGGGGGGATATATGCTAAGTGTTCATAACGAAGACTATTTTGTTTGTAAATGACGGCGATTGTGTCACGTGAGCCATAATGCTGCGCTCGCGGGGGGGGGGGAGGGGGGTAAAAGTGCTGCCGTAAAAAAATAACCCTCAAAACGATGCGGTCTCTATTCCGATTCCGAACGGTCGCCATTTGTTTTATTAGAGGGAAGAAAAAAACTTGTTTCAAATCAAAGAAAGGAAAGAAAAAACAGAGAGAAAATGTGACTTGATATCTTCCTGTTCTTTCTGTGGTTTGCATTTCGCGGAGAGGGCGTGGCTTCCGACTCTCTTTTTCGCGCGCTTTTTTCACACACTCCATGTGCGTGAACACGCCGCTCTTTGTGTCTCCTTGTTTGTGTGCCGATGTACTCCCCCCACCCCCTTGTTATTTATTTAATAAAATATAGTTGGCGATTTAGTCGTTTCGCAGTCAAAATGGCGAACAATGAACCGTCTGCTTGATTTCTGATTGTTTTTCAGACCTCACAAATGTGTAAGTAAACCCAAATAAATTGTTTTGGACTGTAAAATAATTTAAGGTAAATTTGAAATTAGTCCAAAACAATTTATTTGGGTTTACTTTCATACCATGACCGACCGTGTTGGCCTAATGGTTCGTTAATACGCCGGGAGACCGGGGTTCGAGCCTCGAGTCATACAAAAAAATGGTACCTGATGCCCTCAGCAAAGAGTGTCCCGCCCCCTTACATCTAGCTGTAGTATTTACTGAAAATAAAACTATGGTCGAATACTTTAAAAGTCCTAATTAGATAAATGAAATTTTAAAAAAATCTGTATTTTTAAAAGCAAAATGAAAAAATACCCCCCCCCCCCCAAAAGAAAAATGAATAAAACGGTGAGGCCTCTATTTCGAACCTCTGCCGAATATCCGAATTCTTCTCGGCCTTCGGGGTTACGATTAAAGTGTAGTATGTGTTCGTTTGACGAGAGAGAGAGAGCTGGATGTTCCCCACATTAAAAAAACCGACCCTGTGTTTGAGTCAGCCCTCATGAGGAGGCAGCACAAATGAACTAGACTTTTTCCTGATGTCATCGTCCGACATTTCAAAAGAAAACAAAAAAGCAACACCAAATATAATTTAAAAAATCACCGATGTCTGCAACTTCATTAACGAGTTGAAATTTTCAAGCTTCTGATTATTTATGCCTTGTTGGCTTGAATTAAAAAGGCAAAAGACAAGTACGTTGAATTTTAATGTGTTTAATAAACATCAGTGTTATTAAAAAACAAATATATCTATCATATTGGTTTTTGCCCCGTGTGTGTGTGTTTGTGTGTATGTATTGTATGTCAGCGAATTAGCAAGTCCTGTGCGGCAGCGTTGGAGTCACAACATTTTTGTAAACGGCTGACGAACACACAGACAAAAACGCACGACATTACCCAAATAAGACGACGGCGTCGAAGACGGGAAACTACCTACCTCCGAACCGTCCCGATCGAGGAGACTCCGAAAGGGGTATTTTCAGCAATGCTCTGGAGGCTTTATCCTTAGTTTTATTGGTTTTTATAGACGCTGCCCAATGGTTCAAGACGTCCCTCTATGGTTGACGTCATTCGTCTCACGGGTCGTCTATGTTCTCTGACGTCATCCTTTTGTTCCAGATATTTTAGTGGATGTCATGAAGGGTTTTCTACCTGTTTTAGTGGATGACGTCACTGCTTTTAGTAGTATGATGGATCGATTCCTATTTCAGTCACGTAAATGAAGACGAAAACAATTAACTCCGTAGGAAGAAAGTAAATAGGACAATTTATTCAAAACGACTATGCAAATATCAAGAAGTTTCATCGAATATCCTGCTGACTTATATTGGCGATCTCGTAAAGCCAAGTCAATTCATGATTGCCCCCGGTGTGACGCGTCATTAACAGACCAAGGCTGTTGAGGAAGTCCTGTGTGGTTGGGCCAATCGCTATCAAAAAGACTTACGCTTGCAATCCTCGGCTGAAGCTTTTTTTTTTTAAACTTAGTTAACCCCAAACAAGGCAAGTTGCCACTGTAGACGTTGGGAGCCGTGTTGAGGAAGTCCTGTGTGGTGGGGCCAATCCAGTGGCGTAGCTAGACCTTTTGCCGCCCGGGGCGGTAGTAAAATTTGCCGCCCCCCCCCGGCATTTGGGTGCCCGGAAAATTCGTCCATGGATAATTCGTCCATGGAAAATTTTTTGCTAGGTAGGAAAACTGGTCCATTATTATTAAGTTAACATTATTCTTAATTTTCATACCTTGCGAAAATTAGTTCTACGGTATCTAATTTTCCTAAATTCAATTAAATTAAAATTAAAATATGAAAACTGATTTTTAATATTTTTTATTCATTTGAGATTTTATCTGTTTTCCTTTTGTTTTAAGTAGGTGGTGGGGTTGCCCGGGGTGATTTTGTCCGATCCCCCAGCTAGCAATTGTAAAGTTTACAAGGAGTTATAAAAAGTATGCTACAAAAACAAACGTTTGGACAGTAATAAAATTAATTAATTCAAACTTTCGCATCTAATGTTATTTCCTCTTTGATGTCGGTGTATATACACCCAAATATCCAACTTTCTTTTCGCACCTATTCGATAAAAATTTATATGAAAGTTCCCCTTTAAGTATGAAATCTTTCTGAGGTCATTTTGTTTTTTTGGTGCTTGGCCGAAGCCTAGGCTTGGCCCTATCCTGTTAGTTAGGTCAGCCGGTCACTGAGTATATCTCCAGAAATAATTAATGCTTGCATTTTTTAAACTTAGTGATTGAAATGAATTAAAGCAATTTATTCTCAATTAATGGAAATTTTGTTCAAGCATTAAAACCAGCCATGTGTGTGTATATATGTATATATGTATATATGCACGTATGTATGTATATATGTATATGTATGTATAAATATATGTGTATATGCACATATATATGTATATATGCACATATATAGTTATAAAATAAATACGTATTTATTATAATGCTCCCATAATGTTGAGCATAATGAGAGCCGAAAATGGCTGACGGCGTTGAAAGATTTCCTTCTTCAGAATAGAGAAAAGATAGTGGACACTGCAATAGACGAGTCAAAAACACTCTGCTCTGAAATGGGGATAAGCATGGAGCGTCGTATTCGCAAAAAGAAACGAATGGATGGTGAAGGATTGACTGATGCAGCGCTGAGTTTTGATACTGAGTTGAGACGGAAAATGCTGTCTGTCATAGACAGATTGACTGAAGAAATATCTTGCAGATTTCAACAAGTTCACAATCTTGCAAATAAATACGCTTTTCTTATACCGTCAAATCTGCTTGATGATAATTATGATTGTCAGCTTGGTGGATTTGACGAAGATATAGAAAAAGAGAAATTCTTTGCTGAAAAGAAGAGGTTACAGTATGTTGTAAAAGCTTCAGAAAAAGACAAAATCGATGGACCTCTTGAACTTTTGAACTTTATACAAAGATACCAACTTGGGGATTCCGTCCCTAATATTGTGATCTTGCTGAGAATTTTCCTCACCAGAGCTATTAGCGTTGCTAGCTGTGAGCGCTCTTTCTCAAAACTGAAGCTCATAAAAAACTACCTTAGATCAGCAATGAGCCAGACAAGACTTACAGACTTGGCAATCCTCTCAATAGAGAGGGAACTTGTCGAGGAAGTGAATTTTGATAGAGTCATTGATAACTTTGCCGAAAAAAGGCGCGAAAAATCTGTTTGTAAATTTTCAACCGACTTGATGCCTTGCGACAGTTCTCTCACAAAAAATAAATTTATAGCCTTATTTGCCATTCATAAAATACATTTGTTTAAAATATATTAAAACTATTTTTAAAAGAGTTGAAACGTTATTAACAACAACAAATTTCTGAAAACCGAGCAATTACACACACGGATTTTAAAAAGCACCGATACAAGACGTTTTTTCTCTTCGGAGGGCTCGCCCTCTTAATAATAACATTATGAAGACAAAGAAAAGAAAACTACATCGGACTATTCTCTCCATGTTATTTGGCGAAAATTCGGACTTTAACAACAACGACAAAAAAGTAAATAAAAATGATTTTATCATTTCATAACATTTTCAGGTTTTCAAATGTTCTCATTTAAATTTATTATTATATAAAATTATAGTATAAAATTTCATATTTTTTGTTAACTTTTGTTTTTTTTAATTTTTTTCTCTACTTTCTATTTTTACCCTCTCAAAATGCCGCCCCCTCAGGTGTGCCGCCCGGGGCGGCCCGCCCCCTCGCCCCCCCTAGCTACGCCAGTGGGCCAATCGCTCCACAGTAATTAATTAGAACACAAAATTATCAAAAAGACTTACGTATTTTATAATCTCTTGCAATCCTCGGCTGAAGCTTTAAAAAAAAACTTAGTTAACCCCCAAGGCAAGTTGCCACTGTAGACGTAAGGGGCTACTGGGAATTATGATGAAAGTTTAGGGGATCATCCTAAATTGGGAGCTGTGCAGCGAGATACTTGTTCACATTAGAAACAAGGAGCAGGGAGGTAGTTCCGAAAGCCGACAGAAAAGGCTCTCCGGCATCTGGTGACCTCCACAGTGAATGGATGGGATTTATTTACGTCGAGGAGGCACCAGGGCAACAAGTTCATCAGAGCACATTCTATTGAAGTACTTGCACAAAGATGATACATTGCGGAGATTATGGATAGTGAGTGACCTATTAGATTAGATACTCAGTTTTGGACCGCTTAAGAGGGGCAGACTAATGGATGGTGCACCAGCCCAGATGTGAACCTATATGAGAAGAAGAAAAATATCCAGAAAAATATACGTATAATATATACAATCATATAATTAATAATATATATAATTAATATACCATATAAAAAATCCAGTAATAATACGTATAATATAATATATACAATTAATACATGGACGGCGGCACCGCGGCGGGCAGGGGGGGGGGCAATAAGTTGATATGCATGTGTTTGTTTAACCGGTCCCCCCCACTTTTTAGGAGAAGCACCCCACCACTTTCATAACTATCCCGCCGGCCCTGTAATAATATATATACCATATAAAAAATCCAGTAATAATACGTAAAATACAATTATATAATTAATAATATATAATTAATAACCATATAAAAAATCCAATATTAACAAAATAATAACATCTGACAGAAATAAATGCCAATTAACTTGAATAGAAATGTTAATTATTAATAATTAGTCACCAAACAAAAGAATTGGCTTAAAAAAAAACTGCACACATGAATAGTCAAATTCCACACTCTGAAAACAACTTCAGAGGACATTGTAAAAGCTGTCTGATTTGGGTGAAAAAAAACTTTGACCTGGGATTTAAACACTAACAAACAAACGCACTTCTTTTGTTCCAGCTGGTTTGTCTCGTTAGTCTATCCATCAATTCGCTGTTGTTCTTCTTGCTGACTGTTTTTTCCTCGTACTATATAATCTTGGTCTCCTGTTTTTGTAATAATCATATTTCGTTCTTGTTAGCTCCTTACATCAAGTGGCTTCATGCCTTGTCTGGAGCGATTTCCATAAAAAAAATACTGTTGCTACACATCTGCGGATGTGCAACTCAAAACAGAACTCATTTTCCTACCACCACTAGTGGAGCGGGGGCAACCCATCGCTCCGCGCCTCGCTCCAAAATTATTTGATTTTTTTTTGTTTAAACATTAGTTTTTTTATTCAGCGATGAAAAGGAAAAGAAAAGAAAGTCTCAGAGTTTACTCTGAGTTATTTAAAAAAAATATATCTCTGGTAAAAAGTATATGAGAGAGAGGGAGAGGAAGAGGGAGAAAGAACGAGAGAGTTACGCTTGAAAACAGAACATTTTTATTTACATCGACATGTTATAGATTTGAACTTTTTTGTATTTATTATGACAAGGATGTTTATTGCTGATTAAATAAATAAGCTTATTTTAATTCGTGTTGTTAAATAAAGAATTTAGGTTTATAGGGGCCGTTGGATTTTCTCGCCCATTTATAAAATCGATCAAATTGAACTTCTGTGGTAAATAACATTATTAAACAACGTACGACGATTAATAGCTGTCCCTTCCAAAATAAATAGAAAAAATATCGGGTGGATATTTCTATTTTTTATAATCTCAGGAAACGAAAATTTACGTATTTACTTCAGACAAGATCCTTTGACGCCCACCCCTATCCTTCTTCGACCACTCATATGGAGCGCTGAAAAAGAGCCGCTCCTTTCTTATAGGAGTTGGAGCAGGAGGAGCTCCTTTTTAAAATGGGGAGCGTGAGAGAAGCCAGCTCCAATTTTGGGCGTTGGAGCAATGATCACCCACTTCCAGAGCAGCTAACGTTTTTAAGGATTATCAATATAAAGATTGTAAAGCTCGAAAAGATGCATAACCGTCCAAAACGTGAAAATAAAACCAAGATGAGAATAATACTGAGACGTAAGAAGAGGCAATTAGGGAGCAGTTAGGGGGATTAGATTTTTTTGCTGCTTCGGAGCTCATTCCGTGGAAGTACTTGTAAAACAAGCAACGTTAATCCAAATAATTATATCCGAAAAGAACGCTCTAGTAAAAAAGATCCACTAAAAACAACAACATAAACAATCAAATTCCAATTCTGCGTAAAAAGCGAAAAAAACTTTCGTTCTTGCGTTTCGATGGAAAAAAGACGGTCGATGGGAGGTAACTCGGGTCAAGCTCAACTCACTAAAAGGCGACAGAAAAACTACCCCCCATTATGCACGGAAAGTCTACTATAGTAAAATAGTGAAATACCCACCTGAGGTTCTCGAAGATTTTCTCACAATCCCCAAATAAATTTTTAAAAAACAATTAAATGCTATGAATGTAAAACATTTTTTAAACGTTTAAAAATCGTTCATTCTTGCGTTTTCTTAGCAATTCTTTTTGACTGTCGTTTTGGTGATTTTTTTATCATTAATTTCCAATGTGTAACGAAAAAAAAAGAAGAATTTTATTTTTATTTTTTCATTAACAAAATGGGGGCAAAGGATAACATTTAGCAGTGTTTTCATAAATTCGTTTCGCTGTGTTTAATCATTCTATCGGTTCACCCTCGTAAACACAAAAGACCCCATTAACCTTTTGCCGATTTAAGGGGGCCCGAAAGGCAGCGGACACGGCGATCAAAGGGAAATAACTTTCGGTCAATGGGAGGTATTATCCCCCACTATTTTTTTTATCAAAAATCAACATCACGAAAAAAAAAGGGATAAATTTAGTCATGTTTCTGTAATTAAGAAGAGTAGAAAGTGACTAACTTGGGTTTACTTTAGGCAGCCTCGTAACTCTCGCTTCCCTTATTTTGTCCTTTTAGTCCTCATATTTCATAGGCAATGGTTCTGAAAAAGGGGAAAGAATTGCTGTTTTCTGGGTCGGAAACACTTATCGTTGAAGAAATTTCTTGTCTGGAGCGATTTTCATGAAATTCGTTTCGCTGATGCAAATTCGACCCCATGAACCCGGTAGGGGGCCCGAAAGACAGCGGACACGTAAATATCAACCATCTGATAAATGAGCGATACTGCGAACGACGAAAACATCTCATGGAAATCAGATAAAACTCCCTTTTGTTCAGTTTTTTTTTTAATTTGGTGGTTTTAAAAGATTTTCATTAAATGTTGAATTGTGTATTTTTTTTTAATAAATCGATTACCGTTGTTGGGAAATTAGTCAAAAACAATTTGTTTGGCTTTACAAACTTATTTGTGCATTAAAAATAATATTTAATATTTGAAAGGAGTTTAAAGCAATTTTCATTTTCTACCGACCTGTATAATTTTAAAGTGATTTTAAGATTTATTATCTCTTAATATGTTATCATTAATTTGATTAAGCCGAACACAAGTCAAGATGGTGTTCGATCTTTTTGGAGATGGTCGCTAATTTAAGGCTTGATAGTAAATAAAATGCTTACCCTACCACTGAGCCTAAGTCCGAAGGTGGGGCTTGTCAGTCGGACTTAGCGTTAGTAAGTCATTTTTTAAAACTATTATTTAAGGAATGAAACACCACTAACAGCAAAGATAGGTCGGCCATATTAGATTCTGACTGTATCCGACAAACGGATATCAACCAAATATTATACTGAAATTAATAAAAAAAACTTTAAAACAATTTCAGAAATTTAAAACTATACAAATCGGTAGTAATAAAAGAAATGCTCTGCTGAACAGGCCCCTGTCCTCTCTCTTGTTTCCTTGATAGTTGGAAAATTGCCTCTGTGGTACCAGTCTTCAAGAATTCTGGAGATAGAACTGATCCTCTAAACTACCGCCCAATCAGTCTACTCCCGATCTTTGCTAACATCTTTGAATCATTAATCAATCTAGCGATAGTCATGCATCTAGTTAATGCTTAACTTCTTTCTGATCATCAATACGGATTTAGACAAGCACGATCTACTGCAGATATCCTAACGGTCATCTCTGAACGCATGTATCATGCACTGAACAAGGCAAGTGAAGCTAGGGTGGTAGCGCTTGATACGACAAGGTCTGGCATGAAGGGCTTCTCCTAAAACTGCATTCATATGGTTATTACTAGACAAATATTTAATATAATTAAATCCTTCCTAACCAAAAGAAAAATCCAGGTTGTCCTCGATGGCCGTTCATGTAAGCAACATGACAGGGATCCATCCTTGGACCTCTACTGTTCCTGATTTTCATAAATGACCTCCCTGATGTCATTGAGACTGAGATAGGAATATTTGCTGACGACACCACGCTGTACTCTCATCATGTGAGCAAATCTGAGGCAATGGCTGCTGAATCCTTAGAAAATGACCTCCAGGCTGTAGTGGATTGTGGTAAAAAATGGATGGTAACTTTTAATGCTGCAAAGACAAAGCTACTTTCCTTCAATAACTACAAGAAACCTCTTCAACCACCGATTGTCATGGCAAATAACACCCTTCCTGACGGTTCAACATTCAAACACCTCGGCCTAACTTTCACAGATAACATGAATTGGAATAAATACATTGAAGACATTGCCAGGGCTGCTGCAAGAAAGGTGGGCTTCCTCTACTACACCAGTAAACTTCTCACACCTGCATGGGGCTGGGACACCATCCACCAGTCTCTCTCTCCCTTTGACAAGGTCTAAAAAAGAGTCGCCAACTTAATAGGTCCCTCACTATTCACCAAGCTCCAGCCCCTGTCCCATCGCCACAATGTTGCTTCCTTGTGCCTGTTTTACAAGTACTTCAATGGATTGTGCTCTGATGAACTTGCTGCTCTGGTGCCCCCACGAACCCGACAATCTGCTAAATCCCATCCATTCACTGTGGAGGTCCTCAGATGCCGAAGAGCTTTCTACTCCAAAAGCTTTTTTTTGCTGCTGTACTCTGGAACTCCCTCCCTGCTCCCTGTTTTCCTGACGGTACTGACATGCAAAAATTTAAAACTAATGTCGCTGCACAGCTCATAATTTAGGTTGACCCCCCCCCCAAAAAAAAGAAAACTATCACCTTTTTTCACAGTAGCCACTTACATCTACAGTGGCGGCCTGCCTTGTTTGGGGTGAACTGTTAAAACAACAAAAAAAGAAAATTGAATTTTAATCTGTTTGGTAAAAGTTATTGTTTGTATATTTTGTTTGTTTTCGATTTCTCGGCTGTTAGCTATACTGCATGTTTTCTAGTACGCTGATAGTTTTATTCTTTTTTTTGAATTGCAAAAATTTACAAAAATAAATAAAATCTCTGCGTAATAAAAAAACAAACTACAAAACAATAATTATGAGAAGAAAAAATTAAATGAAAAGCAATATACAAAAAAACAATATACAAAAAAACAATATACAAATAAAACATTTCAGGAACTCGTGTTTCATTTTGTCCGGTTGCGCCTTTCAGTTATTGTCAAAACTCGTTACTGTATTTTACCGAGCCAATATTGGAAGCCATGGGGGATGATCTGTACAAGAACCGTTGAAACAAGCGATATCGCTTGTCAAACCCCCACGTCGAAGATCCAACAACAAAATGCCTTCTTCCTCGACAGAGGACATATCACTCCAGAAATCTCCACAACACACAGAAATCTGTCACGCAAAGATGAGCACTTTCGGATATTACGAGCCTCAGAGGTGCTTGCAACAGATCTGGGATCTGTAGTCAAAGAGACCAGATTGCCGATTGTGCAGGTGAAACTACTACTACTACTATCACCACCACTACAACTACAACTCACTACAACTACAACTCACTACAACTACTACTACTACTACTACTGCGCCCATTGTTACCAGTTTGGCGCATGACCCTGATTGATGGGCGACATTGTGCATAACTGCTGTTTTGGTCAACATACAAAAATATGAAATTAATTGTGAAATAATTTTAATTTTTCGATTTAAAATAATTTTCTTTCAATGAAATTTACTAAAAAGATGAAACTTTGATGTAAGTCTTCCATTTCAGCTCTGGAGTGTGAATGATATTCTTAAGGGCAACTTTTTCCCAATCACAACAATTTCTTAAGTTTGTCACGAAGTCAGTTTTCAACCAAATCCAATGCGTTTTTTTTTGCAATAGAATTGACTAATTCCAGACTCTTCTCTTGGCCTTCAAGCTGAGATCAAGTGTCTTTTCTGTTCTCGGTCAGAGGAGGAACAATCCTTCTTGACTGGGGCAATTTTAATGTTGGTCCCACCTAATGTAGCTGGATATCCCACATAAACGTTTCGTTCATTCTTGCGTTTTCTTGGGAAATTATCGTTTCGGTTAAATGGTCAAGATAGTAACGTTAACCCCCACTTTAAAATCTAAACTATTTTTTATTAAAACAACATTTTTCTTCGATTTATTTCCAGCGTATTGACGTGTAATCGTACGAAAAAAAAGAATACAATCTCATTTTTATTTTTTCATTAACAGGTAACAAGGAGAGTAGAAAGTGACTAACTTGGGTTTACTTTCTCGGCAGCCATCTTGTCTCGCTTCCCTTATTTTGTCCTTTTTTAGTCCTCATATTTCATGGGCAATGTTTATGACAAAGGAGAAATAATTGCTGTTTACTGGTTCGGGATCTATCCATCTAACACTTCTCCTTATATATCAAGTGGCTGCCTTGTCTGGAGCGATTTCCATGAAATTTGTTTTGCTGTCTATCCCTTTGTTTGAATCTCGGCGATAATGCAAGTTCGCCCTCGTAAACACAAAAGACCCCATGAACCCCCTTTGCCAAGCCAGTAGGAAATCCGAATCTAGGTTTTAAATTTTGTTGACTGAAAAAGATTGTCATGAATCTCATATTCATATTTTGTCAGATGTTTAATTAAATTATTGAATAAATTGGTAATTATTAATTGAAAACAATTTAGTTTGCTTTACCTACTAATTTGTGACCTATTTACGTAAAAAACTCATATTTAATATTTGAAAGAAATTTAAAGCAATTTAAATTTTATTTTTTAAAGTGTTGAAACATCCAATTTTTACAATGTTCACAAATTCCCCCTTCCCGTTATCAAGCCACAACCATGTTGCTTGCCTGGCAAACTGATAAGAATAAACTACTTGACCAGCGTTTGTTGCCTTAAACTCCACTTAGGAGTCAGCAAGCCACCCTCTTCCTAAATTCCCATTCCAGACTGAAGCCGCTCACCGCATTTCATGTCCGGAATATCATAAAAACCTTGACACTTCCAAAGGCTGATCTTTGCTGATCAGGCAATGGAGAGAGTAGGAAGTAAACCATGCGTTTACTTTCGGCAGCCTCGTATATTTGTGACAAAGGGGGAAGAATTCCTGTTTTCTGGGTTAGGTCTATCCATCTCGCACTTATCGTTGGTATCTAGAAAAGTTACGTTCTTAAGCAACGTAAAAACATCTCCAAAACAAACCGAAATAACTCGATTTTACTAATGTTTTTAGTTACGCTGTTGAAGCAACGTAAAAACATCTCCAAAACAAAGGGAAATAACTCGATTTTACTAATGTTTTACGTATCAGTATCTAGAAAAGTTACGCTGTTAAGCAACGTAAAAACATCTCCAAAACAAAGGGAAATAACTCTGTTTTACTGATGTTTTAAGTATCAGTATCTAGAAAAGTTACGCTGTTTAAGCAACGTAAACACATCTCCAAAACAAAGGGAAATAACACGATTTTACAAATGTTTTTAGAATCAGTATCAAGAAAAGTTACGCTATTTAAGCAACGTAAAACATCTCCAAAACAAAGGGAAATAACTCGATTTTACTAATGTTTTTAGTATCAGTATTCTAGAAAAGTTACGCTGTTAAGCAACGTAAAAACATCTCCAAAACAAAGGGAAATAACACGATTTTACTAATGTTTTTAGTTACGCTGTTGAAGCAACGTACAAACATCTCCAAAACAAAGAGAAATAACTCGACTTTACTTATGTTTTAAGTATCAGTATCTAGAAAAGTTACGCTGTTAAGCAACGTAAAAACATCTCCAAAACAAAGGGAAAAAACTCTGTTTTACTAATGTTTTAAGTATCAGTATCTAGAAAAGTTACGCTGTTAAGCAACGTAAAAACATCTCCAAAACAAAGGGAAATAACTCTGTTTTACTAATGTTTTAAGTATCAGTATCTAGAAAAGTTACGCTGTTTAAGCAACGTAAAAACATCTCCAAAACAAAGGGAAATAACACGATTTTACTAATGTTTTTAGTTACGCTGTTGAAGACAGGTACAAACATCTCCAAAACAAAGGGAAATAACTCGATTTTACTAATGTTTTAAGTATCAGTATCTAGAAAAGTTACGCTGTTAAGCAACGTAAAAACATCTCCAAAACCCAGGGAAAAAACTCTGTTTTACTAATGTTTTAAGTATCAGTATCTAGAAAAGTTCAGTATCTAGAAAAGTTACGCTGTTTAAGCAACGTAAAAACATCTCCAAAACAAAGGGAAACAACTCTGTTTTACTAATGTTTTTAGTATCAGTATCTAGAAAAGTTACGCTGTTAAGCAACGTAAAAACATCTCCAAAACAAAGGGAAATAACTCGATTTTACTAATGTTTTTAGTTACGCTGTTGAAGCAACGTACAAACATCTCCAAAACAAGGGGAAATAACTCGATTTTACTAATGTGTTTAGTATCAGTATCTAGAAAAGTTACGCTGTTAAGCAACGTAAAAACATCTCCAAAACAAAGGGAAATAACTCTGTTTTACTAATGTTTTAAGTATCACTATCTAGAAAACTTACGCTGTTAAGCAACGTAAAAACATCTCCAAAACAAAGGGAAATAACTCTGTTTTACTAATGTTTTAAGTATCAGTATCTAGAAAAGTTACGCTGTTAAGCAACGTAAAAACATCTCCAAAACAAAGGGAAATAACTCGATTTTACTAATGTTTTAAGTATCAGTATCTAGAAAAGTTACGCTGTTAAGCAACGTAAAAACATCTCCAAAAAAAAGGGAAATAACTTTGTTTTACTAATGTTTTAAGTATCAGTATCTAGAAAAGTTACGCTGTTTAAGCAACGTAAAAACATCTCCAAAACAAAAGGAAATAACTCGATTTTACTAATGTTTTAAGTATCAGTATCTAGAAAAGGTACGCTGTTTAAGCAACGTACAAACATCTCCAAAACAAAGGGAAATAACACGATTTTACAAATGTTTTTAGAATCAGTATCTAGAAAAGTTACGCTGTTTAAGCAACGTAAAACATCTCCAAAACAAAGGGAAATAACTCGATTTTACTAATGTTTTTAGTATCAGTATCTAGAAAAGTAACGCTGTTTAAGCAACGTAAAAACATCTCCAAAACAAAGGGAAATAACTCGATTTTACTAATGTTTTTAGTTACGGTGTTTAAGCAACGTAAAACATCTCCAAAACAAAGGGAAATAACTGGATTTTACTAATGTTTTTTGTATCAGTATCTAGAAAAGTTACGCTGTTTAAGCAACGTAAAAACATCTCCAAAACAAAGGGAAATAACACGATTTTACAAATGTTTTTAGAATCAGTATCTAGAAAAGTTACGCTGTTTAAGCAACGTAAAACATCTCCAAAACAAAGGGAAATAACTCGATTTTACTAATGTTTTTAGTATCAGTATCTAGAAAAGTAACGCTGTTTTTAAGCAACGTAAAAACATCTCCAAAACAAAGGGAAATAACTCTATTTAACTAATGTTTTTAGTTACGGTGTTTAAGCAACGTAAAACATCTCCAAAACAAAGGGAAATTACTCGATTTTACTAATGTTTTTAGTTACGGTGTTTAAGCAACGTAAAACATCTCCAAAACCAAGGGAAATAACTGGATTTTACTAATGTTTTTTGTATCAGTATCTAGAAAAGTTACGCTGTTTAAGCAACGTAAAAACATCTCCAAAACAAAGGGAATTAACTCGATTTTACTAATGTTTTTAGTATCAGTATCTATAATAGTTACGCTGTTAAGCAACGTAAAAACATCTCCAAAACAAAGAGGAATAACTCTGTTTTACTAATGTTTCATGTATCAGTATCTACAAAAGTTACGCTGTTGAAGCAACGTACAAACTTCTCCAAAACAAAGGGAAATAACTCGATTTTACTAATGTTTTAAGTATCAGTATCTAGAAAAGTTACGCTGTTTAAGCAACGTAAAAACATCTCCAAAACAAAGGGAAATAACTCGATTTTACTAATGTTTTAAGTATCAGTATCTAGAAAAGTTACGCTGTTTAAGCAACGTAAAAACATCTCCAAAACAAAGGGAAATAACTCTGTTTTACTAATGTTTTTAGTATCAGTATCTAGAAAAGTTACGCTGTTTAAGCAACGTAAAAACATCTCCAAAACAAAGGGAAATAACACGATTTTACAAATGTTTTTAGAATCAGTATCTAGAAAAGTTACGCTGTTTAAGCAACGTAAAACATCTCCAAAACAAAGGGAAATAACTCGATTTTACTAATGTTTTTTGTATCAGTATCTAGAAAAGTTACGCTGTTTAGCAACGTAAAAACATCTGCAAAACAAAGGGAAATAACTCGATTTTACTAATGTTTTAAGTATCAGTATCTAGAAAAGTTACGCTGTTTAAGCAACGTAAAAACATCTCTAAAACAAAGGGAAATAACTCGATTTTACTAATGTTTTTAGTATCAGTATCTAGAAAAGTTACGCTGTTAAGCAACGTAAAAACATCTCCAAAACAAAGGGAAATAACTCTGTTTTACTAATGTTTTTTGTATCCGTATCTAGAAAAGTTACGCTGTTTAAGCAACGTAAAAACATCTCCAAAACAAAGGGAAATAACTTTGTTTTACTAATGTTTTTAGTATCAGTATCTAGAAAAGGTACGCTGTTTAAGCAAGTAAAAACATCTCCAAAACAAAGGGAAATAACACGATTTTACAAATGTTTTTAGAATCAGTATCTAGAAAAGTTACGCTGTTTAAGCAACGTAAATCATCTCCAAAACAAAGGGAAATAACTCGATTTTACTAATGTTTTTAGTTACGCTGTTGAAGCAACGTAAAACATCTCCAAAACAAAGGAAAATAACTCGATTTTACTAATGTTTTTAGTATCAGTATCTAGAAAAGTTACGCTGTTTAAGCAACGTAAAAACATCTCCAAAACAAACGGAAATAACTCGATTTTACTAATGTTTTTAGTATCAGTATCTAGAAAAGTTACGCTGTTTAAGCAACGTAAAAACATCTCCAAACCAAAGGGAAATTACTCGATTTTACTAATGTTTTTAGTATCAGTATCTAGAAAAGTGACGCTGTTTAAGCAACGTAAAAACATCGCCAAACCAAAGGGAAAATACTCGATTTTACTAATGTTTTAAGTATCAGTATCTAGAAAAGTTACGCTGTTAAGCAACGTAAAAACATCTCCAAAACAAAGGGAAATAACTCGATTTTACTAATGTTTTTAGTTACGCTGTTTAAGCAACGTAAAAACATCTCCAAAACAAAGGGAAATAACACGATTTTACAAATGTATTTAGTATCAGTATCTAGAAAAGTTACGCTGTTAAGCAACGTAAAAACATCTCCAAAACAAAGGGAAATAACACGATTTTACTAATGTTTTTAGTTACGCTGTTGAAGCAACGTAAAAACATCTCCAAAACAAAGGGAAATAACTCGATTTTACTAATGTTTTAAGTATCAGTATCTAGAAAAGTTACGCTGTTAAGCAACGTAAAAACATCTCCAAAACAAAGGGAAATAACTCTGTTTTACTAATGTTTTAAGTATCAGTATCTAGAAAAGTTACGCTGTTTAAGCAACGTAAAAACATCTCCAAAACAAAGGGAAATAACTCTGTTTTACTAATGTTTTTAGTATCAGTATCTAGAAAAGTTACGCTGTTTAAGCAACGTAAAACATCTCCAAAACAAAGGGAAATAACTCGATTTTACTAATGTTTTTAGTATCAGTATCTAGAAAAGTTACGCTGTTTAAGAAACGTAAAAACATCTCCAAACCAAAGGGAAATTACTCGATTTTACTAATGTTTTAAGTATCAGTATCTAGAAAAGTAACGCTGTTTAAGCAACGTAAAAACATCTGCAAAACAAAGGAAAATAACTCGATTTTACTAGTGTTTTTAGTATCAGTATCTAGAAAAGTTACGCTGTTTAAGCAACGTAAAATATCTCCAAAACAAAGGGAAATAACTCGATTTTACTAATGTTTTTAGTATCAGTATCTAGAAAAGTTACGCTGTTTAAGAAACGTAAAACATCTCCAAAACAAAGGGAAATAACTCGATTTTACTAATGTTTTAAGTATCAGTATCTAGAAAAGTTACGCTGTTTAAGCAACGTAAAAACATCTCCAAAACAAAGGGAAACAACTCGATTTTACTAATGTTTTTAGTATCAGTATCTAGAAAAGTGACGCTGTTTAAGCAACGTAAAAACATCGCCAAACCAAAGGGAAAATACTCGATTTTACTAATGTTTTAAGTATCAGTATCTAGAAAAGTTACGCTGTTAAGCAACGGAAATACATCTCCAAAACAAAGGGAAATAACTCGATTTTACTAATGTTTTTAGTTACGCTGTTTAAGCAACGTAAAAACATCTCCAAAACAAAGGGAAATAACACGATTTTACAAATGTATTCAGTATCAGTATCTAGAAAAGTGACGCTGTTTAAGCAACGTAAAAACATCGCCAAACCAAAGGGAAAAAACTCGATTTTACTAATGTTTTAAGTATCAGTATCTAGAAAAGTTACGCTGTTAAGCAACGTAAAAACATCTCCAAAACAAAGGGAAATAACACGATTTTACTAATGTTTTTAGTTACGCTGTTGAAGCAACGTAAAAACATCTCCAAAACAAAGGGAAATAACTCTGTTTTACTAATGTTTTAAGTATCAGTATCTAGAAAAGTAACGCTGTTAAGCAACGTAAAAACATCTCCAAAACAAAGGGAAATAACTCTGTTTAACTAATGTTTTAAGTATCAGTATCTAGAAAGGTTACGCTGTTTAAGCAACGTAAAAACATCACCAAAACGAGGGGAAATAACTCGATTTTACTAATGTTTTAAGTATCAGTATCTAGAAAAGTTACGCTGTTTTAGCAACGTAAAAACATCTCCAAAACAAAGGGAAATAACTCGATTTTACTAATGTTTTAAGTATCAGTATCTAGAAAAGTTACGCTGTTAAGCAACGTAAAAACATCTCCAAAACAAAGGGAAATAACTCTATTTTACTAATGTTTTTAGTTACGGTGTTTAAGCAACGTAAAAACATCTCCATAACAAAGGGAAATAACTCGATTTTACAAATGTTTTTAGTTACGCTGTTTAAGCAACGTAAAACATCTCCAAAACAAAGGGAAATAACTCGATTTTACTAATGTTTTAAGTATCAGTATCTAGAAAAGTTACGCTGTTAAGCAACGTAAAAACATCTCCAAAACAAAGGGAAATAACTCGATTTTACAAATGTTTTTAGAATCAGTATCTAGAAAAGTTACGCTGTTTAAGCAACGTAAAAACATCTCCAAAACAAAGGGAAATAACTCTGTTTTACTAATGTTTTTAGTTACGCTGTTAAGCAACGTAAAAACATCTCCAAAACAAAGGGAAATAACTCTATTTTACTAATATTTTTAGTTACGCTGTTAAGCAACGTAAAAACATCTCCAAAACAAAGGGAAATAACTCTATTTTACTAATGTTTTTAGTTACGCTGTTTAAGCAACGTACAAACATCTCCAAAACAAAGGGAAATAACTCTATTTTACTTATGTTTTTAGTATCAGTATCTAGAAAAGTTACGCTGTTTAAACAACGTAAAACATCTCCAAAACAAAGGGAAATAACTATATTTTACTAATGTTTTAAGTATCAGTATCTAGAAAAGTTACGCTGTTAAGCAACGTAAAAACATCTCCAAAACAAAGGGAAATAACTCTATTTTACAAATGTTTTTAGAATCAGTATCTTAAACAAATTAGGCTGTTAAGCAACGTAAAAACATCTCCAAAACAAAAGGGAAATTACTCTATTTTACTAATGTTTTTAGTTACGCTGTTAAGCAACGTAAAACATCTCCAAAACAAAGGGAAATAACTCTATTTTACTAATGTTTTTAGTTACGCTGTTAAGCAACGTAAAAACATCTCCAAAACAAAGGGAAATAACTCTATTTTACTAATGTTTTTAGTGACGCTGTTTAAGCAACGTACAAACATCGCCAAAACAAAGGGAAATAACTCTATTTTACTTATGTTTTTAGTATCAGTATCTAGAAAAGTTACGCTGTTGAAGCAACGTAAAAACATCTCCAAACGAAAGGGAAATTACTCGATTTTACTAATGTTTTAAGTATCAGTATCTACAAAAGTTACGCTGTTAAACAACGTAAAAACATCTCCAAAACAAAGGGAAATAACTTGATTTTACTAATGTTTTCAGTTACGCTGTTTAAGCAACGTAAAGACATCTAAAAAAAAGGGAAATAACTCGATTTTACTAATGTTTTAAGTATCAGTATCTAGAAAAGTTACGCTGTTTAAGCAACGTAAAACATCTCCAAAACAAAGGGAAATAACTCGATTTTACTAATGTTTTAAGTATCAGTATCTAGAAAAGTTACGCTGTTAAGCAACGTAAAAACATCTCCAAAACAAAGGGAAATACCTCGATTTTACTAATGTTTTAAGTATCAGTATCTAGAAAAGTTACGCTGTTTAAGCAACGTACAAACATCTCCAAAACAAAGGGAAATAACTCGATTTTACTAATGTTTTAAGTATCAGTATCTTGAAAAGTTACGCTGTTAAGCAACGTAAAAACATCTCCAAAACAAAGGGAAATAACTCGATTTTACAAATGTTTTTAGAATCAGAATCTAGAACAGTTACGCTGTTTAAGCAACGTAAAAACATCTCCAAAACAAAGGGAAATAACTCTGTTTTACTAATGTTTTAAGTATCAGTATCTAGAAAAGTTACGCTGTTAAGCAACGTAAAAACATCTCCAAAACAAAGGGAAATAACTCTGTTTTACTAATGTTTTAAGTATCAGTATCTAGAAAAGTTACGCTGTTTAAGCAACGTAAAACATCTCCAAAACAAAGGGAAATAACTCTATTTTACTAATGTTTTAAGTATCAGTATCTAGAAAAGTTACGCTGTTAAGCAACGTAAAAACATCTGCAAAACAAAGGGAAATAACTCTGTTTTACTAATGTTTTTAGTTACGCTGTTAAGCAACGTAAAAACATCTCCAAAACAAAGGGAAATAACTCTATTTTACTAATGTTTTTAGTGACGCTGTTTAAGCAACGTACAAACATCGCCAAAACAAAGGGAAATAACTCTATTTTACTTATGTTTTTAGTATCAGTATCTAGAAAAGTTACGCTGTTGAAGCAACGTAAAAACATCTCCAAACGAAAGGGAAATTACTCGATTTTACTAATGTTTTAAGTATCAGTATCTACAAAAGTTACGCTGTTAAACAACGTAAAAACATCTCCAAAACAAAGGGAAATAACTTGATTTTACTAATGTTTTCAGTTACGCTGTTTAAGCAACGTAAAGACATCTAAAAAAAAGGGAAATAACTCGATTTTACTAATGTTTTAAGTATCAGTATCTAGAAAAGTTACGCTGTTTAAGCAACGTAAAACATCTCCAAAACAAAGGGAAATAACTCGATTTTACTAATGTTTTAAGTATCAGTATCTAGAAAAGTTACGCTGTTAAGCAACGTAAAAACATCTCCAAAACAAAGGGAAATACCTCGATTTTACTAATGTTTTAAGTATCAGTATCTAGAAAAGTTACGCTGTTTAAGCAACGTACAAACATCTCCAAAACAAAGGGAAATAACTCGATTTTACTAATGTTTTAAGTATCAGTATCTTGAAAAGTTACGCTGTTAAGCAACGTAAAAACATCTCCAAAACAAAGGGAAATAACTCGATTTTACAAATGTTTTTAGAATCAGAATCTAGAACAGTTACGCTGTTTAAGCAACGTAAAAACATCTCCAAAACAAAGGGAAATAACTCTGTTTTACTAATGTTTTAAGTATCAGTATCTAGAAAAGTTACGCTGTTAAGCAACGTAAAAACATCTCCAAAACAAAGGGAAATAACTCTGTTTTACTAATGTTTTAAGTATCAGTATCTAGAAAAGTTACGCTGTTTAAGCAACGTAAAACATCTCCAAAACAAAGGGAAATAACTCTATTTTACTAATGTTTTAAGTATCAGTATCTAGAAAAGTTACGCTGTTAAGCAACGTAAAAACATCTCCAAAACAAAGGGAAATAACTCTATTTTACAAATGTTTTTAGAATCAGTATCTAGAAAAGTTACGCTGTTAAGCAACGTAAAAACATCTCCAAAACAAAGGGAAATAACTCTATTTTACTAATGTTTTTAGTTACGCTGTTAAGCAACGTAAAAACATCTCCAAAACAAATGGAAATAACTCTATTTTACTTATGTTTTTAGTATCAGTATCTAGAAAAGTTACGCTGTTGAAGCAACGTAAAAACATCTCCAAACGAAAGGAAAATTACTCGATTTTACTAATGTTTTAAGTATCAGTATCTAGTAAAGTTACGCTGTTAAACAACGTAAAAACATCTCCAAAACAAAGGGAAATAACTCGATTTTACTAATGTTTTTAGTTACGCTGTTTAAGCAACGTAAAAACATCTCCAAAACAAAGGGAAATAACTCTATTTTACTTATGTTTTAAGTATCAGTTTCTAGAAAAGTTACGCTTTTAAACAACGTAAAAACATCTCCAAAACAAAGGGAAATTACTCGATTTTACTAATGTTTTTAGTATCAGTATCTAGAAAAGTGACGCTGTTTAAGCAACGTAAAACATCTCCAAAACAAAGGGAAATAACACGATTTTACAAATGTTTTTAGAATCAGTATCTAGAAAAGTTACGCTGTTTAAACAACGTAAAACATTTCCAAAACAAAGGGAAATAACTCGATTTTACTAATGTTTTTAGTATCAGTATCTAGAAAAGTTACGCTGTTAAGCAACGTAAAAACATCTCTAAAACAAAGGGAAATAACTCTGTTTTACTAATGTTTTAAGTATCAGTATCTAGAAAAGTTACGCTGTTTAAGCAACGTAAAAACATCTCCAAAACAAAGGGAAATAACACGATTTTACTAATGTTTTAGTTACGCCGTTGCAGCAACGTAAAAACATCTCCAAAACAAAGGGAAATAACTCGATTTTACTAATGTTTTAAGTATCAGTATCTAGAAAAGTTACGCTGTTAAGCAACGTAAAAACATCTCCAAAACAAAGGGAAATAACTCTGTTTTACTAATGTTTTAAGTATCAGTATCTAGAAAAGTTACGCTGTTTAAGCAACGTAAAAACATCTCCAAAACAAAGGGAAATAAGTCTGTTTTACTAATGTTTTTAGTATCAGTATCTAGAAAAGTTACGGTGTTTAAGCAACGTAAAACATCTCCAAAACAAAGGGAAATAACTCGATTTTACTAATTTTTTTAGTATCAGTATCTAGAAAAGTTACGCTGTTTAAGAAACGTAAAAACATCTCCAAACCAAAGGGAAATTACTCGATTTTACTAGTGTTTTTAGTATCAGTATCTAGAAAAGTTACGCTGTTTAAGCAACGTAAAACATCTCCAAAACAAAGGGAAATAACTCGATTTTACTAATGTTTTTAGTATCAGTATCTAGAAAAGTTACGCTGTTCTCGAAAACAAAGGGAAATAACTCGATTTTACTAATGTTTTTAGTTACGCTGTTTAAGCAACGTAAAAACATCTCCAAAACAAAGGGAAATAACACGATTTTACTAAGGTTTTTAGTTACGCTGTTTAAGCAACGTAAAAATATCTCCAAAACAAAGGGAAATAACTCGATTTTACTAATGTTTTTAGTTACGCTGTTGAAGCAACGTAAAACATCTCCAAAACAAAGGAAAATAACTCGATTTTACTAATGTTTTTAGTATCAGTATCTAGAAAAGTTACGCTGTTTAAGCAACGTAAAAACATCTCCAAAACAAACGGAAATAACTCGATTTTACTAATGTTTTTAGTATCAGTATCTAGAAAAGTTACGCTGTTTAAGCAACGTAAAAACATCTCCAAACCAAAGGGAAATTACTCGATTTTACTAATGTTTTTAGTATCAGTATCTAGAAAAGTGACGCTGTTTAAGCAACGTAAAAACATCGCCAAACCAAAGGGAAAATACTCGATTTTACTAATGTTTTAAGTATCAGTATCTAGAAAAGTTACGCTGTTAAGCAACGTAAAAACATCTCCAAAACAAAGGGAAATAACTCGATTTTACTAATGTTTTTAGTTACGCTGTTTAAGCAACGTAAAAACATCTCCAAAACAAAGGGAAATAACACGATTTTACAAATGTATTTAGTATCAGTATCTAGAAAAGTTACGCTGTTAAGCAACGTAAAAACATCTCCAAAACAAAGGGAAATAACACGATTTTACTAATGTTTTTAGTTACGCTGTTGAAGCAACGTAAAAACATCTCCAAAACAAAGGGAAATAACTCGATTTTACTAATGTTTTAAGTATCAGTATCTAGAAAAGTTACGCTGTTAAGCAACGTAAAAACATCTCCAAAACAAAGGGAAATAACTCTGTTTTACTAATGTTTTAAGTATCAGTATCTAGAAAAGTTACGCTGTTTAAGCAACGTAAAAACATCTCCAAAACAAAGGGAAATAACTCTGTTTTACTAATGTTTTTAGTATCAGTATCTAGAAAAGTTACGCTGTTTAAGCAACGTAAAACATCTCCAAAACAAAGGGAAATAACTCGATTTTACTAATGTTTTTAGTATCAGTATCTAGAAAAGTTACGCTGTTTAAGAAACGTAAAAACATCTCCAAACCAAAGGGAAATTACTCGATTTTACTAATGTTTTAAGTATCAGTATCTAGAAAAGTAACGCTGTTTAAGCAACGTAAAAACATCTGCAAAACAAAGGAAAATAACTCGATTTTACTAGTGTTTTTAGTATCAGTATCTAGAAAAGTTACGCTGTTTAAGCAACGTAAAATATCTCCAAAACAAAGGGAAATAACTCGATTTTACTAATGTTTTTAGTATCAGTATCTAGAAAAGTTACGCTGTTTAAGAAACGTAAAACATCTCCAAAACAAAGGGAAATAACTCGATTTTACTAATGTTTTAAGTATCAGTATCTAGAAAAGTTACGCTGTTTAAGCAACGTAAAAACATCTCCAAAACAAAGGGAAACAACTCGATTTTACTAATGTTTTTAGTATCAGTATCTAGAAAAGTGACGCTGTTTAAGCAACGTAAAAACATCGCCAAACCAAAGGGAAAATACTCGATTTTACTAATGTTTTAAGTATCAGTATCTAGAAAAGTTACGCTGTTAAGCAACGGAAATACATCTCCAAAACAAAGGGAAATAACTCGATTTTACTAATGTTTTTAGTTACGCTGTTTAAGCAACGTAAAAACATCTCCAAAACAAAGGGAAATAACACGATTTTACAAATGTATTCAGTATCAGTATCTAGAAAAGTGACGCTGTTTAAGCAACGTAAAAACATCGCCAAACCAAAGGGAAATAACTCGATTTTACTAATTTTTTTAGTATCAGTATCTAGAAAAGTTACGCTGTTTAAGAAACGTAAAAACATCTCCAAACCAAAGGGAAATTACTCGATTTTACTAGTGTTTTTAGTATCAGTATCTAGAAAAGTTACGCTGTTTAAGCAACGTAAAACATCTCCAAAACAAAGGGAAATAACTCGATTTTACTAATGTTTTTAGTATCAGTATCTAGAAAAGTTACGCTGTTCTCGAAAACAAAGGGAAATAACTCGATTTTACTAATGTTTTTAGTTACGCTGTTTAAGCAACGTAAAAACATCTCCAAAACAAAGGGAAATAACACGATTTTACTAAGGTTTTTAGTTACGCTGTTTAAGCAACGTAAAAATATCTCCAAAACAAAGGGAAATAACTCGATTTTACTAATGTTTTTAGTTACGCTGTTGAAGCAACGTAAAACATCTCCAAAACAAAGGAAAATAACTCGATTTTACTAATGTTTTTAGTATCAGTATCTAGAAAAGTTACGCTGTTTAAGCAACGTAAAAACATCTCCAAAACAAACGGAAATAACTCGATTTTACTAATGTTTTTAGTATCAGTATCTAGAAAAGTTACGCTGTTTAAGCAACGTAAAAACATCTCCAAACCAAAGGGAAATTACTCGATTTTACTAATGTTTTTAGTATCAGTATCTAGAAAAGTGACGCTGTTTAAGCAACGTAAAAACATCGCCAAACCAAAGGGAAAATACTCGATTTTACTAATGTTTTAAGTATCAGTATCTAGAAAAGTTACGCTGTTAAGCAACGTAAAAACATCTCCAAAACAAAGGGAAATAACTCGATTTTACTAATGTTTTTAGTTACGCTGTTTAAGCAACGTAAAAACATCTCCAAAACAAAGGGAAATAACACGATTTTACAAATGTATTTAGTATCAGTATCTAGAAAAGTTACGCTGTTAAGCAACGTAAAAACATCTCCAAAACAAAGGGAAATAACACGATTTTACTAATGTTTTTAGTTACGCTGTTGAAGCAACGTAAAAACATCTCCAAAACAAAGGGAAATAACTCGATTTTACTAATGTTTTAAGTATCAGTATCTAGAAAAGTTACGCTGTTAAGCAACGTAAAAACATCTCCAAAACAAAGGGAAATAACTCTGTTTTACTAATGTTTTAAGTATCAGTATCTAGAAAAGTTACGCTGTTTAAGCAACGTAAAAACATCTCCAAAACAAAGGGAAATAACTCTGTTTTACTAATGTTTTTAGTATCAGTATCTAGAAAAGTTACGCTGTTTAAGCAACGTAAAACATCTCCAAAACAAAGGGAAATAACTCGATTTTACTAATGTTTTTAGTATCAGTATCTAGAAAAGTTACGCTGTTTAAGAAACGTAAAAACATCTCCAAACCAAAGGGAAATTACTCGATTTTACTAATGTTTTAAGTATCAGTATCTAGAAAAGTAACGCTGTTTAAGCAACGTAAAAACATCTGCAAAACAAAGGAAAATAACTCGATTTTACTAGTGTTTTTAGTATCAGTATCTAGAAAAGTTACGCTGTTTAAGCAACGTAAAATATCTCCAAAACAAAGGGAAATAACTCGATTTTACTAATGTTTTTAGTATCAGTATCTAGAAAAGTTACGCTGTTTAAGAAACGTAAAACATCTCCAAAACAAAGGGAAATAACTCGATTTTACTAATGTTTTAAGTATCAGTATCTAGAAAAGTTACGCTGTTTAAGCAACGTAAAAACATCTCCAAAACAAAGGGAAACAACTCGATTTTACTAATGTTTTTAGTATCAGTATCTAGAAAAGTGACGCTGTTTAAGCAACGTAAAAACATCGCCAAACCAAAGGGAAAATACTCGATTTTACTAATGTTTTAAGTATCAGTATCTAGAAAAGTTACGCTGTTAAGCAACGGAAATACATCTCCAAAACAAAGGGAAATAACTCGATTTTACTAATGTTTTTAGTTACGCTGTTTAAGCAACGTAAAAACATCTCCAAAACAAAGGGAAATAACACGATTTTACAAATGTATTCAGTATCAGTATCTAGAAAAGTGACGCTGTTTAAGCAACGTAAAAACATCGCCAAACCAAAGGGAAAATACTCGATTTTACTAATGTTTTAAGTATCAGTATCTAGAAAAGTTACGCTGTTAAGCAACGTAAAAACATCTCCAAAACAAAGGGAAATAACACGATTTTACTAATGTTTTTAGTTACGCTGTTGAAGCAACGTAAAAACATCTCCAAAACAAAGGGAAATAACTCTGTTTTACTAATGTTTTAAGTATCAGTATCTAGAAAAGTAACGCTGTTAAGCAACGTAAAAACATCTCCAAAACAAAGGGAAATAACTCTGTTTAACTAATGTTTTAAGTATCAGTATCTAGAAAGGTTACGCTGTTTAAGCAACGTAAAAACATCACCAAAACGAGGGGAAATAACTCGATTTTACTAATGTTTTAAGTATCAGTATCTAGAAAAGTTACGCTGTTTTAGCAACGTAAAAACATCTCCAAAACAAAGGGAAATAACTCGATTTTACTAATGTTTTAAGTATCAGTATCTAGAAAAGTTACGCTGTTAAGCAACGTAAAAACATCTCCAAAACAAAGGGAAATAACTCTATTTTACTAATGTTTTTAGTTACGGTGTTTAAGCAACGTAAAAACATCTCCATAACAAAGGGAAATAACTCGATTTTACAAATGTTTTTAGTTACGCTGTTTAAGCAACGTAAAACATCTCCAAAACAAAGGGAAATAACTCGATTTTACTAATGTTTTAAGTATCAGTATCTAGAAAAGTTACGCTGTTAAGCAACGTAAAAACATCTCCAAAACAAAGGGAAATAACTCGATTTTACAAATGTTTTTAGAATCAGTATCTAGAAAAGTTACGCTGTTTAAGCAACGTAAAAACATCTCCAAAACAAAGGGAAATAACTCTGTTTTACTAATGTTTTTAGTTACGCTGTTAAGCAACGTAAAAACATCTCCAAAACAAAGGGAAATAACTCTATTTTACTAATATTTTTAGTTACGCTGTTAAGCAACGTAAAAACATCTCCAAAACAAAGGGAAATAACTCTATTTTACTAATGTTTTTAGTTACGCTGTTTAAGCAACGTACAAACATCTCCAAAACAAAGGGAAATAACTCTATTTTACTTATGTTTTTAGTATCAGTATCTAGAAAAGTTACGCTGTTTAAACAACGTAAAACATCTCCAAAACAAAGGGAAATAACTATATTTTACTAATGTTTTAAGTATCAGTATCTAGAAAAGTTACGCTGTTAAGCAACGTAAAAACATCTCCAAAACAAAGGGAAATAACTCTATTTTACAAATGTTTTTAGAATCAGTATCTTAAACAAATTAGGCTGTTAAGCAACGTAAAAACATCTCCAAAACAAAAGGGAAATTACTCTATTTTACTAATGTTTTTAGTTACGCTGTTAAGCAACGTAAAACATCTCCAAAACAAAGGGAAATAACTCTATTTTACTAATGTTTTTAGTTACGCTGTTAAGCAACGTAAAACCATCTCCAAAACAAAGGGAAATAACTCTATTTTACTAATGTTTTTAGTGACGCTGTTTAAGCAACGTACAAACATCGCCAAAACAAAGGGAAATAACTCTATTTTACTTATGTTTTTAGTATCAGTATCTAGAAAAGTTACGCTGTTGAAGCAACGTAAAAACATCTCCAAACGAAAGGGTAATTACTCGATTTTACTAATGTTTTAAGTATCAGTATCTACAAAAGTTACGCTGTTAAACAACGTAAAAACATCTCCAAAACAAAGGGAAATAACTTGATTTTACTAATGTTTTCAGTTACGCTGTTTAAGCAACGTAAAGACATCTAAAAAAAAGGGAAATAACTCGATTTTACTAATGTTTTAAGTATCAGTATCTAGAAAAGTTACGCTGTTTAAGCAACGTAAAACATCTCCAAAACAAAGGGAAATAACTCGATTTTACTAATGTTTTAAGTATCAGTATCTAGAAAAGTTACGCTGTTAAGCAACGTAAAAACATCTCCAAAACAAAGGGAAATACCTCGATTTTACTAATGTTTTAAGTATCAGTATCTAGAAAAGTTACGCTGTTTAAGCAACGTACAAACATCTCCAAAACAAAGGGAAATAACTCGATTTTACTAATGTTTTAAGTATCAGTATCTTGAAAAGTTACGCTGTTAAGCAACGTAAAAACATCTCCAAAACAAAGGGAAATAACTCGATTTTACAAATGTTTTTAGAATCAGAATCTAGAACAGTTACGCTGTTTAAGCAACGTAAAAACATCTCCAAAACAAAGGGAAATAACTCTGTTTTACTAATGTTTTAAGTATCAGTATCTAGAAAAGTTACGCTGTTAAGCAACGTAAAAACATCTCCAAAACAAAGGGAAATAACTCTGTTTTACTAATGTTTTAAGTATCAGTATCTAGAAAAGTTACGCTGTTTAAGCAACGTAAAACATCTCCAAAACAAAGGGAAATAACTCTATTTTACTAATGTTTTAAGTATCAGTATCTAGAAAAGTTACGCTGTTAAGCAACGTAAAAACATCTCCAAAACAAAGGGAAATAACTCTATTTTACAAATGTTTTTAGAATCAGTATCTAGAAAAGTTACGCTGTTAAGCAACGTAAAAACATCTCCAAAACAAAGGGAAATAACTCTATTTTACTAATGTTTTTAGTTACGCTGTTAAGCAACGTAAAAACATCTCCAAAACAAATGGAAATAACTCTATTTTACTTATGTTTTTAGTATCAGTATCTAGAAAAGTTACGCTGTTGAAGCAACGTAAAAACATCTCCAAACGAAAGGAAAATTACTCGATTTTACTAATGTTTTAAGTATCAGTATCTAGTAAAGTTACGCTGTTAAACAACGTAAAAACATCTCCAAAACAAAGGGAAATAACTCGATTTTACTAATGTTTTTAGTTACGCTGTTTAAGCAACGTAAAAACATCTCCAAAACAAAGGGAAATAACTCTATTTTACTTATGTTTTAAGTATCAGTTTCTAGAAAAGTTACGCTGTTTAAGCAACGTAAAACATCTCCAAAACAAAGGGAAATAACTCGATTTTACTAATGTTTTAAGTATCAGTATCTAGAAAAGTTACGCTGTTAAGCAACGTAAAAACATCTCCAAAACAAAGGGAAATACCTCGATTTTACTAATGTTTTAAGTATCAGTATCTAGAAAAGTTACGCTGTTTAAGCAACGTACAAACATCTCCAAAACAAAGGGAAATAACTCGATTTTACTAATGTTTTAAGTATCAGTATCTTGAAAAGTTACGCTGTTAAGCAACGTAAAAACATCTCCAAAACAAAGGGAAATAACTCGATTTTACAAATGTTTTTAGAATCAGAATCTAGAACAGTTACGCTGTTTAAGCAACGTAAAAACATCTCCAAAACAAAGGGAAATAACTCTGTTTTACTAATGTTTTAAGTATCAGTATCTAGAAAAGTTACGCTGTTAAGCAACGTAAAAACATCTCCAAAACAAAGGGAAATAACTCTGTTTTACTAATGTTTTAAGTATCAGTATCTAGAAAAGTTACGCTGTTTAAGCAACGTAAAACATCTCCAAAACAAAGGGAAATAACTCTATTTTACTAATGTTTTAAGTATCAGTATCTAGAAAAGTTACGCTGTTAAGCAACGTAAAAACATCTCCAAAACAAAGGGAAATAACTCTATTTTACAAATGTTTTTAGAATCAGTATCTAGAAAAGTTACGCTGTTAAGCAACGTAAAAACATCTCCAAAACAAAGGGAAATAACTCTATTTTACTAATGTTTTTAGTTACGCTGTTAAGCAACGTAAAAACATCTCCAAAACAAATGGAAATAACTCTATTTTACTTATGTTTTTAGTATCAGTATCTAGAAAAGTTACGCTGTTGAAGCAACGTAAAAACATCTCCAAACGAAAGGAAAATTACTCGATTTTACTAATGTTTTAAGTATCAGTATCTAGTAAAGTTACGCTGTTAAACAACGTAAAAACATCTCCAAAACAAAGGGAAATAACTCGATTTTACTAATGTTTTTAGTTACGCTGTTTAAGCAACGTAAAAACATCTCCAAAACAAAGGGAAATAACTCTATTTTACTTATGTTTTAAGTATCAGTTTCTAGAAAAGTTACGCTTTTAAACAACGTAAAAACATCTCCAAAACAAAGGGAAATTACTCGATTTTACTAATGTTTTTAGTATCAGTATCTAGAAAAGTGACGCTGTTTAAGCAACGTAAAACATCTCCAAAACAAAGGGAAATAACACGATTTTACAAATGTTTTTAGTATCAGTATCTAGAAAAGTTACGCTGTTAAGCAACGTAAAAACATCTCTAAAACAAAGGGAAATAACTCTGTTTTACTAATGTTTTAAGTATCAGTATCTAGAAAAGTTACGCTGTTTAAGCAACGTAAAAACATCTCCAAAACAAAGGGAAATAACACGATTTTACTAATGTTTTAGTTACGCCGTTGCAGCAACGTAAAAACATCTCCAAAACAAAGGGAAATAACTCGATTTTACTAATGTTTTAAGTATCAGTATCTAGAAAAGTTACGCTGTTAAGCAACGTAAAAACATCTCCAAAACAAAGGGAAATAACTCTGTTTTACTAATGTTTTAAGTATCAGTATCTAGAAAAGTTACGCTGTTTAAGCAACGTAAAAACATCTCCAAAACAAAGGGAAATAAGTCTGTTTTACTAATGTTTTTAGTATCAGTATCTAGAAAAGTTACGCTGTTTAAGCAACGTTAAACATCTCCAAAACAAAGGGAAATAACTCGATTTTACTAATTTTTTTAGTATCAGTATCTAGAAAAGTTACGCTGTTTAAGAAACGTAAAAACATCTCCAAACCAAAGGGAAATTACTCGATTTTACTAGTGTTTTTAGTATCAGTATCTAGAAAAGTTACGCTGTTTAAGCAACGTAAAACATCTCCAAAACAAAGGGAAATAACTCGATTTTACTAATGTTTTTAGTATCAGTATCTAGAAAAGTTACGCTGTTCTCGAAAACAAAGGGAAATAACTCGATTTTACTAATGTTTTTAGTTACGCTGTTTAAGCAACGTAAAAACATCTCCAAAACAAAGGGAAATAACACGATTTTACTAAGGTTTTTAGTTACGCTGTTTAAGCAACGTAAAAATATCTCCAAAACAAAGGGAAATAACTCGATTTTACTAATGTTTTTAGTTACGCTGTTGAAGCAACGTAAAACATCTCCAAAACAAAGGAAAATAACTCGATTTTACTAATGTTTTTAGTATCAGTATCTAGAAAAGTTACGCTGTTTAAGCAACGTAAAAACATCTCCAAAACAAACGGAAATAACTCGATTTTACTAATGTTTTTAGTATCAGTATCTAGAAAAGTTACGCTGTTTAAGCAACGTAAAAACATCTCCAAACCAAAGGGAAATTACTCGATTTTACTAATGTTTTTAGTATCAGTATCTAGAAAAGTGACGCTGTTTAAGCAACGTAAAAACATCGCCAAACCAAAGGGAAAATACTCGATTTTACTAATGTTTTAAGTATCAGTATCTAGAAAAGTTACGCTGTTAAGCAACGTAAAAACATCTCCAAAACAAAGGGAAATAACTCGATTTTACTAATGTTTTTAGTTACGCTGTTTAAGCAACGTAAAAACATCTCCAAAACAAAGGGAAATAACACGATTTTACAAATGTATTTAGTATCAGTATCTAGAAAAGTTACGCTGTTAAGCAACGTAAAAACATCTCCAAAACAAAGGGAAATAACTCTGTTTTACTAATGTTTTAAGTATCAGTATCTAGAAAAGTTACGCTGTTTAAGCAACGTAAAAACATCTCCAAAACAAAGGGAAATAACTCTGTTTTACTAATGTTTTTAGTATCAGTATCTAGAAAAGTTACGCTGTTTACGCAACGTAAAACATCTCCAAAACAAAGGGAAATAACTCGATTTTACTAATGTTTTTAGTATCAGTATCTAGAAAAGTTACGCTGTTTAAGAAACGTAAAAACATCTCCAAACCAAAGGGAAATTACTCGATTTTACTAATGTTTTAAGTATCAGTATCTAGAAAAGTAACGCTGTTTAAGCAACGTAAAAACATCTGCAAAACAAAGGAAAATAACTCGATTTTACTAGTGTTTTTAGTATCAGTATCTAGAAAAGTTACGCTGTTTAAGCAACGTAAAATATCTCCAAAACAAAGTGAAATTACTCGATTTTACTAATGTTTTTAGTATCAGTATCTAGAAAAGTTACGCTGTTCTGTAAAACAAAGGGAAATAACTCGATTTTACTAATGTTTTTAGTTACGCTGTTTAAGCAACGTAAAAACATCTCCAAAACAAAGGGAAATAACACGATTTTACTAATGTTTTTAGTTACGCTGTTTAAGCAACGTAAAAATATCTCCAAAACAAAGGGAAATAACTCGATTTTACTAATGTTTTTAGTTGCGCTGTTTAAGCAACGGAAAAACATCTCCAAAACAAAGGGAAATAACACGATTTTACAAATGTTTTTACATCTCCAAAACAAAGGGAAATAACTCGATGTTACTAATGTTTTAAGTATCAGTATCTAGAAAAGTTACGCTGTTTAGGCAAAGTAAAAACATCTCCAAAACAAAGGGAAATAACTCGATTTTACTAATGTTTTTAGTATCAGTATCTAGAAAAGTTACGCTGTTTAAGCAACGTAAAAACATCTCCAAACCAAAGGGAAATTACTCGATTTTACTAATGTTTTTAGTATCAGTATCTAGAAAAGTGACGCTGTTTAAGCAACGTAAAAACATCGCCAAACCAAAGGGAAAATACTCGATTTTACTAATGTTTTAAGTATCAGTATCTAGAAAAGTTACGCTGTTAAGCAACGTAAAAACATCTCCAAAACAAAGGGAAATAACTCCATTTTACTAATGTTTTTAGTTACGCTGTTTAAGCAACGTAAAAACATCTCCAAAACAAAGGGAAATAACACGATTTTACAAATGTATTTAGTATCAGTATCTAGAAAAGTTACGCTGTTAAGCAACGTAAAAACATCTCCAAAACAAAGGGAAATAACTCGATTTTACTAATGTTTTTTATTTACGCTATTGAAGCAACGTAAAAACATCTCCAAAACAAAGGCAAATAACTCGATTTTACTAATGTTTTAAGTATCAGTATCTAGAAAAGTTACGCTGTTAAGCAACGTAAAAACATCTCCAAAACAAAGGGAAATAACTCTGTTTTACTAATGTTTTAAGTATCAGTATCTAAGAAAAGTTACGCTGTTAAGCAACGTAAAAACATCTCCAAAACAAAGGGAAATAACTCGATTTTACTAATGTTTTTAGTTACGCTGTTTAAGCAACGTAAAACATCTAAAAAAAGGGAAATAACTCGATTTTACTAATGTTTTAAGTATCAGTATCTAGAAAAGTTACGCTGTTTAAGCAACGTAAAAACATCTCCAAAACAAAGGGAAATAACTCGATTTGACTAATGTTTTAAGTATCAGAATCTAGAAAAGTTACGCTGTTAAGCAACGTAAAAACATCTCCAAAACAAAGGGAAATACCTCGATTTTACTTATGTTTTTAGTTACGCTGTTTAAGCAACGTAAAAACATCTCCAAAACAAAGCGAAATTACTCGATTTTACTTATGTTTTTAGTATCAGTATCTAGAAAAGTTACGCTGTTGAAGCAACGTAAAAACATCTCCAAACGAAAGGGTAATTACTCGATTTTACTAATGTTTTAAGTATCAGTATCTAGAAAAGTTACGCTATTAAACTACGTAAAAACATCTCCAAAACAAAGGGAAATAACTCGATTTTACTAATGTTTTTAGATACGCTGTTTAAGCAACGTAAAAACATCTCCAAAACAAAGCGAAATTACTCGATTTTACTAATGTTTTTAGTTACGCTGTTTAAGCAACGTAAAAACATCTCAAAAACAAAGGGAAATTACTCGATTTTACTAATGTTTTAAGTATCAGTATCTAGAAAAGTTACGCTGTTGAAGCAACGTAAAAAAATCGCCAAAACAAAGGGAAATAACACGATTTTACAAATGTTTTTAGAATCAGTATCTAGAAAAGTTACGCTGTTTAAGCAACGTAAAACATCTCCAAAACAAAGGGAAATAACTCGATTTTACTAATGTTTTTAGTATCAGTATCTAGAAAAGTAACGCTGTTTAAGCAACGTAAAAACATCTCCAAAACAAAGGGAAATAACTCGATTTTACTAATGTTTTAAGTATCAGTATCTAGAAAAGTTACGCTAGTAAGCAACGTAAAAAAATCTCCAAAACTAAGGGAAATAACTCTGTTTTACTAATGTTTCAAGTATCAGTATCTAGAAAAGTTACGCTGTTTAAGCAACGTAAAAACATCTCCAAAACAAAGGGAAATAACTCGATTTTGCTAATGTTTCAAGTATCAGTATCTAGAAAAGTTACGCTGTTTAAGCAACGTAAAACCATCTCCAAAACAAAGGGAAATAACACGATTTTACTAATGTTTTTAGTTACGCTGTTGAAGCAACGTAAAAACATCTCCAAAACAAAGGGAAATAACTCGATTTTACTAATGTTTTAAGTATCAGTATCTAGAAAATTACGCTGTTAAGCAACGTAAAAAAATCTCCAAAACTAATGGAAATAACTCTGTTTTACTAATGTTTTAAGTATCAGTATCTAGAAAAGTTACGCTGTTTAAGCAACGTAAAAACATCTCCAAAACAAAGGGAAATTACTCGATTTTACTAATGTTTTTAGTATCAGTATCTAGAAAAGTTACGCTGTTAAAGAAACGTAAAAACATCTCCAAACCAAACGGGATATTACTCGATTTTACTAATGTTTTAAGTATCAGTATCTAGAAAAGTTACGCTGTTTAAGCATCGTAAAAACATCTGCAAAACAAAGGGAAATAACTCGATTTTACTAATGTTTTTAGTATCAGTATCTAGACTAGTTACGCTGTTTAAGCAACGGAAAAACATCTCCAAAACAAAGGGAAATAACTCGATTTTACTAATGTGTTTAGTATCAGTATCTAGAAAAGTTACGCTGTTTAAGCAACGTAAAAACATCTCCAAAACAAAGGGAAATAACACGATTTTACTAATGTTTTTAGTTACGCTGTTTAAGCAACGTAAAAACATCTCCAAAACAAAGGGAAATAACTCGATTTTACTAATGTTTTTAGTTACGCAGTTTAAGCAACGTGAAAACATCTCCAAAACAAAGGGAAATAACTCGATTTTACTAATGTTTTTAGTATCAGTATCTAGAAAAGTTACGCTGTTTAAGCAACGTAAAAACATCTCCAAAACAAAGGGAAATAACACGATTTTACAAATGTTTTTAGAATCAGTATCTAGAAAAGTTACGCTGTTTAATCAACGTAAAACATTTCCAAAACAAAGGGAAATAACTCGATTTTACTAATGTTTTAAGTATCAGTATCTAGAAAAGTTACGCTGTTTAAGCAACGTAAAAACATCTCCAAAACAAAGGGAAATAACTTGATTTTACTAATGTTTTTAGTATCAGTATCTAGAAAAGTTACGCTGTTTAAGCAACGTAAACACATCTCCAAACCAAAGGGAAATTACTCGATTTTACTAATGTTTTTAGTATCAGTATCTAGAAAAGTTACGCTGTTTAAGCAACGTAAAAACATCGCCAAACAAAAGGGAAATTACTCGATTTTACTAATGTTTTAAGTATCAGTATCTAGAAAAGTTACGCTGTTAAGCAACGAAAAAACATCTCCAAAACAAAGGGAAATAACTCGATTTTACTAATGTTTTTAGTTACGCTGTTTAAGCAACGTAAAAACATCTCCCAAAAAAAGGGAAATAACTCGATTTTACTAATGTTTTTAGTTACGCAGTTTAAGCAACGTAAAAACATCTCCAAAACAAAGGGAAATAACTCGATTTTACTAATGTTTTTAGTATCAGTATCTAGAAAAGTTACGCTGTTTAAGCAACGTAAAAACATCTCCAAAACAAAGGGAAATAACACGATTTTACAAATGTTTTTAGAATCAGTATCTAGAAAAGTTACGCTGTTTAAGCAACGTAAAACATCTCCAAAACAAAGGGAAATAACTCGATTTTACTAATGTTTTAAGTATCAGTATCTAGAAAAGTTACGCTGTTGAAGCAACGTAAAAACATCTCCAAAACAAAGGGAAATAACTCGATTTTACTAATGTTTTAAGTATCAGTATCTAGAAAAGTTACGCTAGTAAGCAACGTAAAAAAATCTCCAAAACTAAGGGAAATAACTCTGTTTTACTAATGTTTCAAGTATCAGTATCTAGAAAAGTTACGCTGTTTAAGCAACGTAAAAACATCTCCAAAACAAAGGGAAATAACTCGATTTTGCTAATGGTTCAAGTATCAGTATCTAGAAAAGTTACGCTGTTTAAGCAACGTAAAACCATCTCCAAAACAAAGGGAAATAACTCGATTTTACTAATGTTTTTAGTTACGCTGTTGAAGCAACGTAAAAACATCTCCAAAACAAAGGGAAATAACTCGATTTTACTAATGTTTTAAGTATCAGTATCTAGAAAAGTTACGCTAGTAAGCAACGTAAAAAAATCTCCAAAACTAAGGGAAATAACTCTGTTTTACTAATGTTTCAAGTATCAGTATCTAGAAAAGTTACGCTGTTTAAGCAACGTAAAAACATCTCCAAAACAAAGGGAAATAACTCGATTTTGCTAATGGTTCAAGTATCAGTATCTAGAAAAGTTACGCTGTTTAAGCAACGTAAAACCATCTCCAAAACAAAGGGAAATAACTCGATTTTACTAATGTTTTTAGTTACGCTGTTGAAGCAACGTAAAAACATCTCCAAAACAAAGGGAAATAACTCGATTTTACTAATGTTTTAAGTATCAGTATCTAGAAAATTACGCTGTTAAGCAACGTAAAAAAATCTCCAAAACTAAGGGAAATAACTCTGTTTTACTAATGTTTTAAGTATCAGTATCTAGAAAAGTTACGCTGTTTAAGCAACGTAAAAACATCTCCAAAACAAATGGAAATTACTCGATTTTACTAATGTTTTTAGTATCAGTATCTAGAAAAGTTACGCTGTTTAAGAAACGTAAAAACATCTCCAAACCAAACGGGATATTACTCGATTTTACTAATGTTTTAAGTATCAGTATCTAGAAAAGTTACGCTGTTTAAGCATCGTAAAAACATCTGCAAAACAAAGGGAAATAACTCGATTTTACTAATGTTTTTAGTATCAGTATCTAGACTAGTTACGCTGTTTAAGCAACGGAAAAACATCTCCAAAACAAAGGGAAATAACTCGATTTTACTAATGTCTTTAGTATCAGTATCTAGAAAAGTTACGCTGTTTAAGCAACGTAAAAACATCTCCAAAACAAAGGGAAATAACACGATTTTACTAATGTTTTTAGTTACGCTGTTTAAGCAACGTAAAAACATCTCCAAAACAAAGGGAAATAACTCGATTTTACTAATGTTTTTAGTTACGCAGTTTAAGCAACGTGAAAACATCTCCAAAACAAAGGGAAATAACTCGATTTTACTAATGTTTTTAGTATCAGTATCTAGAAAAGTTACGCTGTTTAAGCAACGTAAAAACATCTCCAAAACAAAGGGAAATAACACGATTTTACAAATGTTTTTAGAATCAGTATCTAGAAAAGTTACGCTGTTTAAGCAACGTAAAACATTTCCAAAACAAAGGGAAATAACTCGATTTTACTAATGTTTTAAGTATCAGTATCTAGAAAAGTTACGCTGTTTAAGCAACGTAAAAACATCTCCAAAACAAAGGGAAATAACTCGATTTTACTAATGTTTTTAGTATCAGTATCTAGAAAAGTTACGCTGTTTAAGCAACGTAAACACATCTCCAAACCAAAGGGAAATTACTCGATTTTACTAATGTTTTTAGTATCAGTATCTAGAAAAGTTACGCTGTTAAGCAACGAAAAAACATCTCCAAAACAAAGGGAAATAACTCGATTTTACTAATGTTTTTAGTTACGCTGTTTAAGCAACGTAAAAACATCTCCCAAAAAAAGGGAAATAACTCGATTTTACTAATGTTTTTAGTTACGCAGTTTAAGCAACGTAAAAACATCTCCAAAACAAAGGGAAATAACTCGATTTTACTAATGTTTTAAGTATCAGTATCTAGAAAAGTTACGCTGTTGAAGCAACGTAAAAACATCTCCAAAACAAAGGGAAATAACTCGATTTTACTTATGTTTTTAGTATCAGTATCTAGAAAAGTTACGCTGTTTAAGCAACGTAAAAACATCTCCAAAACAAAGGGAAATAACTCCATTTTACTAATGTTTTTAGAATCAGTATCTAGAAAAGTTACGCTGTTTAAGCAACGTAAAAACATCGCCAAACCAAAGGGAAATTACTAGATTTTACTAATGTTTTAAGTATCAGTATCTAGAAAAGTTACGCTGTTAAGCCACGTAAAAACATCTCCAAAACAAAGGGAAATAACTCGATTTTACTAATGTTTTAAGTATCAGTATCTAGAAAAGTTACGCTGTTTAAGCAACGTAAAAACATCTCCAAAACAAAGGGAAATAACTCGATTTTACTAATGTTTTTAGTTACGCTGTTTAAGCAACGACAAAACATCTCCAAAACAAAGGGAAATAACTCGATTTTACTAATGTTTTTAGTATCAGTATCTAGAAAAGTTACGCTGTTTAAGCAACGTAAAAACATCTCCAAAACAAAGGGAAATAACACGATTTTACTAATGTTTTTAGTATCAGTATCTAGAAAAGTTACGCTGTTTAAGCAACGTAAAAACATCGCCAAAACAAAGGGAAATAACACGATTTTACTAATGTTTTTAGTTACGCTGTTTAAGCAACGTAAAAACATCTCCAAAACAAAGGGAAATAACTCGATTTTACTAATGTTTTTAGTTACGCAGTTTAAGCAACGTAAAAACATCTCCAAAACAAAGGGAAATAACTCGATTTTACTAATGTTTTTAGTTACGCTGTTTAAGCAACGTAAAACATCTCCAAAACAAAGGGAACTAACTCGATTTTACTAATGTTTTAAGTGTCAGTATCTAGAAAAGTTACGCTGTTTAAGCAACGTAAAAAAATCTCCAAAACAAAGGGAAATAACTCGATTTTACTAATGTTTTTAGTATCAGTATCTAGAAAAGTTACGCTGTTTAAGCAACGTACAAACATCTCCAAAACAAAGGGAAATAACTCGATTTTACTAATGTTTTTAGTATCAGTATCTAGAAAAGTTACGCTGTTAAGCAACGTAAAAACATCTCCAAAACAAAGGGAAATAACTCGATTTTACTAATGTTTTTAGTTACGCTGTTTAAGCAACGTAAAAACATCTCCAAAAACAAAGGGAAAAAACTCTATTTTACTAATGTTTTTAGTATCAGTATCTAGAAAAGTTACGCTGTTTAAGCAACGTAAAAACATCTCCAAACCAAAGGGAAATTACTCGATTTTACTAATGTTTTAAGTATCAGTATCTAGAAAAGTTACGCTGTTTAAGCCACGTAAAAACATCTCCAAAACAAAGGGAAATAACTCGATTTTACTAATGTTTTAAGTATCAGTATCTAGAAAAGTTACGCTGTTTAAGCAACGTAAAAACATCTCCAAAAAAAATGGAAATAACTCGATTTTACTAATGTTTTTAGTTACGCTGTTTAAGCAACGTAAAAACATCTCCAAAAACAAAGGGAAATAACTCTATTTTACTAATGTTTTTAGTATCATAGAAAAGTTACGCTGTTTAAGCAACGTAAAAACATCTCCAAACCAAAGGGAAATTACTCGGTTTTACTAATGTTTTTAGTATCAGTATCTAGAAAAGTTACGCTGTTAAGCAACGTAAAAAACATCTCCAAAACAAAGGGAAATAACTCGATTTTACTAATGTTTTTAGTTACGCTGTTTAAGCAACGTAAAAACATCTCCAAAACAAAGGGAAATAACTCGATTTTACTAATGTTTTAAGTATCAGTATCTAGAAAAGTTACGCTGTTAAGCAACGTAAAAACATCTCCAAAACAAAGGGAAATAACTCGATTTTACTAATGTTTTTAGTATCAGTATCTAGAAAAGTTACGCTGTTTAAGCAAAAAAACATCTCCAAAACAAGTGGAAATAACACGATTTTACTAATGTTTTTAATATCAGTATCTAGAAAAGTTACGCTGTTAAGCAACGTAAAAACATCTACAAAACAAATGGAAATAACTCGATTTTACTAATGTTTTTAGTATCAGTATCTAGAAAAGAAACGCTGTTAAGCAACGTAAAAACATCTCCAAAACAAAAGGAAATAACTCGATTTTACTAATGTTTTTAGTATCAGTATCTAACGTAAAAAAACATCTCCAAAACAAACGGAAATAACTCGATTTACCCTTATGTTTTTAGTATCAGTATCTAGAAAAGTTACGCTGTTAAGCAACGTAAAAACATCTCCAAAACAAAGGGAACTAACTCGATTTTACTAATGTTTTTAGTATCAGTATTTTAAGCAACGTAAAAACATCTCCAAAACAAAGGGAAATAACTCGATTTCACTTATGTTTTTAGTATCAGTGACTAGAAAAGTTACGCTGTTAAGCAACGTAAAAACATCTCCAAAACAAAAGGAAATAACTCGATTTTACTAATGTTTTTAGTATCAGTATCTAGAAAAGTTTCGCTGTTAAGCAACGTAAAAAACATCTCCAAAACAAAGTGAAATAACTCTATTTTACTAATGTTTTTAGTATCAGTATCTAGAAAAGTTACGCTGTTAAGCACTGTAAAAACATCTCCAAAACAAAGGGAAATAACTCTATTTTACTAATGTTTTTAGTATCAGTATCTAGAAAAGTTACGCTGTTAAGCACTGTAAAAACATCTCCAAAACAAAGGGAAATAACTCTGTTTTACTAATGTTTTAAGTATCAGTATCTAGAAAAGTTACGCTGTTAAGCAACGTAAAAACATCTCCAAAACAAATGGAAATAACTCGATTTTACTAATGTTTTTAGTATCAGTATCTAGAAGAGTTACGCTGTTAAGACCGGTAAAAACATCTCCAAAACAAAGGGAAATAACTCTGTTTTACTAATGTTTTTAGTATCAGTATCTAGAAAAGTTACGCTGTTAAGCAACGTAAAAACATCTCCAAAACAAAGGGAAATAACTCTATTTTACTAATGTTTTAAGTATCAGTATCTAGAAAAGTTTCGCTGTTAAGCAACGTAAAAAACATCTCCAAAACAAAGTGCAGTATCTAGAAAAGTTACGCTGTTAAGCACTGTAAAAACATCTCCAAAACAAAGGGAAATAACTCTATTTTACTAATGTTTTTAGTATCAGTATCTAGAAAAGTTACGCTGTTAAGCACTGTAAAAACATCTCCAAAACAAAGGGAAATAACTCTGTTTTACTAATGTTTTAAGTATCAGTATCTAGAAAAGTTACGCTGTTAAGCAACGTAAAAACATCTCCAAAACAAGTGGAAATAACTCGATTTTACTAATGTTTTTAGTATCAGTATCTAGAAAAGTGACGCTGTTTTACCAACGTAAAAACATCTCCAAAACAAAGGGAAATAACTCGATTTCACTTATGTTTTTAGTATCAGTATCTAGAAAAGTTACGCTGTTAAGCAACGTAAAAACATCTCCAAAACAAATGGAAATAACTCGATTTTACTAATGTTTTTAGTATCAGTATCTAGAACAGTTACGCTGTTGTAGCAACGTAAAAACATCTCCAAAACAAACGGAAATAACTCGATTTACCCTTATGTTTTTAGTATCAGTATCTAGAAAAGTTACGCTGTTAAGCAACGTAAAAACATCTCCAAAACAAAGGGAACTAACTCGATTTTACTAATGTTTTTAGTATCAGTATTTTAAGCAACGTAAAAACATCTCCAAAACAAAGGGAAATAACTCTGTTTCACTTATGTTTTTAGTATCAGTGACTAGAAAAGTTACGCTGTTAAGCAACGTGAAAACATCTCCAAAACAAAGGGAAATAACTCGATTTTACTAATGTTTTTAGTATCAGTATCTAGAAAAGTTACGCTGTTTTAGCAACGTAAAAACATCTCCAAAACAAAGGGAAATAACTCTGTTTTACAAATGTTTTTAGTATCAGTATCTAGAAAAGTTACGCTGTTAAGCAACGTAAAAACATCTACAAAACAAATGGAAATAACTCGATTTTACTAATGTTTTTAGTATCAGTATCTAGAAAAGTTACGCTGTTAAGCACTGTAAAAACATCTCCAAAACAAAGGGAAATAACTCTGTTTTACTAATGTTTTTAGTATCAGTATCTAGAAAAGTTTCGCTGTTAAGCACTGTAAAAACATCTCCAAAACAAACGGGAAATAACTCGAGTTTACTAATGTTTTAAGTATTAGTATCTAGAAAAGTTACGCTGTTTAAGCAACGTAAAAACATCTCCAAAACAAAAGGGAAATAACTCGATTTTACTAATGTTTTTAGTTACGCTGTTTATAAGCAACGTAAAAACATCTCCAAAAACAAAGGGAAATAACTCTATTTTACTAATGTTTTTAGTATCAGTATCTAGAAAATTTACGCTGTTTAAGCAACGTAAAAACATCTCCAAACCAAAGGGAAATTACTCGATTTTACTAATGTTTTAAGTACCAGTATCTAGAAAAGTTACGCTGTTAAGCAACGTAAAAACATCTCCAAAACAAAGGGAAATAACTCTGTTTTACTAATGTTTTTAGTATCAGTATCTAGAAAAGTTACGCTGTTAAGCACTGTAAAAACATCTCCAAAACAAAGGGAAATAACTCTGTTTTACTAATGTTTTTAGTATCAGTATCTAGAAAAGTTACGCTGTTAAGCAACGTAAAAACATCTCCAAAACAAAGTGAAATAACTCTATTTTACTAATGTTTTAAGTATCAGTATCTAGAAAAGTTACGCTGTTAAGCAACGTAAAAACATCTCCAAAACAAATGGAAATAACTCGATTTTACTAATGTTTTTAGTATCAGTATCTAGAAAAGTTACGCTGTTAAGCACTGTAAAAACATCTCCAAAACAAAGGGAAATAACTCTGTTTTAGTAATGTTTTTAGTATCAGTATCTTGAAAAGTTACGCTGTTAAGCAACGTAAAAACATCTCCAAAACAAAAGGAAATAACTCTGTTTTACTAATGTTTTTAGTATCAGTATCTAGAAAAGGTACGCTGTTTAAGCAACGTAAAAACATCTCCAAAACAAAGGGAAATAACTCGATTTTACTAATGTTTTTAGTATCAGTATCTAGAAAAGTTACGCTGTTTAAGCAACGTAAAAACATCTCCAAACCAAAGGGAAATTACTAGATTTTACTAATGTTTTAAGTATCAGTATCTAGAAAAGTTACGCTGTTAAGCCACGTAAAAACATCTCCAAAACAAAGGGAAATAACTCGATTTTACTAATGTTTTAAGTATCAGTATCTAGAAAAGTTACGCTGTTTAAGCAACGTAAAAACATCTCCAAAACAAAGGGAAATAACTCGATTTTACTAATGTTTTTAGTTACGCTGTTTAAGCAACGTAAAAACATCTCCAAAAACAAAGGGAAAAAACTCTATTTTACTAATGTTTTTAGTATCAGTATCTAGAAAAGTTACGCTGTTTAAGCAACGTAAAAACATCTCCAAACCAAAGGGAAATTACTCGGTTTTACTAATGTTTTTAGTATCAGTATCTAGTAAAATTAACGCTTTGTTAAGCAACGTAAAACATCTCCAAAACAAAGGGAAATAACTCTATTTTACTAATGTTTTTAGTATCAGTGTCTAGAAAAGTTACGCTGTTTAAGCAACGTAAAAACATCTCCAAAACAAAGGGAAACAACTCGATTTTACTAATGTTTTAAGTATCAGTATCTAGAAAAGTTACGCTGTTTAAGCAACGTAAAACATCTCCAAAACAAAGGGAAATAATTCGATTTTACTAATGTTTTTAGTATCAGTATCTAGAAAAGTTACGCTGTTAAGCAACGTAAAAACATCTCCATAACAAAGGGAAATAACTCGATTTTACTAATGTTTTAAGTATCAGTATCTAGAAAAGTTACGCTGTTTAAGCAACGTAAAAACATCTCAAAAACAAAGGGAAATTACTCGATTTTACTAATGTTTTAAGTATCAGTATCTAGAAAAGGTACGCTGTTTATGCGACGTAAAAACATCTCCAAAACAAAGGGAAATAACTCGATTTTACTAATATTTTTAGTATCAGTATCTAGAAAAGGTACGCTGTTTAAGCAACGTAAAAACATCTCCAAAACAAAGGGAAATAACTCGATTTTACTAATGTTTTTAGTTACGCTGTTTAAGCAACGTAAAAACATCTCCAAACCAAAGGGAAATTACTCGATTTTACTAATGTTTTAAGTATCAGTATCTAGAAAAGTTACGCTGTTAAGCAACGTAAAAACATCTCCAAAACAAAGGGAAATAAGTCTATTTTACTAATGTTTTAAGTATCAGTATCTAGAAAAGTTACGCTGTTTAAGCAACGTAAAACATCTCCAAAACAAAGGGAAATAACTCGATTTTACTAATGTTTTTGGTTACGCTGTTTAAGAAACGTAAAAACATCTCCAAAACAAAGGGAAATAACTCGATTTTACTAATGTTTTTAGTTACGCTGTTTAAGCAACGTAAAAACATCTCCAAACGAAAGGGAAATTACTAGATTTTACCAATGTTTTAAGTATCAGTATCTAGAAAAGTTACGCTGTTAAGCAACGTAAAAACATCTCCAAAACAAAGGGAAATAACTCGATTTTACTAATGTTTTTAGTTACGCTGTTTAAGCAACGTAAAATCATCTCCAAAACAAAGGGAATAACTCTGTTTTATTAATGTTTTTAGTATCAGTATCTAGAGAAGTTACGCTGTTTAAGCAACGTAAAAACATCTCCAAAACAAAGGGAAATAACTCGATTTTACTAATGTTTTAAGTATCAGTATCTAGAAAAGTTACGCTGTTAAGCAACGTAAAAACATCTCCTAAACAAAGGGAAATAACTCGATTTTACTAATGTTTTTAGTTACGCTGTTTAAGCAACGTAAAAACATCTCCAAAACAAAGTGAAATAACTCTATTTTACTAATGTTTTTAGTATCAGTATCTAGAAAAGATACGCTGTTTAAGCAACGTAAAAATATCTCCAAAACAAAGGGAAATAACTCGATTTTACTAATGTTTTAAGTATCAGTATCTAGAAAAGTTACGCTGTTAAGCAACGTAAAAACATCTCCTAAACAAAGGGAAATAACTCGATTTTACTAATGTTTTTAGTTACGCTGTTTAAGCAACGTAAAAACATCTCCAAAACAAAGTGAAATAACTCTATTTTACTAATGTTTTTAGTATCAGTATCTAGAAAAGATACGCTGTTTAAGCAACGTAAAAAATATCTCCAAAACAAAGGGAAATAACTCTGTTTTACTAATGTTTTAAGTATCAGTATCTAGAAAAGTTACGCTGTTAAGCAACGTAAAAACATCTCCAAAACAAAGGGAAATAACTCTGTTTTACTAATGTTTTAAGTATCAGTATCTAGAAAAGTTACGCTGTTTAAGCAACGTAAAAACATCTCCAAAACAAAGGGAAATAACTCGATTTTACTAATGTTTTTAGTATCAGTATTTAGAAAAGTTACGTTGTTAAGAAACGTAAAACATCTCTAAAACAAAGGGAAATAACTCTATTTTACTAATGTTTTTAGTATCAGTATCTAGAAAAGTTACGCTGTTTAAGCAACGTAAAAACATCTCCAAAACAAAGGGAAATAACTCGATTTTACTAATGTTTTGAGTATCAGTATCTAGAAACATTACGCTGTTAAGCAACGTAAAAACATCTCCAAAACAAAGGGAAATAACTCGATTTTACTAATGTTTTGAGTATCAGTATCTAGAAACATTACGCTGTTAAGCAACGTAAAAACATCTCCAAAACAAAGGGAAATAACTCGATTTCCCTAATGTTTTATGTATTAGTATCTAGAAAAGTTACGCAGTTTAAGCAACGTAAAAACATCTCCAAAACAAAGGGAAATAACTCTGTTTTACGAATGTTTTTAGTATCAGTATCTAGAAAAAGGCGGCTCTAAAGTGTCACGAATGCCGCCGGTCGGGATCACCGAAAGACAATACGTGACAATGCTAAAAAAATTTTTTTTTAAAGTCGTCCGGAGTGGCTCGTGATATCCCAGGGTTCAAATAAAATGTTTTAAATGATATGGGATGGGGATTTCTTCAATATAAGATACCGTCAGGAAATAAAACAGAAGATGCGAAGAACGACAAAAGACATTAGGAATAAATTTGTATTCATTTATTTAATAAAAACAGTATACTAAAAAAGGGGTAAGTATATCTATAAAAAACAAAACAAAAGAAAACATGAAAACAAAAGTATAGTCTTAAGAGGGGGGATTGTCTATCTTAGCCCTATAGCAGCAGCATTCATTTCCACACAAAAGTATACATATATAAAACAGCCCTGGGGGCGAATGTCCGAGAAGAGATATTCAAATTATCACTTACAAGTGGATGCATTGTTCATTTTAGGGTCGATATTTCCGGTAAGACGTAATAGCCATATTTCTTTGCACATGTAGTTTTTATCTGTGTTGTATCTTCAAATACATTTCTCCTCAGGAAAACAATTCCAGGTCGCTCATTATGTATTCTGTATTTCTCCCGGCTTTCGTATAGGTATTTGACAATATCTCAAAAGAGGCATCTTTCCGTCTTTGGGGTGTCTCTGCGCGGGGCTATGAATTCCATTTTCAAAAGGTCCCTGCCTTTCGTGCGACACTGTAGTCGCACATCTTTGCTTGTCGACGGCCGTTCACTTCTTCCTCTCTCTAGTGCAGATGTACTCAGAATGACTGACTGTAGTTGTCCTCAAAATATGTCCGTCTTAACCCGGTGACTCCTCCTTCCTCGCCGGCAGTAAACGTCCTGTTTCTTCTCCCTCCCTTTCTCCTTCTTCTTCTCGGTCGTGTTGGCTAAAAATAGACATGTCCCCACAAAGTCCAACCTGGCTGCTGGAATTGTCTCTCGGATCTCGTCATGTATAAATATGCGAAAATGAATCCTATCTCTCTCCACACACACATATATATATATATATATATATATATATATATATATATATATATATGTATACATACTACCGATGTCTTTCGCAGTTTTCCTATTCTCGATAGATCTCCCTACATTTGTAACAAAACAACGTAAAAACATCTCCAAAACAAAGGGAAATTACTCAATTTTACGAATGTTTTTAGTATCAGTATCTAGAAAAAGGCGGCTCTGAAGCAACGTAAAAACATCTCCAAAACAAACCGAAATAACTCAATTTTACGAATGTTTTTAGTATCAGTATCTAGAAAAAGGCGGCTCTAAAGAAACGTAAAATCATCTCCAAAACAAACCGAAATAACTCAATTTTACGAATGTTTTTAGTATCAGTATCTAGAAAAAGGCGGCTCTAAAGCAACGTAAAATCATCTCCAAAACAAACCGAAGGGAAATTACTCGATTTTACTAATGTTTTAAGTATCAGTATCTAGAAAAGTTACGCTGTAAAGCAACGTAAAAACATCTCCAAAACAAAGGGAAATAACTCGATTTTACTAATGGTTTTAGTATCAGTATCTAGAAAAAGGCGGCTCTAAAGCAACGTAAAAACATCTCCAAAACAAACCGAAATTACTCAATTTTACTAATGTTTTTAGTATCAGTATCTAGAAAAAGGCGGCTCTAAAGCAACGTAAAAACATCTCCAAAACAAACCGAAATTACTCAATTTTACGAATGTTTTTAGTATCAATATCTAGAAAAAGGCGGCTCGTAAAAACATCTCCAAAACAAACCGAAATTACTCAATTTTACGAATGTTTTTAGTATCAGTATCTAGAAAAAGGCGGCTCTAAAGCAACGTAAAAACATCTCCAAAACAAACCGAAATTACTCAATTTTACGAATGTTTTTAGTATCAGTATCCAAAGAAGGGCGGCTGTTTAGCAACGTAAAAACATCTCCAAAACAAAGGGAAATCACTAAATGTTACTAATGTTTTTAGTATCAGTGTCTAGAAATGTGACGCTGTATAACAACGCAAAAAACATCTCCAAAACAAAGGGAAATAACTCACTTTTACTAATGTGTTTGTATCAGTATCTAGATAAAACCGGCTTTTAAGCAACGTCCAAACATCTCCAAAACAAAGGGGAATTTAATATCAGTATCTTGAAAAGTTACGCTGTTAAGCAAAGTAAAAACATCCCCAGAACAAAAGGAAAAAACTATTTTATTAGAAATTGATTTTCTACGTGTAGAATGCCACAGTGCGAACATTTGAAACAACCATGGAATGGACCAGAAATTTCTTAAGAAGAAATTGATTTTCTAAGTGTATGGCTCAACAAGTGTTTGCTTACATTAGACTTGAGATCGTCGGTTGGACGTTGAATGCCACAATGCGAAGGTTGGAAACTGTAGGGAACATGAACATGAAGGGGGAAAGAAAGGAATCCAACATGGCGTCCATGAATGTTTATTACATACAGTTCACGCAAAGTCTCACAAAGTCTCGTTGCACGCATGGAAATTAGGTGTGGCTCAGTATAATAAAAGCGGGTCTCGTACCGTCTGAGGGAGGTCGGTGTGAAGCAAGTGCACGTAACGAATGGTGAGAGCTGCTTTGAAAGTTGACAGAGTGATTTGCGACCTTCGTTATTACTACAAGCTATCTCGGCAATGGACAAATTCGACTTAAGTTCGACGGCTCCCTCTCCGGACCCTCTGTAGTCGAGTAGTGGGAGAAAGCCGAGCGCGGCTGCAGACTTTGCAAGATAAAGGATCCTGCACTAGTCATCCCCTGAGGCTGACCAAAGGAGCATATTCGGTGTATCAGCAGCTCGGAGACGAACCAGGCCTGAAGGAAGTTAGACAGGCGCTATACGCAGCCTTTGCTGTGGACCCTTTCGTCGCCTGGAGGCAGTTCACCGAACGGCGGCTTGGGCTAGATGAGACTGTGGACGTCTACCTGGCCGATTTGAGGAGGCTAGCCGCGCCGTTTGGTGGAACAAGCGAGCGAATACTGGGATGCGCTTTTCTGACTGGACTCCCAGACGGCGCCAGCAGACTGCTGCGAGCATCGTCCAGACCCAGTGTGATTGGGCTTGACGAGTTGTTGGCCAGAGCCCGAAACATTTTGAAAGAGGACACAGAGCCGGTTTCGGCAGCTGCGGAAGCGTCTTCACCACCAACAGAAGACGTGAGATGCTACAAATGTGGCGGGCCGAATCAATTTTCAAAAGACTGCCGAAGGCGAAGCGGTGCAAAGGACGCGCCCGATGGAAGAACGTTAAAACGCGTGCGTTGCTACCGGTGCAACAAGCTGGGTCACGTGGCAAGAGGTTGTCCGGGAAACGGGCAAGGGGAGTAAGCTATAGCGCCAGTCTTCTCCCCAGATCGTCGCCAAATAATACGCCACCCACAGTGAGCGTGCGCGTAAACAGGCGTGAGCGCTTCGCGCTCGTAGACACCGGGTGCACGCAGACCCTCGTGCGCAAGGCATGCTGTGACGCATGGGATAAGGAAAGGATCCCGGTATTGACGGTTGGCGGTGGCTCGATTGCCTCTTGTGGCGTTAGCATCATTCGCGCAGGTGTCGACGATGGGCCTACTGTAACCGTAAGAGCCTTGGTTGTGAACGGTGACCTGCTCGGTTACGACCTGCTCCTGGGAATGGACGTCATTAAGGAATTGGGGGATGTACGCATTGATGGTGAGGGTAGGGCACATTTCGCAAAAGCGGGCCTTGCTCTGAGTGCAGCTTGAAGCTGGAACAGCCTGATTTTTATGCGGAATTCGACCAGCGCACGAAGTCCTGGACAGCCTCCTGGAAGTGGTCGGAGGTGCAGCCAGCAGAGAAATTATGCAATAAGGTGCCAGATTACAAAATCCCCCCCCCTGAGCTCGTGCAGAATATGACAAGTAACTACAAACTTGGATTAGTAATGGATGGCTAGTTCCTTATTCAGAGAAGGAATTGGGTCCCCCAAAGTGCCTGATCCCGTTAAGGGCGGTTATCCAACAGAATAAGCAGAAGGTGAGGCCGGTGCTCGACTATCGAGAATTGAATGAGCACGTGGACCCTTTTACAGCTCGCGCGGACGTATGCACTGAAAAGTTGAGGGAATGGCGGCAAGCGGGATCTAATGTATCTGTACTGGATCTTCACAAAGCATACCTTCAAGTGCGTGTACACAAGTCACTATGGCCCTATCAAACGGTGCTCATCAAGGGGAAAAGGTAATGCCTAACCCGCATGGGATTTGGACTTAATGTGGCGCCATCAATTATGCAAATGATTGTTGACGCCATTCTGACTAAGGATGAGCGCATTCAGCGGGCAACGTCTGCATAAATTGATGACGTGTACGTGGACGAGGAAATTGTATCGGCGGCGCGCGTGAGGGAGCATCTCTACAACTTTGGCCTTCTCAGCAAGGAACCGGAAAGGCTACGGGATGGCGCATGGGTACTTGGTTTGCAGGTCTGGGAGGAAGATGACGTTCTGTATTGGAAACGAGGAAATGAAACCCCGGACATGCCTTGTATTGTTACACGACGAAACGTATTTTCCTTGTGCGGAAAGTTAGTTGGACACCTTCCTGTGGGCGGCTGGCTTCGTGTTGCGGTGGCATTTATTAAGCGAAGACCCTCCGCCGTCACCACTGGATAAGATGACGAAACTCATGACGTCCCTCTCAATACAATGCTCAAAGAAGTCCTCACCAGGGTGCACAAGGAAGACCCAACGCGAGGCAGATGGTGCGTCGACAGCCAGAACCTTAGTGTGTGGGTTGATGCAAGCTCTCTCGCCATTGGTGTATCGGTGGTCCATGATGGAATGGTGGTGGAAGACGCTTGCTGGTTACGCCCAGAAAAGGACTCCCAGCACATAAACCTGGCAGAACTTAATGCGGTTATCAAGGGGATAAACTTGCCAATCCTTTGGAAGACGACCACCCTGCGACTATTCACGGATTCTGCTTGCGTCCATAAGTGGATTTCAGATACTCTCACCGGGAGGGCCAGAATACGAACCAAAGCCACGAGCGAGATGCTCATCCGACGGCGGCTCGACACGATCATGAAGCTGGTGAACGAATATGCTCTGTCAATAGAGGTGTCCCTGGTCAAATCCAGCCTGAACAAAGCAGATTGTTTGACGAGAGTACCTCAAAGATGGCTTGATGCCATAAGAAAGACTATTGAACCCATGCAGCCCGCCTGCGCCGCTTCCATGAGCCCCGTTCGATCTAATACCATCAAAGAAGTCCACCAACAAACCGGGCACCCTGGGGTCAAGCGGACCCTATATTTCGCTAAGTTGGTTGAACCAGGAGTACAAAAGGCAGACGTCAGGAAAGTGGTCAAAGATTGTATAGCATGCCAATCCATTGATCCAGCACCCGTTCGCTGGGAGAAAGGAAAGCTGGTAGTGGAAAGCCATTGGAACCGGCTGGCGATGGATATTACTCACCACAACGGTGAGGATTTCTTGACTCTCATTGATTGCGGTCGATCCAGGTTTGCGATATGGCGCATGCTGCGCCGGCAGGATGCAGCCAGCATCATCCGTCAGTTAAACAATATTTTTCTTGAACGTGGCCCCCCAACGGAGATATTAACCGACAATGGCGCTGCATTCACTAGTGAGCAGTTCAGAAAGTTTGCTGATGGCTGGGGAGTACACCTGAGGTTTCGATGCGCCCACGTACCGAGTGGAAATGGGGTCATCGAGCGGAATCACAGAACCGTCAAAACCATTGCGGCCAGGACGGGCTGCACGGTATTTGAGGCAGTCTACCTGTATAACGTAACCCCAAAGGATAATGTTTCACCCTCTACAGCGCCGGCTGACACCTTGCACAGGTATCACGTCAGGGGGAAAGGCATAGAGACTAACCCGCTGCCCGAACTGGAAGTAACCAAAGAGAAACTGAAAAAAGGGGATGTCGTCTGGATTAAGAACCCGCGCGGCAAGTGTACAACGAAATACGGAGTTGGACGCGTACCGAGGTAATCAGCCCACAGGCGGTGCGAGTCGACGGTATGCCCCGTCACATTAGGGACCTACGGTTAGCAACGCAATCATCACTGAACGACAAGAGCGAGTCGGAGTCAGAGAGCAGTGAGGCATCGCTCTGGCTTGCAGCAGCCCCATCGGACAGTGACTCGGATATCAGCAGTATCCCAGCGGACGCGATGTTTCTCGACCCTCAGACCGCGGACGAGAGCACAAGCGAAGATGAGGCTTGCGTTGTCCCCCTCCGAAGAAGCAACCGGCGAAGGCGATCGAGGCCTCCCTGCCATCTCTGTGATCATGAGATCAGGGGGGAGTGTAGGGAACATGAACATAAAGAGGGCTTACTTGCGAAACGTCCTCGTGTTTGCTAGGCCTGTGCGCTGCGAGTGAAAGAAAGAAAGAAGGAAAGAAATCCAACATGGCGTCCCTGAATGTTTATTACATACAGTTCACGCAAAATCTCGCAAAGTCCCGCTGCACTTATGGAAATTAGGTGTGACTGGATATTATAAAAAGCGAGTCTCGTACCGTCTCAGAAGAACGGAGTGTGCGAAGCGAGTGCACGTGTCGAGCAGTAAGAGCTGCTTTGGAGGTTAACAGTGACTTGCGACATTCGTTATTATTTCAGTAAATAGATGACTTTGTTCAAGTTGCGGATTCTTAGGGTTTGAAAATAGATGATATCCTTTAAAGTCGGATTCTAAAGCATTATAAATAGATGTCTTTAGTCAAGTTGGTGGATTCTTACGGTTTGAAAATAGATGATATCGTTTAAAGTCGGATTCTAAAGCATTGTAAATAGATAACTTTGTTAAAGTTGCCGATGCTTAATGTTTGAAAATAGATGATATCGTTTAAAGTCAGATTCTAAAGCATTGTAAATAGATTACTTTGTTTAAAGTTGCAGACACTTACGGTTTGAAAATAGATGATATCGTTTCAAATCGGATTCTAAAGCATTGTAAGTAGATGACTTTATTACAGTTGCGGATTCTGAAGGTTTGAAAATAGATGATAATGTTTAAAGTCGCATCTTAAAGCATTGTAAATAGATGACTTTGTTCAAGTTGCCGATTCTTAAGGTTTGAAAACAGATGATATTGTTTGAAGTCGGATCCTAAATCATTGTAAGTAGATGACTTAATTACAGTTGCGGATTCTTAAGGTTTGAAAATAGATGATAATGTTTAAAGTCGCATTCTAAAGCATTGTAAATAGATGACCTTGTTAAGTTGCGGACTATTAAGGTTTTAAAATAGTTGATGGCGTTTAAAGTCGGATTCTAAAGCATTGTAAATACATGACTTTCTTCAAGTTGCCGATTCTTAAGGTTTGAAAATAGATAATATTGTTTAAAGTACGATTCTAAAGCATTGTAAGTAGATGACTTTATTACAGTTGCGGATTCTTTAGGTTTGAAAATAGATTATAATGTTTGAAGTCGGATTCTAAAGCATTGTAAATAGATGACTTTGTTCAAGTTGCGGATTCTAAAGGTTTGAAAATAGATGATATCGTTTAAAGTCGGATTCTAAAGCATTGTAAATAGATGACTTTGTTCGAGTTGCGGATTTATAAGGTTTGAAAATAGATGATATCGTTTAAAGTCGGATTCTAAAGCATTGTAAATAGATGACTTTGTTCAAGTTGCGGATTCTTAAGGTTTGAAAATAGATGATATCGTTTAAAGTCGGATTCTAAAGCATTGTAAATAGATGACATTGTTACAGTTGCGGACTCTTAAGGTTTGAAAATAGATGATATCGTTTAAAATCGGATTCTAAAGCATTGTAAATACCTGACTTTGTTCAAGTTGCGAATTCTTTAGGTTTGATAATAGATGATATCGGTTGAAGTCGGATTCTAAAGCATTGTAAATAGATGACTTTGTTCAAGTTGCCGATTCTTAAGGTTAGAAAATAGATGATATCGTTTAAAGTCAGATTCTAAAACATTGTAAGTAGATGACTTTGTTCAAGTTTGCGATTCTTAATGTTTGAAAATAGATGATATCGTTTAAAGTCGGATTCTAAAGCATTGTAAATAGATGACTTTGTTCGAGTTGCGGATTCTTAAGGTTTGAAAATAGATGATATCGTTTAAAGTCGAATTCTAAAGCATTGTAAATAGATGACTTTGTTCAAGTTGCGGATTCTTAAGGTTTGACAATTGATGATATCGTTTAAAATCGGATTCTAACGCATTGTAAATAGATGACTTTGTTCAAGTTGCGGATTCTTTAGGTTTGAAAATAGATGATATCGGTTTAAGTCGGATTCTAAAACATTGTAAATAGAGGACTTTGTTCAAGTTGCCGATTCTTAAGGTTTGAAAATAGATGATATCGTTTAAAGTCGGATTCTAAAGCATTGTAAGTAGATGACTTTGTTCAAGTTGGCGATTCTTAATGTTTGAAAATAGATGATATCGTTTAAAGTCGGATTCTGAAGCATTGTTAAATAGATTACTTTGTTCAAGTTGCAGACTCTTAAGGTTTGTAAATAGATGATATCGTTTAAAGTCGGATTCTAAAGCATTGTAAATAGATGACATTGTTCAAGTTGCGGACTCTTATGGTTTGAAAATAGATGATATTGTTTCAAGTGGGATTCTAAAGCATTGTAAATAGATGACTTTGTTCAAGTTGAGGATTCTCAAGGTTTGAAAATAGAGTATATTGTTTGAAGTCGGATTCTAAAGCATTGTAAATAGATGACTTTGTTATAGTTGCGGATTCTTAAAGTTTGAAAATATGTTTTATAGTGGTTTAAGTCTGATACTAAAGAATTGTAAATGGATGACTTTGTTCAAGTTGCAGATTCTTAAGGTTTGAAAATAGATGATATCGTTTGAAGTCGGATTCTAAAGCATTGTAAATAAATGACTTTGTTATAGTTGTCGATTCGAAATGTTTGAAAATACATGATATCGGTTAAAGTCGGATTCTAAAGCATTGTTAATAGATGACTTTGTTCAAGTTGCAGATTCTTAAGGTTTCAAAATAAATGATATCGTTTAACGTCGGATTCTACAGCATTGTACATAGATTACTTTGTTCATGTTGCAGATTCTTAATGTGTCAACATAGATGATATCGTTTAAAGTCGGATTCTAAAGCATTGTAAATAGGTGACTTTGTTCAAGTTGCCGATTCTTAATGTTCGAAAATCGATGATATCGGTTAAAGTCAGATTCTAAAGCATTGTAAATAGATGACTTTGTTAAGGTTGCGGATTCTTAAGGTTTGAAAATAGATGATATCGTTTAAAGTCGGTTTCTAAAGAATTGTAAATAGGTGACTTTGTTCACGTTGCCGGTGTTTAAGGTTTGAAAATAGATGATATTGTATGAAGTCGGATTCAAAATAATTGTAAATAGATGACTTTGTTCAAGTTTCCGATTCTTATGGTTAGAAAAAAGATGATATCAGTGAAAGTCGGATTCTAAAGCATTGTAAATAGATGACTTTGTGCAAGTTGCGGATTCTAAAGCTTTGAAAGATGATGATATTGTTTAAAGTCGGATTCTAAAGCATTGTAAATAGATGACTTTGTTCAAGTTGCCGATTCTTAAAGTTTGAAAATAGATGATATTGTTTAAAGTCGGATGCTAAAGCATTGTAAATAGACGACTTTGTGCAAGTTGTTGATTCTTAAAGTTTCAAAATAGATGATATCGTTTAAAGTCGGATTCTAAAGCAATGTAAATAGATTACTGTGTTCAAGTTGCCGATTGTAAAGCTTTGAATATAGAGAATATCGTTAAAAGTCGGATTCTAAAGCATTGTAAATAGATGACTTTGTTCGAGTTCTCGATTAAAAGGGTTTTAAAATAGATGATATCGTTTAAAGTAGGTTTCTAAAGCATTGTAAATACATGACTTCGTTCCAGTTGCGGATTTTTAAGCTTTGAGAATAGACGATATCGTTAAAAGTCGTATTCTAAAGCATTGTAAATTGATGATATTGTTTATTTTGCCGATTCGTAAGGTTTGAAAAAAGATGATATCGTTTAAAGTCGGATTCTAAAGCATTGTAAGTAAATGAGTTAGTTCAAGTTACCGATTATTGAGGTTTGAAAATATATGATATCGTTTAAAGTCGGATTCTTAAGCATTGTAAATAGATGACTTAGTTTTAGTTGCCGATTCTTAATGGTTTGAAAATAGATGATACTGTTTAAAGTCGGATTCTATAGCATTGTACCTATATGACTTTGTTCTAGTTGCCGTTTCTTAAGGTTTGAAAATAGATGATATCGTCTAAAGTCGGATTCTAAAGCATTGTAAATAGATGATTTGTTTAAAGTTGCGGATTCTTAAGGTTTGAAAATAGATGATATCGTTTATAGTCGGATCCTATAGCATTGTAAATAGATGACTTAGTTCAAGTTGCAGATTCTTAAGGTTTGCAAATAGATGATATCGTTTAAAGTCGGATTCTAAAGCATTGTAAATAGATGACTTTGTTATAGTTGCGGATTCTTTAGGTTTGAAAATAGATTATATTGTTTAAAGTCTGATACTAAAGAATTGTAAATAGATGACTTTGTTCAAGTTTCAGATTCTTAAGGTTTGAAATTGATGATATCGTTTAAAGTCGGATTCTAAAGCATTGTAAATAAATGACTTTGTTATAGTTGTCGATTCGAAATGTTTGAAAATAGATGATATCGTTTAAAGTCGGATTCTAAAGTATTGTTAATAGAGGAGAGAGTTCAAGTTGCAGATTCTTAAGGTGTGAAAATAGATGATATCCTTTGAAGTCGGATTCTAAAACATTGTAAATAGATGACTTTGTTCGTGTTGAGGATTCTAAAGGTGTCACCATAGATGATATCGTTTAAAGTCGGATTCTAAAGCATTGTAAATAGGTGACTTTGTTCAAGTTGCCGATTCTTGAGGTTTAAAAATAGAGGATATTGTTTTAAGTCGGATTCTAAAGCATTGTAAATAGATGACTTTATTCAAGTGGCTGATTCTTAATGTTTGAAAATCGATGATATCGTTTGAAGTCATATTTTAAAGCATTGTAAATAGATGACTTTGTTAAGGTTGCGGATTCTTAAGGTTTGAAGATAGATGATATTTGTAATGTAAAAAGAAGACACGAATAGAAAAACCTTTTCTAAGGCTTTATTCAATTAATTCAAAACTACAATGCCAACAAGGCAAGAGGCCAAGAACGTATATATGGTAAAAGAAAGAGAACGCATTTAAATTAAAAAGTCACGTGGACAAGAAAACCCAGTAATTTTACTTTAACGGAAATATATGCAAGTGCACGTAATCCATCTCGTAATCCCAAGGTGGTGAGTTCAATCCTGGGCAAATGCAGCTGAAGAAATATAATATACATAACATTTTCCCCTACTTGTAACAGAGATTGTTATCAGAAAGTTTTATAAATCCAGACGCTGGACTGGTTTGCGAATCCTGCTAGACCGGCGGGGAAGTAGTTCACTCTCAGAAGCACCATATCTCTGGGAAGGTGGATTCTCTGAATTCTGATTCACTAATTCATTTTCTGTATAACTTTTCCTGAGGTGAAGGAGTATTTGTGGAACTTGTATCAGGCAAAGGGCCCATGTCAGGTAGAACGTTTTCAGCAGAAGCTTGAGATCGACCCGAGCGTGGAAAACGTGCTAAATGTCTTAGTGCTACTGAATCTTCCCGGCCATCATGATATCGTATTCTTGCATGTGTAGGGTTAGCCTCGAAGAGGTCCACTTCCTCAACGATCGGGTCATATTTACTCCTGTTACCAAATCGCTTTAATAACACCTCCCCAGGCTCACAGAGCCAAACAGGTAATGCAGTGCCAGTGGAAGAGCGCCTTTTAAAATTGAACATGCGTTCGTGAGGCGTAGCATTTGTGGAGGTGCATAGTAGAGAGCGAATAGTTTGTAAAACATCCTGTAGAACATCCTGCCAAGCGCTAATGGGTAACCGTTTTGATCCCAAAGCTAATAAGATGGTGTTCCAAATAATGCCGGTCTAGCGCTCACATTGGCTGTTACCTCTTGGGTTATACGCAGTAGTATTACTGGATCCAATTCCAAGTCGCAGCAAAAATTGTTTGAATTCCTCCGACATAAACGAAGTTCCTCGATCGGAATGGATGAATGAGGGAAGTCCAAAAATAGAAAAGATATTCACCAGGCACTGAATCGCGGTTTGAAAGGAGCAATCACGACAAGGGAAAGCAAACGGAAATCGACTGTATTCATCGACGACTGTAAATATGTAACGGCAACCTGATGAAGATGCCGGGATAGGTCCTTTGTAATCGACAGAAAGACGCTGGAATGGAGCAGTAGAACGGATAAGAATATTATTAGTAGAAGTAAAGAATTGGGGTTTTATTTTGGCGCAAGTAGTACATTGAGATGTCACACGTCGGATTTCATCAAGTGAATATGGCAAATTTTGTGACCTTACAAAATGCCAAAAGCGTTGTACTCCAGGATGTATTAAGGAATCATGAATTGATTTTAGTTCCTCCAAGGAAGAAACAGCAGCACCACATACTCTGGATAATGTGTCAGCGACAATATTTTCATTCCCGGGACGGTGTTTTATATCATATGAAAAGGGAAGAAGTTCCATTTTCCACCGCATAATTTTATCGTTTTTAATTTTTCCACGATTAGCAGGTTTAAACACAAAAGATACGGCTTGTTGATCAGTAATAATAGTAAAATGTTTCCCAACAATGAGATCTCTCAATTTACGAACACATTCGACTATGGCATATGCTTCTTTTTCGACTATATGAAGTCGCATTTCAGAGAGGTTTAACGACCGAGAAAAGAATGCTTCAGGTCTCCCAGCTTGTAAAAGAGTGCCTCCGATAGCCTTTTCTGAGGCATCGGTTTCAATAATAAACGGCAATTCATCATCAATAACTTTTACGGATGATTCAGCAATGTCTTTCTTGAGTTTTTCGAAAGAATTTACAACTATAGGAGGCATAGGGAATTGTTTATTTTCGACCAGTGGACGAATTTTGTATGAATACTTAGGTATCCATTTCGCATAGTAAGCAAACATACCAAGACACCTTTTTAACGATTTTGAATCGGAAGGGGGAGGCATTTGCACAAGAGGTCTCAAACGCTCTGGATCAGGTTGAAGAGTTCCGTTACAAATTTGGTATCCAAGCACGTTAATAGAACGAAGTAAAAACTTTTATTTTTCCCGGTTTATTTCGAGGTTGTATGTCGAGGCAGCTTTTAAGAAATACTCCAAATTGACGTCATGCTCCTCCTGGGTTTTACCGCAAATAGTTATATCATCTATATACGAGAAGGTTCCAGGTAATTTGTTATCAGAAATGAAAGAATTCATAAATCGTTGAAAGGCAGAAACCCCGTTTGTGACCCCCATGGGTATTCGTTTAAATTGGTACAGACGGTTTCCAGCCTGAAAGGCCGTATAGGGGCGATCTTCAGGGCAAATTTCAATCTGATAGTATGCTTTGGACAAGTCAATTATACTAAAGATACGATACTGGGCTATTTGGTCAACGAGATCCCCAATTCGTGGCAAGGGGTATGCATCAAGTAAGGTGAAACGGTTAATAGTTTGGGAGAAATCGACTACCAATCGTTTCTTTTTATTAGTTGACGAAGTCACAACAATTTGAGCGCGCCACGGAGAGTAACTTGGTTCAATTATATCATCCTCAAGGATTTGTAGAATTTCTTTTTCAATGAATCGAGAGTCCTCCGCACGGTAATTTCGGGACCCAGTAGCAATAGGTTTGCAATCACGGGTCAAGTTTCGGAACAATTTAACGGGTGCACAACTGATTTTGGTTAAAGCGCAGATTTTTAGAATATCCTGAGACCCTCCAAAAGAAATAGTGATACTCTGGTGTAGTTTTAAGAAGGGCACTCCGAGTATAATATCCATACAGGAATCAGGAAGTACTGTGAAGTCAATTTCTTTATATTCGTAACCATTGAAGATAACGTCCTCAGTACAATATTCAGATAGCTTGAGGGAAATGGCCAATGATGCCATGGAAATTACGGAATTCCGTTTAGAAGTAGACAGTTTCATTGTTTTAACAATACGAGCACTGATAAAGTTATCAGAACTGCCGGTGTCTATGAGAGCAGTTAATCGTTTACCCTTTAATTTTACAATTTTAGTAATAGGAGGGAACCTATCATCATCTTTAGCACGGGCTACTATAATAGCTGAGGTGGAACGTGAAGGTGTAGACATGGTAGAACGACAAACTTTGGCAAAATGGCCGAGTTTGCCACAGTTTCGACATACTTTATCGCGGGCAGGACAGTGGCGGCGATCATCCTTAATGTGACGTTTCCCTCCGCAGTTGTAGCACTTTCCATGAGCAGGAAGGCCAGCAGACAATTGTACAGATTCACACTTCATAGGAGCAGTAATAGTGGCCTCCTCGACAGAATCAGTAAACACATTTTTAGTCGTGGTAGCAGCAACGGTAGGTCCAATCTGAGAAGCGTATGACTCAGCACGAAATTGAGCCTGTTCTAAAGCTCTAGCACATTGAGTAGCCTCCTTGAGATTTAACGTATCATTTTCAAGTAGTCTGGCACGTATTACGGAAGACCGGAGACCACGTATAAATGAATCACGGACAGATTCATCTCTGTAAGTAGTAGCAGTAACATCTTTGAAGCAACAGTCTGCGGCAAGTCGGTTCAAGGCCTGAAAGTACTGGTCTACAGACTCATTTTCCTGTTGTAGACGTGTAGAAAGCAAATGTCTAGCATGAATAACGCTTGGAGACTTATCATAAACACTTTTCAGCAATTCAACAGCATCTTCGAATCCAGAACAACCCTCGATAATGTCAGCAACGGTAGCACCAATGTTTAAATAAAGGACTTCGAGTTTGTCTGGATTTAAAAAAGCAATAGTAGATAAGTAATAAGTAAAATTACGGTACCATAGTCTCCAGAGCTTGCCAGCCTGAGGGTCTGCAGAAGATATATCAAACTTGTCCAGACGAATAATCTTATCCATGAGTAATTTAGTAAATGAATTAATTGAATAAATTGTAATGTAAAACCAAGACACGAATAGAAAAACCTTTTCTAAGGCTTTATTCAATTAATTCAAAACTACAATGCCAACAAGGCAAGAGGCCAAGAACGTATATATGGTAAAAGAAAGAGAACGCATTTAAATTAAAAAGTCACGTGGACAAGAAACCCCAGTAATTTTACATTAACGGAAATATATGCAAGTGCACGTAATCCATCTCGTAATCCCAAAGTGCTGAGTTCAATCCATGGGTAAATGCAGCTGAAGAAATATAATATACATAACAATATTGTTTCAAGTCGGATTCTAAAGCAGTGTAAAAAGATGACTTTGTTCAAGTTACCGATTGTGGAGGTTTGAAAATAGATGATATCGTTTAAAGTCGGATTGTAAAGCAATGTAAATAGATGACTGTGTTCAAGTTGCCGATTCTAAAGCTTTTAAAATAGATGATATCGTTCAAAGTCGGATTCTAAAGCATTGTAAATACATGACTTCGTTCCAGTTGCGGATTCTTAAGCTTTGAGAATAGACGATATCGTTTAAAGTCGGATTCTAAAGCATTGTAAATAGATTACTTCGTTCAAGTTGCGAATTCTTAAGGTTTGAAAGTAGATGATATCGTTTACAGTCGTATTCTAAAGCATTGTAAATAGATGACTTTGTTTAGTTTGCCGATTCGTAAGGTTTGAAAAAAGATGATATCGTTGAAGTCGGATTATAAAGCATTGTAAATAGATGACTTAGTTCAAGTTGCAGATTCTTAAGGTTTGAAAATGGATGATATCGTTTAAAGTCGGATTCTAAAGCATTGTAAATAGATGACTTTGTTCAAGTTGCGGATTCTTAAGGTTTGAAAATAGATGATATCGTTTTAAGTTGGATTCTAAAGCATTGTAAATAGATGACTTTTTGTTAAGTTGCGGATACTTAATATTTGAAAATATGTTATAATGTTTAAAGTCGCATTCTAAAGCATTGTAAATAGATGACTTTGTTCAAGTTGCGGATTCTTAAGGTTTGAAAATAGATGATATCGTTTAAAGTCGGATTCTAAAGCATTGTAAATAGATGACTTTCTTCGAGTTGCGGATTCTTAAGGTTTGAAAATAGATGATATCGTTTAAAGTCGGATTCTAAAGCATTGTAAGTAGATGACTTTGTTCAAGTTGGCGATTCTTAATGTTTGAAAATAGATGATACCGTTTAAAGTCGGATTCTAAAGCATTGTAAATAGATTACTTTGTTCAAGTTGCAGACTCTTAAGGTTTGAAAATAGATGATATCGTTTAAAGTCGGATTCTAAAGCATTGTAAATAGATGACTTTGTTCAAGTTGCGGACTCTTATGGTTTGAAAATAGATGATATCGTTTCAAGTCGGATTCTAAAACATTGTAAATAGATGACTTTGTTCAAGTTGAGGATTCTCAAGGTTTCAAAATAGAGTATATTGTTTCAAGTCGGATTCTAAAGCATTGTAAATAGATGACTTTGTTATAGTGGCGGATTCTTAAGGTTTGAAAATAGATTATATTGGTTTAAGTCTGATACTAAAGAATTGTAAATAGATGACTTTGTTCATGTTGCGGATTCTTAAGGTTTAAAAATAAATGATATCGTTTAACGTCGGATTCTACAGCACTGTAAATAGATTACTTTGTTCATGTTGCAGATTCTTAATGTGTCAACATAGATGATATCGTTTAAAGTCGGATTCTAAAGCATTGTAAATAGGTGACTTTGTTCAAGTTGCCGATTCTTAATGTTCGAAAATCGATGATATCGTGTAAAGTCGGATTCTAAAGCATTGTAAATAGATGACTTTGTAAAGGTTGCGGATTCTTAAGGTTGAAAAATAGATGATATCGTTTAAAGTCGGATTCTAAAGCATTGTAAATAGATGACTTTGTTAAGGTTGCGGATTCTTAAGGTTTGAAAATAGATGATATCGTTTAAAGTCGGATTCTAAAGCATTGTAAATAGATGACTTTGTTCACGTTGCCGATGTTAAAGGTTTGAAAATAGATAATATTGTATGAAGTTGGATTCGAAATCCTTGTAAATAGATGACTTTGTTCAAGTTTCCGATTCTTATGGTTAGAAAAAAGATGATATCAGTGAAAGTCAGATTCTTAAGCATTGTAAATAGATGACTTTGTTCAAGTTGCGGATTCTAAAGCTTTGAAATTAGATGATATCGTTTAAAGTCGGATTCTAAAGCATTGTAAATAGATGACTTTGTTCAAGTTGCCGATTCTTAAGGTTTGAAAATAGATGATATCGTTTAAAGTCGGATTCTAAAGCATTGTAAGTAGATTACTTTGTTCAAGTTAGCGATTCTTAATGTTTGAACATAGATGATATCGTTTAAAGTCGGATTCTAAAAAATTGTAAATAGATTACTTTGTTCAAGTTTAGGATTCACAAGGTTTGAAAATAGAGTATATTGTTTGAAGTCGGATTCTAAAGCATTGTAAATAGATGACTTTGTTATAGTTGCGGATTCTTAAGGTTTGAAAATAGATTATATTGGTTTAAGTCTGATACTAAAGAATTGTAAATAGATGACTTTGTTCAAGTTGCAGATTCTTAAGGTTTGAAAATAGATGATATCGTTTGAAGTCGGATTCTAAAGCATTGTAAATAAATGACTTTGTTATAGTTGTCGATTCGAAATGTTTGAAAATAGATGATATCGGTTAAAGTCGGATTCTAAAGCTTTGTTAATAGAGGACTTAGTTCAAGTTGCAGATTCGTAAGGTTTCAAAATAAATGATATCGTTTAACGTCGGATTCTACAGCATTGGAAATAGATTACTTTGTTCATGTTGCAGATTCTTAATGTGTCAACATAGATGATATCGTTTAAAGTCGGATTCTAAAGCATTGTAAATAGGTGACTTTGTTCAAGTTGCCGATTCTTAATGTTCGAAAATCGATGATATCGGTTTAAGTCGGATTCTAAAGCATTGTAAATAGATGACTTTGTTAAGGTTGCGGATTCTTAAGGTTTGAAAATAGATGATATCGTTTAAAGTCGGATTCTAAAGCATTGTAAATAGGTGACTTTGTTCACGTTGCCGGTGTTTAAGGTTTGAAAATAGATGATATTGTATGAAGTCGGATTCAAAATAATTGTAAATAGATGACTTTGTTCAAGTTTCCAAATCTTATGGTTAGAAAAAAGATGATATCAGTGAAAGTCGGATTCTTAAGCATTGTAAATAGATGACTGTGTTCAAGTTGCGGATTCTAAAGCTTTGAAATTAGATGATATTGTTTAAAGTCGGATTCTAAAGCATTGTAAATAGATGACTTTGTTCAAGTTGCCGATTCTTAAAGTTTGTAAATAGATTATATTGTTTAAAGTCGGATGCTAAAGCATTGTAAATAGACGACTTTGTGCAAGTTGCGGATTCTTAAAGTTTCAAAATAGATGATATTGTTTAAAGTCGGATTCTAAAGCATTGTAAATAGATTACTTTGTTCAAGTTGCGGATTCTTAAGGTTGAAAATAGAGGATATCGTTTAAAGTCGGATTCTAAAGCATTGTAAATAGGTGACTTTGTTCAAGTTGCCGATTCTTGAGGTTTTAAAATTGATTATATTGTTTAAAGTCTGATTCTAAAGAATAGTAAATATATAGTGTTGTTCAAGTTTCCGGTTCTTTAGGTTGGAGAATAGATTATATCGTTTAAAGTCGGATTCTAAAGCATTGTAAATAGATGACATTGTTACAGTTGCGGATTCTTAAGGTTCGAAAATAGATGATATCGTTTAAAGTCGGATTCTAAAGCATTTTAAATAGATGACTTTGTTCAAGTTGCCGATTCTTAAGGTTTGAAAATAGATGATATCGTTTAAAGTCGGATTCTAAAGCATTGTAAATAGATGACTTTGTTCATGTTGAGGATTCAATATGTGTCAACATAGATGATGTCGTTTAAAGTCGGATTCTAAAGCATTGTAAATAGGTGACTTTTTCGAAGTTGCCGATTCTTAAGGTTTAAAAATAGAGGATATTGTTTTAAGTCGGATTCTAAAGCATTGTAAATAGATGACTTTGTTCAAGTTGCTGATTCTTAATGTTCGAAAATCGATGATATCGTTTAAAGTCGGATTTTAAAGCATTGTAAATAGATTACTTTGTTAAGGTTGCGAATTCTTAAAGTTTGAAGATAGATGATATTGTTTAAAGTCGGATTCTGAAGCATTGTAAATAGATGACTTTGTTCAAGTTGCGGATTCTTAAGGTTTGAAAATAGATGATATCGTTTAAAGTTGGATTCTAAAGCATTGTAAATAGATGACTTTTTGTTAAGTTGCGGATACTTAATATTTGAAAATATGTTATAATGTTTAAAGTCGCATTCTAAAGCATTGTAAATAGATGACTTTGTTCAAGTTGCGGATTCTTAAGGTTTGAAAATAGATGATATCGTTTAAAGTCGGATTCTAAAGCATTGTAAATAGATGACTTTCTTCGAGTTGCGGATTCTTAAGGTTTGAAAATAGATGATATCGTTTAAAGTCGGATTCTAAAGCATTGTAAGTAGATGACTTTGTTCAAGTTGGCGATTCTTAATGTTTGAAAATAGATGATACCGTTTAAAGTCGGATTCTAAAGCATTGTAAATAGATTACTTTGTTCAAGTTGCAGACTCTTAAGGTTTGAAAAATAGATGATATCGTTTAAAGTCGGATTCTAAAGCATTGTAAATAGATGACTTTGTTCAAGTTGCGGACTCTTATGGTTTGAAAATAGATGATATCGTTTCAAGTCGGATTCTAAAGCATTGTAAATAGATGACTTTGTTCAAGTTGAGGATTCTCAAGGTTTCAAAATAGAGTATATTGTTTCAAGTCGGATTCTAAAGCATTGTAAATAGATGACTTTGTTATAGTGGCGGATTCTTAAGGTTTGAAAATAGATTATATTGGTTTAAGTCTGATACTAAAGAATTGTAAATAGATGACTTTGTTCATGTTGCGGATTCTTAAGGTTTAAAAATAAATGATATCGTTTAACGTCGGATTCTACAGCACTGTAAATAGATTACTTTGTTCATGTTGCAGATTCTTAATGTGTCAACATAGATGATATCGTTTAAAGTCGGATTCTAAAGCATTGTAAATAGGTGACTTTGTTCAAGTTGCCGATTCTTAATGTTCGAAAATCGATGATATCGTGTAAAGTCGGATTCTAAAGCATTGTAAATAGATGACTTTGTAAAGGTTGCGGATTCTTAAGGTTGAAAAATAGATGATATCGTTTAAAGTCGGATTCTAAAGCATTGTAAATAGATGACTTTGTTAAGGTTGCGGATTCTTAAGGTTTGAAAATAGATGATATCGTTTAAAGTCGGATTCTAAAGCATTGTAAATAGATGACTTTGTTCACGTTGCCGATGTTAAAGGTTTGAAAATAGATAATATTGTATGAAGTTGGATTCGAAATCCTTGTAAATAGATGACTTTGTTCAAGTTTCCGATTCTTATGGTTAGAAAAAAGATGATATCAGTGAAAGTCAGATTCTTAAGCATTGTAAATAGATGACTTTGTTCAAGTTGCGGATTCTAAAGCTTTGAAATTAGATGATATTGTTTAAAGTCGGATTCTAAAGCATTGTAAATAGATGACTTTGTTCAAGTTGCCGATTCTTAAGGTTTGAAAATAGATGATATCGTTTAAAGTCGGATTCTAAAGCATTGTAAGTAGATTACTTTGTTCAAGTTAGCGATTCTTAATGTTTGAACATAGATGATATCGTTTAAAGTCGGATTCTAAAAAATTGTAAATAGATTACTTTGTTCAAGTTTAGGATTCACAAGGTTTGAAAATAGAGTATATTGTTTGAAGTCGGATTCTAAAGCATTGTAAATAGATGACTTTGTTATAGTTGCGGATTCTTAAGGTTTGAAAATAGATTATATTGGTTTAAGTCTGATACTAAAGAATTGTAAATAGATGACTTTGTTCAAGTTGCAGATTCTTAAGGTTTGAAAATAGATGATATCGTTTGAAGTCGGATTCTAAAGCATTGTAAATAAATGACTTTGTTATAGTTGTCGATTCGAAATGTTTGAAAATAGATGATATCGGTTAAAGTCGGATTCTAAAGCTTTGTTAATAGAGGACTTAGTTCAAGTTGCAGATTCGTAAGGTTTCAAAATAAATGATATCGTTTAACGTCGGATTCTACAGCATTGGAAATAGATTACTTTGTTCATGTTGCAGATTCTTAATGTGTCAACATAGATGATATCGTTTAAAGTCGGATTCTAAAGCATTGTAAATAGGTGACTTTGTTCAAGTTGCCGATTCTTAATGTTCGAAAATCGATGATATCGGTTTAAGTCGGATTCTAAAGCATTGTAAATAGATGACTTTGTTAAGGTTGCGGATTCTTAAGGTTTGAAAATAGATGATATCGTTTAAAGTCGGATTCTAAAGCATTGTAAATAGGTGACTTTGTTCACGTTGCTGGTGTTTAAGGTTTGAAAATAGATGATATTGTATGAAGTCGGATTCAAAATAATTGTAAATAGATGACTTTGTTCAAGTTTCCAAATCTTATGGTTAGAAAAAAGATGATATCAGTGAAAGTCGGATTCTTAAGCATTGTAAATAGATGACTGTGTTCAAGTTGCGGATTCTAAAGCTTTGAAATTAGATGATATTGTTTAAAGTCGGATTCTAAAGCATTGTAAATAGATGACTTTGTTCAAGTTGCCGATTCTTAAAGTTTGAAAATAGATTATATTGTTTAAAGTCGGATGCTAAAGCATTGTAAATAGACGACTTTGTGCAAGTTGCGGATTCTTAAAGTTTCAAAATAGATGATATTGTTTAAAGTCGGATTCTAAAGCATTGTAAATAGATTACTTTGTTCAAGTTGCGGATTCTTAAGGTTGAAAATAGAGGATATCGTTTAAAGTCGGATTCTAAAGCATTGTAAATAGGTGACTTTGTTCAAGTTGCCGATTCTTGAGGTTTTAAAATTGATTATATTGTTTAAAGTCTGATTCTAAAGAATAGTAAATATATAGTGTTGTTCAAGTTTCCGGTTCTTTAGGTTGGAGAATAGATTATATCGTTTAAAGTCGGATTCTAAAGCATTGTAAATAGATGACATTGTTACAGTTGCGGATTCTTAAGGTTCGAAAATAGATGATATCGTTTAAAGTCGGATTCTAAAGCATTTTAAATAGATGACTTTGTTCAAGTTGCCGATTCTTAAGGTTTGAAAATAGATGATATCGTTTAAAGTCGGATTCTAAAGCATTGTAAATAGATGACTTTGTTCATGTTGAGGATTCAATATGTGTCAACATAGATGATGTCGTTTAAAGTCGGATTCTAAAGCATTGTAAATAGGTGACTTTTTCGAAGTTGCCGATTCTTAAGGTTTAAAAATAGAGGATATTGTTTTAAGTCGGATTCTAAAGCATTGTAAATAGATGACTTTGTTCAAGTTGCTGATTCTTAATGTTCGAAAATCGATGATATCGTTTAAAGTCGGATTTTAAAGCATTGTAAATAGATTACTTTGTTAAGGTTGCGAATTCTTAAAGTTTGAAGATAGATGATATTGTTTAAAGTCGGATTCTGAAGCAGTGTAAAAAGATGACTTTGTTAAAGTTACCGATTCTGAGGGTTTGAAAATAGATGATATCGTTTAAAGTCCGATTGTAAAGCAATGTAAATAGATGACTGTGTTCGAGTTCTCGATTAAAAGGGTTTTAAAATAGATGATATCGTTTAAAGTAGGTTTCTAAAGCATTGTAAATACATGACTTCGTTCCAGTTGCGGATTCTTAAGCTTTGAGAATAGACCATATCGTTAAAAGTCGGATTCTAAAGCATTGTCAATAGATTACTTCGTTCAAATTGCTGATTCTTAAGGTTTGAAAGTAGATGATATCGTTTAAAGTCGTATTCTAAAGCATTGTAAATAGATGACTTTGTTTATTTTGCCGATTGGTAAGGTTTGTAAAAAAGATGATATCGTTTAAAGTCGGATTCTAAAGCATTGTAAGTAGATGACTTAGTTAAAGTTACCGATTATTGAAGTTTAAAAATAGATGATATCGTTTACAGTCGGATTCTTAAGCATTGTAAATAGATGACTTAGTTTTAGTTGCCGATTCTTAATGGTTTGAAAATAGATGATACTGTTTAAAGTCGGATTCTATAGCATTGTACCTAGATGACTTTGTTCCAGTTGCCGATTCTTAAGGTTTCAAAATAGATGATATCGTGTAAAGTCGGATTCTAAAGCATTGTAAATAGATGACTTTTTTAAAGTTGCAGATTCTTAAGGTTTGAAAATAGATGATATCGTTTAAAGTCGAATTCTAAAGCATTGTAAATAGATGACTTTGTTTAAGTTGCTGATTGTTAAGGTTTAAAAATAGATGACATCGTTTAAAGTTGGATTCTAAAGCATTGTAAATAGATGACTTTTTTAAAGTCGTGGATACTTAATGTTTGAAAATAGATGATATCGTTGAAAGTCGGATTCTACAGCATTGTAAATAGATGACTTTGAATAAGTTGCAGATTCTTAAGGTTTGAAAATAGATGATATCGTTTAAAGTCTGATTCGAAAGCATTGTAAATAGATGACTTTGTTCAAGTTGTTAAGGTTTGAAAATAGATGATCTTGTTTAAAGTCGGATTCTAAAGCATTGTAAATAAAACTTAGTTTAAGTTTCCGATTCTTAACGTTTTAACATAGATGATATCGTTTAAAGTCGGATTCTAAAGCATTGTAAATAGATGACTTTGTTCAAGTTGCCGATTGTTTAGGTTTGAAAATAGACGCTATCGTTTAAAGTCGGATTCTAAAGCATTGTAAATAGATGACTAAGTTCAAGTTGCCGATTCTTAAGGTTTGAAAATAGATGATATTGTTTAAAGTAAGATTCGTAAAGCATTGTAAATAGATGACTTTGTTCAATAGCTGATTCTTAAGGTTTGAACATAGATAATATCGTTTAAAGTCGGATTCTAAAGCATTGTAAATAGATGACTTTGTTCAAGTTGCCGATTCTGTATGTTTTAAAATAGATGATATCGTGAAAAGTCGGATTCTTAAGCATTGTAAATAGATGACTTTGTTCAAGTGGCTGATTGTTACGGTTTGAAAATAGATGATATCGTTTAAAGTCAGATTCTAAAGCATTGTAAATAGATGACTTTGTTCAAGTTGCGCATTCTTAAGGTTGGACAATAGATGATATTGTGTGAAGTCGGATTTCAAAGCATTGTTAATAGATGACTTTGTTCAAGTTGCGGATTCTAAAGCTTTGAAAATAGATGATATCGTTTAAAATCGGATTCTAAAGCATTGTAAATAGATGACTTTGTTCAAGTTGCGGATTCTTAAGGTTTGAAAATAGATGATATTGTTTAAAGTCGGATTCTAAAGCATTGTAAATAGATGACTTTGTTTAAGTTACTGATTCTGGTTGTTTGAAAATATATGATATCGTTTAAAGTCGGAGTGTAAAGCAATGTAAATAGATGACTGTGTTCAAGTTGCCGATCCTTAAAATTTAAAAACAGATGATATTATTAAAAGTCAGATTCTAAAGCATTGTAAATAGATGACTTTGTTCAACTTGCGGATTTTTAAGCTTTGAAAATAGAGTATATCGTTTGGAGTCGGATTCTAAAGCATTGTAAATAGATGACTTCGTTCGAGTTCCCGAATAAAAGGATTTGAAAATAGAGGATATCGTTTAAAGTAGGATTGTAAAGCATTGTAAATATATGACTTTGTTTTAGTAGCGGATTCTTAAGCTTTGAGAATAGATATATCGTTTAAAGTCGGATTCTAAAGCATTGTAAATATATTACTGCGTTCAAGTTGCCGATTCTTAAGGTTTGAAAATAGATGATATCGTTTAAAGTGGGATTCTTAAGCATTGTAAATAGATGACTTTGTTCAAGTTGCGGATGCTTTAGGTGTGAAAATAGATGATATCATTTAAAGTCGGATTCTAAAGCATTGTAAATAGATTACTCTGTTCAAGTTGCGGACTCCTAAGGTTTGAAAATAGATGATATCGTTTAAAGTCGGATTCTAAAGCATTGTAAATAGATTACTTTGTTTATTTTGCCGATTCTTAAGTTGTGAAAAAAGATTATATCGTTTAAAGTCGGATTCTAAAGCATTGTAAATAGATGACTTTGTTCAAGTTGCCGATTATTGAGGTTTGAAAATAGATGATATCGTTTAAAGTCGGATTTTATAGCATTGTAAATAGATGACTTTGTTTAAGTTGCACTTTCTTAAAGTTTGAAAATAGATGATGTCTTTTAAAGTCAGATTCTAAAGCATTGTAAATAGAACTTAGTTCAAGTTGCCGATACTTCACGTTTGAACATAGATGATATCGTTTAAAGTCGGATTCTAAAGCATTGTAAATAGATGACTTAGTTCAAGTTGCAGATTCTTAAGGTGTCAAAATAGATAATATCGTTTAAAGTCGGATTCTAAAGCATTGTAAATAGATGACTTTGTTCAAGTTGCCGATTCTTAAGGTTTGAAAATAGATGATATCGTTTAAAGTCGGATTCTAAAGCATTGTAAATAGATGACTTTGTTCAAGTTGCGAGCTGTTAAGGTTTAAAAGTAGATGAATTCGTTTAATGTCGGATGCTGATGCATTGTAAATAGATGACTTCGTTTAAGTTGCGGATTCTTAATGTATGAAAATAGTATGTATCGTTTAAAGTAACATTCTAAAGCATTGTAAATAGATGACTTTGTTAAAGTTGCGGATTCTTAAGGTTTGAAAATAGATGATATCGTTTAAAGTCGGATTCTAAAGCATTGTAAATAGATGACTTTGTTCAAGTTGCGGATTCTTAATGTTTGAAAATAGATTATATCGTTTAAAGTCTGATTCTAAAGCATTGTAAATAGATGACTTTGTTCAAGTTGCGGATTCTTAAGGTTTGAAAATAGATGATATCGTTTAAAGTCGGATTCTAAAGCATTGTAAATAGATGACATTGTTCAAGTTGCGGATTCTTAATGTTTGAAAATAGATGATATCGTGTAAAGTCGGATTCTAAAGCATTGTAAGTAGATGACTTTGTTCAAGTTGCGGATTCTTATTTTTTGAAAATAGATCATATCGTTTAAAGTCGGATTCTAAAGCATTGTAAATAGATACTTTGTTCAAGTGGCGGAGCCTAAAGTTTTGAAAATAGATGCTATCTTTTCAAGTCGGATTCTAAAGCATTGTAAATCGATGACTGTGTTCAAGTTGCGGATTCTTGAAGTTTACAAATAGATGATATCGTTTAAAGTCTGATTCTAAAGCATTGTAAATAGATGACTTTGTTCAAGTTGCGAATTCTTAATGTGTGAAAATAGATGTTTTCGTTTAAAGTCGGATTCTAAAGCATTGTAAATAGATTACTTTGTTCAAGTTGCGGATTCCTTAGGTTTGAAAATAGATGATATCGTTTAAAGTCGGATTCTAAAGCATTGTAAATAGATGACTTTGTTCAAGTTGCGGATTCTTAATGTTTGAAAATAGATGATACGTTTAAAGTCGGATTCTAAAGCATTGTAAATAGATGACTTCGTTAGAGTTGCGGATTCTTAATGTTTTAAAATATATGATATCGTTTAAGTCGGATTCTAAAGCATTGTAAATAGATGAAGTTGTTCAAGTTGCGGATACTTAATGTTGTCAAATAGATCATATCGTTTAAAGTCGGATTCTAAAGCATTGTAAATAGATTACTTTGTTCAAGTTGCGACCTCTTAAGGTTGAAAAATAGATGATATCGTTTAAAGTCTGATTCTAAAGCATTGTAAATAGATTCTTTGTTCACGTTGCGGAGTCTAAAGGTTTGAAAATAGATGATATCGTTTAAAGTCGGATGCTAAAGCATTGTAAATAGATACTTTGTTCACGTTGCAGAGTCTAAAGGTTTGAAAATAGATGATATTGTTTAAAGTCGGATGCTAAAGCATCGTAAGTAGATTACTATATTACAGTTGCGGATTCTTAATGTTTGAAAATAGATGATACGTTTAAAGTCGGATTCTAAAGCATTGTAAATAGATGACTTTGTTACAATTGCGGATACTTAAGGTTTGAAAATAGATGATATCGTTTAAAGTGTGATTTAAAAGCATTGTAAATAGATGACCTTGTTCAAGTTGCGGATTCTAAACGTTTGAACCTAGATGATATCGTTTAAATCGGATTCTAAAGCATTGTAAATAGATGACTTTGTTACAGTTTCGGACTCTTGAGGTTTGAAAATAGATCATATCGTTGAAAGTCGGATTCTAAAGCATTGAAAATAGATGACTTTGTTACAAGTTGCGGATTCTTAAGGTTTGAAAATAGATGATATCGTTGAAAGTCGGATTCTAAAGCATTGAAAATAGATGTCTTTATTCAAGTTGCGGATTCTTAAGGTTTGAAAATAGATGATATCGTTGAAAGTCGGATTCTAAAGCATTGTAAATAGATGACTTTGTTCAAGTTCCGATTCTTAAGGTTTGAAAATAGATTATATCGTCTAAAGTCGGACTCTCAAGCATTGTAAATAGATGACTTTGTTACAGTCTCGGATTGTTAAGGTTTGAAAATAGATGATATCCTTTAAAGTCGGATACTAAAGCATTGTAAATAGATGACTTTGTTCAAGTTGCGGACTCCTAATGTTTGAAAACAGATGATATCGTTTAAAGTCGGATTCTAAAGCATTGTAAATAGATGATTTTGTTTAAGTTGCTGATTCTTGGGGTTTGAAAATAGACGATATCGTTCAAAGTCGGATTCTAAAGCATTGTAAATAGATGACTTTGTTCAAGTTGCGAACTCTTAAGGTTTGAAAATAGATGATATCGTTTAAAGTCGGATTCTAAAGCATTGTAAATAGATGACTTTGTTCAAGTTGAGGATTCTTAAGGTTTGAAAATAGATGATAATGTTTAAAGTCTGATTCTAAAGCATTGTAAATAGATGACATTGTTCTAGGTGCGGATTCTTGAGGTTTGAAAATAGATGATATCGTTAGAAGTGTGATTCTAAAGCATTGTAAATAGATGACTTTTTGCTAGTTGCGGATTCTTAAGGTTTGAAAATAGATGATATCGTTTGAAGTCGGATTCTATAGCATTGTAAATAGATGACTGTGATCAAGTTGCGGATTCTTAAGGTTTGAAAATAGATGATATCCTTTAAAGTCGGATTCTAAATAATTGTAAATAGATGACTTTGTTCAAGTTGCGGATTCTTAAGGTGTGAAAATAGATGTTATCGTTTAAAGTCGAATTCTAAAGCATTGTAAATAGATGACTTTGTTCAAGTTGCCGATTCTTAAGGTTTGAAAATAGATGATATCGTTTAAAGTCGGATGCTAAAGCATTGTAAATAGATACTTTGTTCACGTTGCAGAGTCTAAAGGTTTGAAAATAGATGATATTGTTTAAAGTCGGATGCTAAAGCATCATAAGTAGATTACTATATTACAGTTGCGGATTCTTAATGTTTGAAAATAGATGATACGTTTAAAGTCGGATTCTAAAGCATTGTAAATAGATGACTTTGTTACAATTGCGGATACTTAAGGTTTTAAAAGTAGATGATATCGTTTAATGTCGGATGCTGATGCATTGTAAATAAATGACTTTGTTTAAGTTGCGAATTCTTAATGTTTCAAAATAGTATGTATCGTTTAAAGTAACATTCTAAAGCATTGTAAATAGATGACTTTGTTCAAGTTGCGAATTCTAAGGGTTTGACCATAGATGATATCGTTTAAAGTCGGATTCTAAAGCATTGTAAATAGATGACTTTGTTCAAGTTGCGAACTCTTTAGGTTTGAAAATAGATGATATTGTTTAAAGTCGGATCTAAAGCATTGTAAATAGATGACTTTTGCTAGTTGCGGATTCTTAAGGTGTCAAAATAGATGATATCGTTTGAAGTCGGATTCTAAAGCATTGTAAATAGATTACTTTGTTCAAGTTGCGGACTCCTAAGGTTTGAAAATAGATGATATCGTTTAAAATCGGATTCTAAAGCATTGTAAATAGATTACTTTGTGCAAGTTGCGGATTCTTAGGTTTTTAAAATAGATGATATCGTTTCAAGTGGGATTCTAAAGCATTGTAAATAGATTAATTTGTTCAAGTTGCCGATTCTTAAGGTTTGAAAATAGATGATATCGTTTAAAGTCTGATTCTAAAGCATTGTAAATAAATTCTTTGTTCACGTTGCGGAGTCTAAAGGTTTGAAAATAGATGATATCGTTTAAAGTCGGATGCTAAAGCATTGTAAATAGATACTTTGTTCACGTTGCAGAGTCTATAGGTTTGAAAATCGATGATATTGTTTAATATCGGATGCTAAAGCATTGTAAGTAGATTACTTTATTACAGTTGCGGATTCTTAATGTTTGAAAATAGATGATACGTTTAAAGTCGGATTCTAAAGCATTGTAAATAGATGACTTTGTTCAAATTGCGGATACTTAAGGTTTGAAAATAGATGATATCGTTTAAAGTGTGATTCAAAAGCATTGTAAATAGATGACTTTGTTCAAGTTGCGGATTCTAAACGTTTGAACCTAGATGATATCGTTTAAATCGGATTCCAAAGCATTGTAAATAGATGACTTTGTTACAGTTGCGGACTCTTGAGGTTTGAAAATAGATGATATCGTTGAAAGTTGGATTCTAACGCATTGAAAATAGATGACTTTGTTCAAGTTGCGGATTCTTAAGGTTTGAAAATAGATATCGTTGAAAGTCGGATTCTAAAGCATTGAAAACAGATGACTTTATTCAAGTTGCGGATTCTTAAGGTGTGAAAATAGATGATATGGTTGAAAGTCGGATTCTAAAGCATTGTAAATAGATGACTTTGTTCAAGTTCCGATTCTTAAGGTTTGAAAATAGATTATATCGTCTAAAGTCGGACTCTAAAGCATTGTAAATAGATGACTTTGGTCAAGTTGCGGATTCTTAAGGTTTGAAAATAGATGATATCCTTTAAAGTCGGATACTAAAGCATTGTAAATAGATGACTTTGTTCAAGTTGCGGACTACTAATGTTTGAAAATAGATGATATCGTTTAAAGTCGGATTCTAAAGCATTGTAAATAGATGATTTTGTTAAGGTTGCTGATTCTTAGGGTTTGAAAATAGACGATATCTTTTAAAGTCGGATTCTAAAGCATTGTAAATAGATGACTTTGTTCAAGTTGTGGACTCTTAAGGTTTGAAAATAGATGATATCGTTTAAAGTCGAATTCTAAAGCATTGTAAATAGATGACTTTGTTCAAGTTGAGGATTCTTAAGGTTTGAAAATAGATAATAATGTTTAAAGTCGGATTCTAAAGCATTGTAAATAGATGACATTGTTCTAGGTGACGATTCTTGAGGTTTGAAAATAGATGATATCGTTAGAAGTGTGATTCTAAAGCATTGTAAATAGATGACTTTTTGCTAGTTGCGGATTCTTAAGGTTTGAAAATAGATGATATCGTTTGAAGTCGGATTCTATAGCATTGTAAATAGATGACTGTGTTCAAGTTGCGGATTCTTAAGGTTTGAAAATAGATGATATCGTTTAAAGTCGGATGCTAAAGCATTGTAAATAGATGACTTTGTTCAAGGTGCGGATTCTTAAGGTGTGAAAATAGATGTTATCGTTTAAAGTCGAAATCTAAAGCATTGTAAATAGATGACTTTGTTCAAGTTGCGGATTCTTAAGGTTTGAAAATAGATGATATCGTTTAAAGTCGGATGCTAAAGCATTGTAAATAGATGACTTTGTTCAAGTTGCAAGTTGTTAAGTTTTAAAAGTAGATGATATCGTTTAATTTCGGATGCTGATGCATTGTAAATAAATGACTTTGTTTAAGTTGCGGATTCTTAATGTTTTAAAATAGTATGTATCGGTTAAAGTAACATTCTAAAGCATTGTAAATAGATGACTTTGTTCAAGTTGCGCATTCTTAGGGTTTGACCATAGATGATATCGTTTAAAGTCGGATTCTAAAGCATTGTAAATAGATGACTTTGTTCAAGTTGCGGATTCTTAGGGTTTTTAAACCCTAAGAATCCGCAACTTGAACCAAGTAGATGATATCGTTACTAGTCGGATTCTAAAGCATTGTAAATAGATGACTTTGTCCAAGTTGCGAACTCTTTAGGTTTGTAAATAGATGATATCGTTTAAAGTCGGATCTAAAGCATTGTAAATAGATGACTCTATTCAAGTTGCGGATTCTTAAGGTTCGAAAATAGATGATATCGTTTAAAGTCGGATTCCAAAGCATTGTAAATAGATGACTTTGTTAAAGTTGCGGATTCTTAAGGTTTGAAAATAGATGATATCGTTTAAAGTCGGATTCTAAATCATTGTAAATAGATGACTTTGTTCAAGTTGCGGATTCTTAAGGTTTGAAAATAGATGATATCGTTTTAAGTCGGATTCTAAAGCATTGTAACTAGATGACTTTGTTCAAGTTGCGGATTCTGAAGGTGTCAAAATAGATGATATCGTTTGAAGTCGGATTCTAAAGCATTGTAAATAGATTACTTTGTTCAAGTTGCGGACTCCTAAGGTTTGAAAATAGATGATATCGTTTAAAGTCGGATTCTAAAGCATTGTAAATAGATTACTTTGTGCAAGTTGCGGATTCTTAGGTTTTGAAAATAGATGATATCGTTTAAAGTGAGATTCTAAAGCATTGTAAATAGATTAATTTGTTCAAGTTGCCGATTCTTAAGGTTTGAAAATAGATGATATCGTGTAAAGTCAGATTCTAAAGCATTGTAAATAGATGACTTTGTTCAAGTTGCGAGTTGTTAAGTTTTAAAAGTAGATGATATCGTTTAATGTCGGATGCTGATGCATTGTAAATAGATGACTTCGTTTAAGTTGCGGATTCTTAATGTATAAAATAGTATGTATCGTTTAAAGTAACATTCTAAAGCATTGTAAATAGATGACTTTGTTCAAGTTGCGGATTCTTAGCGTTTAAAAGTAGATGATATCGTTTCAAGTCGGATTCTAAAGCATTGTAAACAGATGACTTTGTTCAAGTTGCCGATACTTAAGGTTTGAAAATAGATGATATCGTTTTAAGTCGGATTCTAAAGCATTGTAAATAGATGACTTTGTTCAAGTTGCGAGTTGTTAAAGTTCGAAAATAGATTATATCGTTTAAAGTCGGATTCTAAAGCATTGTTAATAGATGACTTTGTTAAAGTTGCCAATTCTCAAGGTTTGAAAATAGATGATATTATTTAAAGTCGGATGCTAAAGCATTGTAAGTAGATGACTTTGTTCAAGTTGCGCATTCCTAGGGTTTGACCATAGATGATATCGTTTAAAGTCGTATTCTAAAGCATTGTAAATAGATGACTTTGTTCAATTTGCGGATTTTTAGGGTTTAAAAGTAGATGATATCGTTACTAGTCGGATTCTAAAGCATTGTAAATAGATTACTTTGTTCAAGTTGCGAACTCTTTAGGTTTGAAAATAGATGATATCGTTTAAAGTCGGATTCTAAATGATCGTAAATAGATGACTTTGTCTAAGTTTTGGATTCTTAAAGTTTGAAAATAGAAGATCATGTTTAAAGTAGGATTCAAAAGCATTGTAAATAGATGACTTTGTTCAAGTTGCGGATTCTTAAGGTTTGAAAATAGATGATATCGTTTAAAGTGTGATTCTAAAGCATTGTAAATAGATGACTTTGTTCAAGTTGCCGATTCTTAAGCTTTGAAAATAGATGATATCGTTTAAAGTCGGATTCCAAAGCATTTTAAATAGATGTCTTTGTTCAAGTAACGGATTCTTAAGGTTTGAAAATAGATGATATCGTTTAAAGTCGGATTCTTAAGCATTGTAAATAGATGACTTTGTTCAAGTTGCGAGTTCTTTAGGTTTAAAACTAGATGATATCGTTTTCTGTCGGATACTAAAGCATTGTAAATAGATTACTAAGTGCAAGTTACGTATTCTTAAGGTTTAGAAAATAGATGATATCGTTTAAAGTCGGTTTATAAAGCCTTGTAAATAGATGACTTTGTTCAAGTTGCGCATTTTTTAAGTTTTAAAATAGATGATATCGTTTAAAGTCGGATTCTAAAGCATTGTAAATAGATGACTTTGTTCAAGTTGCCGATTCTTAAGGTTTGTAAAATATATGATATTGTTGAAATCCGGATTCTAAAGGATTGTAAATAGAGAACTTTGTTCAAGTTGCGGATGCTTAAGGGTTCAATATAGATGATAATGTTTCAAGTCAGATTCTAAAGCATTGTAAATAGATGACTTTGTTCAAGTTTCGGATTCTTAAGGTTTGAAAATAGATGATATCGTTTAAAGTGTGATTCTAAAGCATTGTAAATAGATGACTTGTTTACATTGCGGATTCTTAACGTTTGAAAATCGATGATATCTTTTAAAGTCGGATTCTAAAACATTGTAAATAGATGACTTTGTTCAAGTCGCGGATACTAAATGTTTGAAAATAGATGATATCGTTTAAAGTCGGATTCTACAGCACTGTAAATAGATAACTTTGTTACAGTTGCCGATTCTTAAGGTTCGAAAATAGATTATATTGTTTGAAATCAGATTAATAAGTATTGTAAATAGATGACTTTGTTCAAGTTACGTATTCTTAAGGTTTGAAAATAGATGATATCATTTAAAGTCAGATTCTAAAGCATTGTAAATAGATGACTTTGTTCAAGTTGCGGATTTTTTAGGTTTGAAAATAGATGATATCGCTTAAAGTCGGATTCCAAAGCATTGTAAATAGATGACTTTGTTCAAGTTGCGGATTCTTCAGGTTTGAAAATAGATGATACTGGTTAAAGTCGGATTCTAAAGCATTGTAAATAGATGACTTTGTTCAAGTGGCGGAGTAAAATAAATGATATTGTTACAAGTACGATTCTAAAGCATTGTAAGTAGATGACTTTATTACAGTGGCGGATTCTTTAGGTTTAAAAATAGATGATAATGTTTAAAGTCGCATTCTTAAGCATTGTAAATAGATGACTTTGTTCAAGTTGCGGATTCTTAAGGGGGTAAAATAGATGATATCGTTTAAAGTCGGATTCTAAAGCATTGTAAGTAGATGACTTTGTTCAAGTTGCCGATTCTTAAAGTTTGAAATTATATTATATCGTTTAAAATCGGATTCCAAATCATTGTAAATAGATGACTTTGTTCAAGTTGCGGATTCTTAAGATTTATAAATAGATGATATCGTTTAAAGTCGGATTCTAAAGCATTGTTAATAGATGACTTTGTTCAAGTTGCGGACTCTTATTGTTTGAAAATAGATGATATCGTTTCAAGTCGGATTCTATAGCATTGTAAATAGATGACTTTGTTCAAGTTGAGGAGGCTCAAGTTTAAGAAAATAGATGATATCGTTTAAAGTCGGATTCTTAAGCATTGTAAGTACATTACTTTATTACAGTAGCGGATTCTTAAGGTTTGAAAATAGATGGTAATGTTTACAGTCGCATTCTAAAGCATTGTAAATAGATGACTTCGTTCAAGTTGTGCATTCTTGAGGTTTGTGAATAGATGATATCGTTTAAAGTCGGATTCTAAAGAACTTTAAATAGATGACTTTGTTCAAGTTGCGGATTCTTAAGGTTTTTAAATAGATGATATCAATTAAAGTCGGATTCTAAAGCATTGTAAATAGATGACTTTGTTCGAGTTGCAGACTCTGAAGGTTTAAAAATAGATGATATCGTTTAAAGTCGGATTTTTAAGCATTGTAAATAGATGACTGTGTTCAAGTTGCTGATTCTTATGGTTTGAAAATTGATGATATCGGTTAAAGTCGGATTCTAAAGCATTGTAATTTGATGACTTTGTTCCAATTTCGGATTCTTAAGGTTTGAAAATAGATGATATCGTTTAAAGTCGGATTCTAAAGCACTTTAAATAGATGACTTTGTTCACGTTGCGGATTCTTAAGGTTAGAAAATAGATGATATCGTTTAAAGTCGGATTCTAAAGCATTGTAAATAGATTACTGTGTTCAAGTTGCGGATTCTTAAGGTTTGAAAACAGATGATACCGGTTAAAGTCGGATTCTAAAGCATTGTAAATAGATGACTTTGTTCAAGTGGCGGACAAAAATAGATGATATTGTTACAAGTACGATTCTAAAGCATTGTAAGTTGATGACTTTATTACAGTTGCGGATTTTTAAGGTTTGAAAATAGATGATAATGTTTAAAGTCGCATTCTTAAGCATTGTAAATAGATGACTTTGTACAAGTTGCGGATTCTTAAAGTTTGAAAATAGATGATATCGTTTTAAGTCGGATTCTAAAGCATTGTAAATAGATGACTTTGTTCAAGTTGCGGATTCTTAAGGTTTGAAAATAGATTATATCGTTTAAAGTAAGATTCTAAAGCATTGTAAATAGATGACTTTGTTCAAGTTGCGGATTCTTAAGGTTTGAAAATAGATGATATCGTTTTAAGTCGGATTCTAAAGCATTGTAAATTGATGACTTTGTTAAAGTTGCGGACTCTTAAGGTTTGCAAATAGATGATATCGTTTAAGATCGGATTCCAAACTATTGAAAATAGATGACTTTGTTCAAGTTGCGGATTCTTAAGGTTTGAAAATAGATGATATCGTTTAAAGTCGGATTCTAAAGCATTGTAAATAGATTACTTTGTTAGAGTTGCGGATCATTACTGTTTGAAAATAGATAATATCGTTTAAGTCGGATTCTAAAGCATTGTATATAGATGACATTGTTCAAGTTGCGGATACTTAATGTTTGAAAATAGATGATATCGTTTAAAGTCGGATTCTAAAGCATTGTAATTTGATGACTTTGTTCCAGTTGCGGATTCTTAATGTTTGAAAATAGATGATATCGTTTAAAGTCGGATTCTAAAGCACTTTAAATAGATGACTTTGTTCAAGTTGCGGATTCTTAAGGTTAGAAAATAGATGATATCGTTTAAAGTCGGATTCTAAAGCATTGTAAATAAATGACTGTGTTCAAGTTGCGGATTCTTAAGGTTTGAAAACAGATGATACCGGTTAAAGTCGGATTCTAAAGCATTGTAAATAGATGACTTTGTTCAAGTGGCGGACTAAAATAGATGATATTGTTACAAGTACGATTCTAAAGCATTGTAAGTTGATGACTTTATTACAGTTGCGGATTTTTTAAGTTGGAAAATAGATGATAATGTTTAAAGTCGCATTCTTAAGCAATGTAAATAGATGACTTTGTACAAGTTGCGGATTCTTAAGGTTTGAAAATAGATGATATCGTTTTAAGTCGGATTCTAAAGCATTGTAAATAGATGACTTTGTTCAAGTTGCGGATTCTTAAGGTTTGAAAATAGATGATATCGTTTAAAGTCAGATTCTAAAGCATTGTAAATAGAGGACTTTGTTCAAGTTGCGGATTCTTAAGGTTTGAAAATAGATGATATCGTTTTAAGTCGGATTCTAAAGCATCGTAAATTGATGACTTTGTTAAAGTTGCGGACTCTTAAGGTTTTCAAATAGATGATATCGTTTAAAGTCGGATTCTAAAGCATTGTAAATAGATGACTTTGTTCAAGTTGCAGATTCTTAAGGTTTGAAAATAGATGATATCGTTTAAAGTCGGATTCTAAAGCATTGTAAATAGATGACTTTGTTCAAGTTGCGGATTTTTTAGGTTTGAAAATAGATGATATCGCTTAAAGTCGGATTCCAAAGCATTGTACATAGATGACTTTGTTCAAGTTGCGGATTCTTAAGGTTTTCAAATAGATGATATCGTTTAAAGTCGGATTCTAAATCATTGTAAATAGATGACTTTGTTCAAGTTGCGGTTCTTTAGGTTTGAAAATAGATGATATCGTTTGAAGTCGGATTCTAAAGCATTGTAAATAGATGACTTTGTTCAAGTTGCGGATTCTTAAGGTTTGAAAATGGATGATATCGTTTAAAGTCGGATTCTAAAGCATTGTAAATAGATGACATTGTTCAAGTTGCGGATTCTTAAGGTTTGAAAATAGAAGATAATGTTTAAAGTAGTATTCAAAAGCATTGTAAATAGATGACTTTGTTCAAGTTGCAGATTCTTGAGGTTTGAAAATAGATGATATCGTTGAAAGTGTGATTCTAAAGCATTGTAAATAGATGCCTTTGTTCAAGTTGCCGATTCTTAAGGTTTGAAAATCGATGATATCTTTTAAAGTCGGATTCTAAAGCATTGTAAATAGATGACTTCGTTAAAGTTGCCGATTCTTAAGCTTTGAAAATAGATGATATCGTTTAAAGTCGGATTCCAAAGCATTGTAAATCGATCACTTTGTTCAAGTTGCCGATTCTTAAGGTTTTTAAATAGATGATATCGTTTAAAGTCGGATTCTAAAGCATTGTAAATAGATGACTTGTTCAAGTCGCCGATTCTCAAGCTTGGAAAATAGATGATATCGTTTAAAGTCGGATTCTAAAGCACTGTAAATAGATGACTTTGTTCAAGTTGCCAATTCTTAAGGTTTGAAAATAGATGATTTCGTTTAAAGTCGGATTCTAAAGTATTGTAAATAGATGACTTTGTTCAAGTTGCGGATTCTTAAGGTTTAAGACTAGATTATATATTTACATGTCGGATTCTAAAGCATTGTAAATAAGTGACCTTGTTCAAGTTGCGAATTCTTAAGGTTTAAAAATAGATGATATCGTTGAAAGTGTGATTCTAAAGCATTGTAAATAGATGACTTTGTTCAAGTTGCGGATTCTTAAGGTTTAAAACTAGATGATATCGTTGAAAGTCGGATTCTAAAGCATTGTAAATAGATTACTTTGTTCAAGTTGCGGATTCTAAAGGTTGAAAATAGAGGATATCGTTTAAAGTCGGATTTAAAAGCATTGTAAATAGGTGACTTTGTTCAAGTGTCCGATTCTTAAGGTTTGAAAATAGATGATATCGTTCAAAGTCGGATTCTAAAGCATTGTAAATAGATGACTTTGTTCAAGTTGCGGATTCTTAATGTTTGAAAATAGATGATATCGTTTACCGTCGGACTCTAAAGCATTGTAAATAGATGACTTTGGTCAAGTTGCGGATTCTTAATGTTTGAAAATAGATGATATCGTTTAAAGTCGGATGCTAAAGCATTGTAAGTAGATGACTTTATTACAGTTGCGGATTCTTAAGGTTTGAAAATAGATGATAATGTTTAAAGTCGCATTCTAAAGCATTGTAAATAGATGACTTTGTGCAAATTGCGGATTCTTAATGTTGTAAAATAGATGATATCGTTTAAAGACGGATTCTAAAGCATTGTAAGTAGATGACTTTATTACAGTTGTTGTTTCTTAAGGTTTTAAAAAAGATGATAATGTTTAAAATCGCATTCTAAAGTTTTGTAAATAGATGACTTTGTTCAAGTGTCCGATTCTAACGGTTTGAAAATAGATGATATTGTTCAAAGTAGGATTCTAAAGCATTGTAAATAGATGACTTTGTTCAAGTTGCGGATTCTAAAGGTTTGAACTTAGATGATATCGTTTAAAGTCGGATTCTAAAGCATTGTAAATAGATGACTTTGTTCAAGTTGCGGATTCTTAAGGTTTGAAAATAGATGATATCGTTTAAAGTCGGATTCTAAAGCATTGTAAATAGATGACTTTGGTTAAGTTGCGCATTCTCAAGGTTGGACAATAGATGATATCGTTGAAAGTCGAATTTTAAAGCATTGTAAATAGATGACTTTGTTAGAGTTGCGGATTCTTAATGTTTGAAAATAGATGATATCGTTTAAGTCGGATTCTATAGCATTGTAAATAGATGACTTTGTTAAAGTTCGGATACTTAATCTTTGAAAATAGATGATATCGTTTAAAGTCGGATTCTAAAGCATTGTAAATAGATGACTTTGTTTAAGTTGCGGACTCTTAAGGTTTGAAAATAGATGATATCGTTTAAAGTGGGATTCTAAAGAATTGTAAATAGATACTTTGTTCAAGTTGCGGAGTCTAAAGGTTTGAAAATAGATGATATCGTTTAAAGTCGGATTCTAAAGCATTGTAAATAGATGACTGTTTCAAGTCGCCGATTCTCAAGCTTTGAAAATAGATGATATCGTTTAAAGTCGGATTCTAAAGCACTGTAAATAGATGACTTTGTTCAAGTTGCCGATTCTTAAGGTTTGAAAATAGATGATTTCGTTTAAAGTCGGATTCTAAAGCATTGTAAATAGATGACTTCGTTCAAGCTGCGAGTTCTTAAGGTTTAAAACTAGATGATATCGTTCAAATGTCGGAATCTAAAGCATTGTAATTAGATGACCTTGTTCAAGTTTGCGGATTCTTAAGGTTTAAAAATAGATGATATCGTAGAAAGTCGGATTCTAAAGCATTGTAAATTGATGACTTTGTTCAAGTGTCCGATTCTTAAGGTTTGAAAATAGATGATATCGTTCAAAGTCGGATTCTAAAGCATTGTAAATAGATGACTTTGTTCAAGTTGCGGATTCTTAATGTTTGAAAATAGATGATATCGTTTACCGTCGGATTCTAAAGCATTGTAAATAGATGACTTTGGTCAAATTCCGGATTCTTAATGTTTGAAAATAGATGATATCGTTTAAAGTCGGATGCTAAAGCATTGTAAATAGATGACTTTGTTCAAGTTGCGGATTCTTAAGGTTTGAAAATAGATGATATTGTTTATAGTCGGATTCTAAAGCATTGTTTGTAGAGGATTTATTACAGTTGCGGATTCTTAAGCTTTGAAAATAGATAATAATGTTTAAAGTCGCATTCTAAAGCTTTGTAAATAGATGACTTTGTTCAAGTTGCAGATTCTTAAGGTTTGAAAATAGATGATATCGTTTAAAGTCGGATTCCAAAGCATTGTAAATAGATGTCTTTGTTCAAGTTGCGGATTCTTAAGGTTTAAAAAAAGATTATATCGTTTAAAGTAGGATTCTAAAGCATTGTAAATAGATACTTTGTTCAAGTTGCACCGTCTAAAGGTTCGAAAATAGATGATATCGTTTCAAGTCGGATTCTAAAGCATTGTAAATAGATGACTTTGTTAAAGTTGCGGATTCTAAAGGTTTGAACCTAGATGATATCGTTTAAAGTCGGATTCTAAAGCCTTTTAAATCGATGATTTTGTTCAAGTTGCGGATTCTTAAGGTTTGAAAATAGATTATATCGTTTAAAGTCGGATTCAAAAGCATTGTAAATAGATGACTTTGTTCAAGTTGCGGAGAGTTTAGGTTTAAAAATAGATGATATCGTTGAAAGTCGGATTCTAAAGCATTGTAAGTAGATGACTTTGTTAAAGTTGCGGATTCTTAAGGTTTGAAAATAGATTATATCGTTTAAAGTCGGATTCAAAAGCATTGTAAATAGATGACTTTGGTCAAGTTACGGATTCTTTAGGTTTAAAAATAGATGATATCGTTGAAAGTCGGATTCTAAAGTATTGTAAATAGATGACTTTGTTCAAGTGTCCGATTCTTAAGGTTTGAAAATAGATGATATCGTTCAAAGTCGGATTCTACAGCATTGTAAATAGATGACTTTGTTCAAGTTGCGGATTCTTAATGTTTGAAAATAGATGATATCGTTTACGGTCGGATTCTAAAGCATTGTAAATAGAGAACTTTGTTCAATTGCGGATTCTTACGGTTTTAAAATAGATGATAATGTTTAAAATTGCATTCTAAAGCATTGTTAATGGATGACTTTGTTCAAATTGCGGATTCTTGAGGTTTGAAAATAGATGATATCGTTTAAAGTCGGTATCTAAAGCATTGTAAATAGATGACTTTGTTCAAGTTGCGGATTCTTAAGGTTTGAACCTAGATAGTATCGTTTAAAGTCGGATTCTAAAGCATTGTAAATAGATGACTTTGTTCAAGTAGCAGATTCTTAAGGTTTGAAAATAGATGATAATGTTTACAATCGTCTTCTAAAGCAGTGTAAATAGATGACTTTGGTCAAGTTGCGCATTCTCAAGGTAGGAAATTAGATGATATTGTTTATAAGAGGATTCTAAAGCATTGTAAGTAGATGACTTTATTACAGTTGCGGATTCTTAAGCTTTGAAAATAGATGATAATGTTTAAAGTCGCATTCTAAAGCATTGTAAATAGATGATTTTGTTCAAGTTGCAGATTCTGTAGGTTTGAAAATGGAGGATATCGTTTAATATCGGATTCCAAAGCATTTTAAATAGATGTCTTTGTTCAAGTTGCAGATTCTTAAGGTTTGAAAATAGATGATAATGTTTACAGTCGTCTTCTAAAGAATTGTAAATAGATGACTTAGTTCAAGATGCGCATTCTCAAGGTTTGAAAATAGATGATATTGTTTATAGTCGGATTCTAAAGCATTGTAAGTAGATGATTTATTACAGTTGCGGATTCTTAAGCTTTGAAAATAGATGATAATGTTTAAAGTCGCATTCTAAAGCATTGTAAATAGATGACTTTGTTAAAGTTGCAGATTCTTAAGGTTTGAAAATAGATGATATCGTTTAAAGTCGGATTCCGAAGCATTGTAAATAGATGTATTTGTTCAAGTTGCGGATTCTTAAGGTTTAAAAATAGATTATATCGTTTAAAGTAGGATTCTAAAGCATTGTAAATAGATACTTTGTTCAAGTTGCACCGTCTAAAGGTTTGAAAATAGATGATATCGTTTCAAGTCGGATTCTAAATCATTGTAAATAGATGACTTTGTTAAAGTTGCGGATTCTAAAGGTTTGAACCTAGATGATATTGTTTAAAGTCGGATTCTAAAGCCTTTTAAATCGATTACTTTGTTCAAGTTGCGGATTCTTAAGGTTTTAAAATAGATTATATCGTTTAAAGTCGGATTCAAAAGCATTGTAAATAGATGACTTTGTTCAAGTTGCGGAGGGTTAAGGTTTAAAAATAGATGATATCGTTTAAAGTCGGATTCTAAAGCATTGTAAATAGACGACTTTGTTCAAGTTGCGGATTCTTAAGGTTTGAAAATAGATTATATCGTTTAAAGGGTGATTCAAAAGCATTGTAAATAGATGACTTTGTTCAAGTTGCGGATTCTTTAGGTTTAAAAATAGATGATATCGTTGAAAGTCGGAGACTAAAGTATTGTAAATAGATGACTTTGTTCAAATGTCCGATTCTTAAGGTTTGAAAATAGATGATATCGTTCAAAGTCGGATTCTACAGCATTGTAAATAGATGACTTTGTTCAAGTTGCGGATTCTTAATGTTTGAAAATAGATGATATCGTTTACGGTCGGATTCTAAAGCATTGTAAATAGATGACTTTGTTCAAGTTGCGGATTCTTAAGGTTTGAAAATAGATGATAATGTTTAAAGTTGCATTCTAAAGCATTGTTAATGGATGACCTTGTTCAAATTGCGGATTCTTAAGGTTTGAAAATAGATGATATCGTTTAAAGTCGGTATCTAAAGCATTGTAAATAGATGACTTTGTTCAAGTTGCGGATTCTTAAGTTTTGAACCTAGATAGTATCGTTTAAAGTCGGATTCCAAAGCATTGTAAATAGATGACTTTGTTCAAGTTGCAGATTCTTAAGGTTTGAAAATAGATGATAATGTTTACAGTCGTCTTCTAAAGCAGTGTAAATAGATGACTTTGGTCAAGTTGCGCATTCTCAAGGTAGGAAAATAGATGATATTGTTTATAGTCGGATTCTAAAGCATTGTAAGTAGATGACTTTATTACAGTTGCGGATTCTTAAGGTGTTTAAATAGATGATAATGTTTAAAGTCGCATTCTAAAGCATTGTAAATAGATGATTTTGTACAAGTTGCAGATTCTGCAGGTTTGAAAATAGATGATATCGTTTCAAGTCGGATTCTAAATCATTGTAAATAGATGACTTTGTTCAAGTTGCCGATTCTCCAGGTTTGAAAATAGATGATATCGTTTAAAGTCGGATTCTAAAGCATTGTAAGTAGATGACTTTATTACAGTTGCGGATTCTTAAGGTGTTTAAATAGATGATAATGTTTAAAGTGGCATTCTAAAGCTTTGTTGATAGATTACTTTGTTCAAATTGCGGATTCTTAAGGTTTTAACCTAGATGATATCGTTTAAAGTCGGATTCTAAAGCATTGTAAATAGATGACTTTGTTCAAGTTGCAGATTCTAAAGGTTTGAACCTAGATGATATCGTTTGAAATTGGATTCTAAAGCATTGTAAATAGATGACTTTGTTCAAGTTGCAGATTCTTAAGGTTTGAAAATTGATGATATCGTTTAAAGTCGGATTCTAAAGCATTGTAAATAGATGACTTTGGTCAAGTTGCGGATACTTAAGGTTTAAAAATAGATGATATCGTGGAAAGTCGGATTCTAAAGCATTGTAAATAGATGACATTGTTAGAGTTGCGGATTCTTAATGTTTGAAAATAGATGATATCGTTTAAGTCGGATTCTAAAGCATTGTAAATAGATGACTTTGTTCAAGTTTCGGATACTTAATGTTTGAAAATAGATGATATTGTTTAAAGTCGGATTCTAAAGCATTGTAAATAGATAACTTTGTTTAAGTTGCGGATTCTTAATGTTTTAAAATAGATGATATCGTTTAAGGTCGGATTCTAAAGCATTGTAAATAGATATTTTGGTCAAGTTGCGGAGTCTAAAAGTTTGAAAATAGATGATATCGTTTCAAGTCTGATTCTAAAGCATTGTAAATAGATGACTTTGTTTAAGTTGCGGAGTCTCAAGGTTTGAAAATAGATGATATTGTTTATAGTCGGATTCTAAAGCATTGTAAGTAGATGACTTTATTACAGTTGCGGATTCTTAAGCTTTGAAAATAGATGATAATGTTTAAAGTCGCCTTCTAAAGCATTGTAAATAGATGATTTTGTTCAAGTTGCAGATTCTGAAGGTTTGAAAATAGATGATATCGTTTAAAGTCGGATTCCAAAGCATTGTAAATAGACGTCTTTGTTCAAGTTGCGGATTCTTAAGGTTTAAAAATAGATTATATCGTTTAAAGTCGGATTCTAAAGCATTGTTAATAGATACTTTGTTCAAGTTGCACCGTCTAAAGGTTTGAAAATAGATGATATCGTTTCAAGTCGGATTCTAAATCATTGTAAATAGATGACTTTGTTCAAGTTGCCGATTCTCCAGGTTTAAAAATAGATGATATTGTTTAAAGTCGGATTCTAAAGCATTGTAAGTAGATGACTATATTACAGTTGCGGATTCTTAAGGTGTTTAAATAGATGATAATGTTTAAAGTCGCATTCTAAAGCATTGTAAATTGATGACTTTGTTCAAATTGCGGATTCTTAATGGTTGGAAATATATGATATCGTTTAAAGTCGGATCCTAAAGCATTGTAAATAGATGTCTTAGTTCAAGTTTCGGATTCGTAAGGTTTAAAAATAGATTATATCGTTTACAGTCGGATTCTAAAGCATTGTAAATAGATACTTTGTTCAAGTTGCACCGTCTAAAGGTTTGAAAATAGATGATATCGTTTCAAGTCGGATTCTAAAGCATTGTAAATAGATGACTTTGTTAAAGTTGCGGATTCTAAAGGTTTGAACCTAGATGATATCGTTTAAAGTCGGATTCTAAAGCCTTTTAAATAGATGACTTTGTTCAAGTTTAGGATTCTTAAAGTTTTAAAATATATTCTATCGTTTTAAGTCGGATTCAAAAGCATTGTAAATAGATGACTTTGTTCAAGTTGCGGAGGGTTAAGGTTTAAAAATAGATGATATCGTTTAAAGTCGGATTCTAAAGCATTGTAAATAGATGACTTTGTTCAAGTTGCGGATTCTTAAGGTTTGAAAATAGATTATATCGTTTAAAGTCGGATTCAAAAGCATTGTAAATAGATGACTTTGTTCAAGTTGCGGATTCTTTAGGTTTAAAAATAGATGATAGTGTTGAAAGTCGGATTCTAAAGTATTGTAAATAGATGACTTTGTTCAAGTTTCCGATTCTTAAGGTTTGAAAATAGATGATATCGTTCAAAGTCGGATTCTACAGCATTGTAAATAGATGACTTTGTTCAAGTTGCGGATTCTTAATGTTTGAAAATAGATGATATCGTTTACGGTCGGATTCTAAAGCATTGTAAATAGATGACTTTGGTCAAGTTGCGGATGCTTTATGTTTGAAAATAGATGATATCGTTTAAAGTCGGATGCTAAAGCATTGTAAGTGGATGACTTTATTACAGTTGCGGATTCTTAAGGTTTGAAAATAGATGATAATGTTTAAAGTTGCATTCTAAAGCATTGTTAATGGATGACTTTGTTCAAATTGCGGATTCTTAAGGTTTGAAAATAGATGATATCGTTTAAAGTCGGTATCTAAAGCATTGTAAATATATGACTTTGTTCAAGTTGCGGATTCTTAAGGTTTGAACCTAGATAGTATCGTTTAAAGTCGGATTCCAAAGCATTGTAAATAGATGACTTTGTTCAAGTTACAGATTCTTAAGGTTTGAAAATAGATGATAATGTTTACAGTCGTCTTCTAAAGCATTGTAAATAGATGACTTTGGTCAAGTTGCGCATTCTCAAGGATGGAAAATAGATGATATTGTTTATAGTCGGATTCTAAAGCATTGTAAGTAGATGACTTTATTACAGTGACGGATTCTTAAGCTTTGAAAATAGATGATAATGTTTAAAGTCGCATTCTAAAGCATTGTAAATGGATGACTTTGTTCAAGTTGCAGATTCTGAAGGTTTGAAAATAGATGATATCGTTTAAAGTCGGATTCTAAAGCATTGTAAATAGATGACTTTGTTCAAGTTTTGGATTCTTAGGGTTTGAAAATAGATGTTATCGTTTAAAGTTCGATTCTAAAGCATTGTATGTAAATAGATGACTTTGTTTAAGTTGCTGATTCTCAAGGATTCAAAATAGATAGTATCGTTTAAAGTCGGATTCTAAAGCATTGTAAATAGATGACTTTGTTCAAGTTGCGGATTCTTAAGGTTTGTAAATAGATGATATCGTTTAAAGTCGGATTCTAAAGCTTTGTAAATAGATGACTTTGGTCAAGTTGCGGATACTTAAGGTTTAAAAATAGATGATATCGTTTAAGTCGGATTCTAAAGCATTGTAAATAGATGACATTGTTAGAGTTGCGGATTCTTAATGTTTGAAAATAGATGATATCGTTTAAGTCGGATTCTAAAGCATTGTAAATAGATGACTTTGTTCAAGTTGCGGATACTTAATGTTTGAAAATAGATGATATTGTTTAAAGTCGGATTCTAAAGCATTGTAAATTGATGACTTTTGTCAAGTTGCGGATACTTAAGGTTTAAAAATAGATGATATCGTGTAAGTCGGATTCTAAAGCATTGTAAATAGATGACTTTGTTCAAGTTGCGGATACTTAATGTTTGAAAATAGATGATAATGTTTAAAGTCGCATTCTAAAGCATTGTAAATTGATGACTTTGTTCAAATTGCGGATTCTTAAGGTTTGAAAATATATGATATCGTTTAAAGTCGGATCTTAAAGCATTGTAAATAGATGTCTTTGTTCAAGTTGCGGATTCTTAAGGTTTAAAAATAGATTATATCGTTTACAGTCGGATTCTAAAGCATTGTAAATAGATACTTTGTTCAAGTTGCACCGTCTAAAGGTTTGAAAATAGATGATATCGTTTCAAGTCGGATTCTAAAGCATTGTAAATAGATGACTTTGTTCAAGTTGCCGATTCTCCCGGTTTGAAAATAGATGATATTGTTTCAAGTCATATTCTAAAGCATTGTAAGTAGATGACTTTATTACAGTTGCGGATTCTTAAGGTTTGAACCTAGATGATATCGTTTCAAGTCGCATTCTAAAGCTTTGTAAATAGATGACTTTGTTCAAGTTGCGGATTCTTAAGGTTTGAAAATAGATTATATCGTTTAACGTCGGGTTAAAAGCATTGTAAATAGATGAGTTTGTTCAAGTTGCGGATTCTTAAGGTTTAAAACTAGATGATATCGTTTAAAGTCGGATTCAAAAGCATTGTAAATAGATGACTTTGTTCATGTTGCGGATTCTTCATGTTTGAAAATAGATGATATCGTTTACCGTCGGACTCTAATGCATTGTAAATAGATGACTTTGGTCAAGTTGCAGATTCTTAATGTTTGAAAATAGATGATATTGTTTAAAGTCGGATGCTAAAGCATTGTAAGTAGATGACTTTATTACAGTTGCGGATTCTTAAGGTTTGAAAATAGATGGTAATGTTTAAAGTCGCATTCTAAAGCATTGTAAATAGATGACTTTGTGCAAATTGCGGATTCTTAATGTTTGAAAATAGATGATATCGTTTAAAGACGGATTTTAAAGCATTGTAAGTAGATGACTTTATTACAGTTGCGGTTTCTTCAGGTTTTAAAAAAGATGATAATGTTAAAAGTTGCATTCTAAAGCTTTGTAAATAGATGACTTTGTTCAAGTTGCCGTTTCTAACGGGTTGAAAATAGATGATATCGTTTAAAGTCGGATTCTAAAACATTGTAAATAGATGACTTTGTTCAAGTTGCAGATTCTAAAGGTTTGAACCTAGATGATATCGTTTGAAATCGGATTCTAAAGCATTGTAAATAGATGACTTTGTTCAAGTTGCGGATTCTTAAGGTTTGAAAATAGATGATATCGTTTAAAGTCGGATTCTAAAGCATTGTAAATAGATGACTTTGGTCAAGTTGCGGATACTAAAGGTTTGAAAATAGATGATAATGTTTAAAGTGGCAGTCTAAAGCTTTGTTGATAGATGACTTTGTTCAAATTGCGGATTCTTAAGGTTTTAACCTAAGTGATATCGTTTAAAGTCGGATTCTAAAGCATTGTAAATAGATGACTTTGTTCAAGTTGCAGATTCTAAAGGTTTGAACCTAGATGATATCGTTTGAAATCGGATTCTAAAGCATTGTAAATAGATGACTTTGTTCAAGTTGCGGATTCTTAAGGTTTGAAAATAGATGATATCGTTTAAAGTCGGATTCTAAAGCATTGTAAATAGATGACTTTGGTCAAGTTGCGGATACTTTAGGTTTAAAAATAGATGATATCGTGGAAAGTCGGATTCTAAAGCATTGTAAATAGATGACATTGTTAGAGTTGCGGATTCTTAATGTTTGAAAATAGATGATATCGTTTAAGTCGGATTCTAAAGCATTGTAAATAGATGACTTTGTTCAAGTTGCGGATACTTAATGTTTGAAAATAGATGATATTGTTTAAAGTCGGATTCTAAAGCATTGTAAATAGATGACTTTGTTTAAGTTGCGGATTCTTAATGTTTTAAAATAGATGATATCGTTTAAGGTCGGATTCTAAAGCATTGTAAATAGATATTTTGGTCAAGTTGCGGAGTCTAAAAGTTTGAAAATAGAAGATATCGTTTCAAGTCTGATTCTAAAGCATTGTAAATAGATGACTTTGTTCAAGTTGCGGATTCTCAAGGTTTGAAAATAGATGATATTGTTTATAGTCGGATACCAAAGCATTGTAAGTAGATGACTTTATTACAGTTGCGGATTCTTAAGCTTTGAAAATAGATGATAATGTTTAAAGTCGCATTCTAAAGCATTGTAAATTGATGACTTTGTTCAAATTGCGGATTCTTAAGGTTTGAAAATATATGATATCGTTTAAAGTCGGATCCTAAAGCATTGTAAATAGATGTCTTAGTTCAAGTTTCGGATTCTTAAGGTTTAAAAATAGATTATATCGTTTACAGTCGGATTCTAAAGCATTGTAAATAGATACTTTGTTCAAGTTGCACCGTCTAAAGGTTTGAAAATAGATGATATCGTTTCAACTCGGATTCTAAAGCATTGTAAATAGATGACTTTGTTAAAGTTGCGGATTCTAAAGGTTTGAACCTAGATGATATCGTTTTAAGTCGGATTCTAAAGCCTTTTAAATAGATGACTTTGTTCAAGTTGCGGATTCTTTAGGTTTGAAAATAGATTCTATCGTTTTAAGTCGGATTCAAAAGCATTGTAAATAGATGACTTTGTTCAATTTGCGGAGGGTTAAGGTTTAAAAATAGATGATATCGTTTAAAGTCGGATTCTAAAGCATTTTTAATAGATGACTTTGTTCAAGTTGCGGATTCTTAAGGTTTGAAAATAGATTATATCGTTTAAAGTCGGATTCTAAAGCATTGTAAATAGATGACTTTGTTTAAGTTGCTGATTCTCAAGGATTCAAAATAGATAGTATCGTTTAAAGTCGGATTCTAAAGCATTGTTAATAGATGACTTTGTTCAAGTTGCGGATTCTTAAGGTTGTAAATAGATGATATCGTTTAAAGTCGGATTCTAAAGCTTTGTAAATAGATGACTTTGGTCAAGTTGCGGATACTTAAGGTTTAAAAATAGATGATATCGTGGAATGTCGGATTCTAAAGCATTGTAAATAGATGACATTGTTAGAGTTGCGGATTCTTAATGTTTGAAAAAAGATGATATCGTTTAAGTCGGATTCTAAAGCATTGTAAATAGATGACTTTGTTCAAGTTGCGGATACTTAATGTTTGAAAATAGATGATAATGTTTAAAGTCGCATTCTAAAGCATTGTAAATTGATGACTTTGTTCAAATTGCGGATTCTTAAGGTTTAAAAATATATGATATCGTTTAAAGTCGGATCCTAAAGCATTGTAAATAGATGTCTTTGTTCAAGTTGCGGATTGTTAAGGTTTAAAAATAGATTATATCGTTTACAGTCGGATTCTAAAGCATTGTAAATAGATACTTTGTTCAAGTTGCACCGTCTAAAGGTTTGAAAATAGATGATATCGTTTCAAGTCGGATTCTAAAGCATTGTAAATAGATGACTTTGTTCAAGTTTCCGATTCTGCCGGTTTGAAAATAGATGATATTGTTTCAAGTCAGATGCTAAAGCATTGTAAGTAGATGACTTTATTACAGTTGCGGATTCTTAAGGTTTGAAAATAGATGATAATGTTTAAAGTCGCATTCTAAAGCTTTGTAAATAGATGACTTTGTTCAAGTTGCGGATTCTAAAGTTATGAACCTAGATGATATCGTTTAAAGTCGGATTCTAAAGCATTGTAAATAGATGACTTTGTTCAAGTTGCGGATTCTTAAGGTTTGAAAATAGATTATATCGTTTAACGTCGGGTTAAAAGCATTGTAAATAGATGACTTTGTTCAAGTTGCGGATTCTTAATGTTTGAAAATAGATGATATCGTTTACCGTCGGACTCTAAAGCATTGTAAATAGATGACTTTTGTCAAGTTGCGGATTCTTAATGTTTGAAAATAGATGATATCGTTTAAAGTCGGATGCTAAAGCATTGTAAATAGATGACTTTATTACAGTTGCGGATTCTTAAGGTTTGAAAATAGATGATAATGTTTAAAGTCGCATTCGAAAGCTTTGTAAATAGATAACTTTGTTCAAGTTGCCGATTCTAACGGTTTGAAAATAGATGATATTGTTTAAAGTCGGATTCTAAAGCATTGTAAATAGATGACTTTGTTCAAGTTGCGGATTCTAAAGGTTTGAACTTAGATGATATCGTTTAAAGTCGGATTCTAAAGCATTGTAAATAGATGACTTTGTTCAAGTTGCGGATTCTTAAGGTTTGAAAATAGATGATATCGTTTAAAGTCGGATTCTAAAGCATTGTAAATATATGACTTTGGTCAAGTTGCGCATTCTCAAGGTTGGAAAATAGATTATATCGTTGAAAGTCGGATTCTAAAGCATTGTAAATAGATGACTTTGGTCAAGTTGCGGATACTTAAGGTTTAAAAATAGATGATATCGTGGAAAGTCGGATTCTAAAGCATTGTAAATAGATGACATTGTTAGAGTTGCGGATTCTTAATGTTTGAAAATAGATGATATCGTTTAAGTCGGATTCTAAAGCATTGTAAATAGATGACTTTGTTCAAGTTGCGGATACTTAATGTTTGAAAATAGATGATATTGTTTAAAGTCGGATTCTAAAGCATTGTAAATAGATGACTTTGTTTAAGTTGCGGATTCTTAATGTTTGAAAATAGATGATATCGGTTAAAGTCGGATTCTAAAGCATTGTAAATAGATGACTTTCTTCAAGTTGCGAGTTGTTTAGGTTTAAAAGTAGAGGATATCGTTTAATGTCGAATACTAAAGCATTGTAAATAGATGACTTTGTTTAAGTTGCGAATTCTTAATGTCTGAACATAGATGATATCGTTTAAAGTCGGATTCTAAAGCATTGTAAATAGATGAATTTTTTTAAGTTGCGGATTCTTAATGTTTGAAAATAGATGATATCGTTTAAAGTTAGATTCTAAAGCATTGTAAATAGATGACTTTGTTCAAGTTGCGGATTCTTTAGGTTTACAAATCGATGATATCGTTTAAAGTCGGATTCTAAAGCATTGTAAATAGATGACTTTGTTCAAGTTGCGGATTCTTGATGTTTTAAAATAGATGATATCGTTTAAAGTCGGATTCTAAAGCATTGTAAGTAGATGACTTTGTTCAAGGATCCAATTCTTAATGTTAGAAAATGCATGATATCGTATTAAGTCGGATTCTAAAGCATTGTAAATAGATTACTTTGTTCAAGTTGCCGACTCTTGAGGTTTTAAAATAGATGATATCGTTTCAAATCGGATTCTAACGCATTGTAAATGAATGACTTTGTTCAAGTTGCCAATTCTTAAGGTGTGAAAATAGATGATATCGTTTAAAGTCGAATTCTAAAGCATTGTAAATAGATTACTTTGTTTAAGTTGCGGACTGCTCAGGTTTGAAAATAGATTATATCGTTTAAAGTCGGATTCTAAAGCATTGTAAATAGATGACTTTGTTCAAGTTGGTGGATTCTTAGGGTTTGAAAATAGATGATATCGTTTAAAGTCGGATTCTAAAGCATTATAAATAGATGACTTTGTTCAAGTTGCGGATTCTCAGGGTTTGAAAATAGATGATATCGTTTAAAGTCGGATTCTAAAGCATTGTAAATAGATGACTTTGTTCAAGTTGCCGATTCTTGAGGATTGAAAATAGATAATATCGTTTGAAGTCGGATTCTAAAGCATTGTAATTAGATGACTTTGGTCCAGTAGCGGATTCTTTAGGTTTGAAAATAGATGATATCGTTTAAAGTCGGATTCTAAAGCATTGTAAGTTGATGACTTTGTTCAAGTTGCCGATTCTTAAAGTTTGAAAATATATTATATCGTTTAAAATCGGATTCCAAATCATTGTAAATAGATGACTTTGTTCAAGTTGCGGATTCTTAAGATTTAAAAATAGATGATATCGTTTAAAGTCGGATTCTAAAGCATTGTAAATTTATGACTTTGTTCAAGTTGCGGACTCTTATTGTTTGAAAAGAGATGATATCGTTTCAAGTCGGATTCTAAAGCATTGTAAATAGATTACTTTGTTCAAGTTGAGGAAGCTCAAGGTTAGAAAATAGATGATATTGGTTAAAGTCGGATTCTTAAGCATTGTAAGTACATGACTTAATACAGTTGCGGATTATTAAGGTTTGAAAATAGATGACAATGTTTACAGTCGCATTCTAAAGCATTGTAAATAGATGACTTCGTTCAAGTTGTGCATTCTTGAGGTTTGTGAATAGATGATATCGTTTAAAGTCGGATTCTAAAGCACTTTAAATAGATGACTTTGTTCAAGTTGCGGATTCTTAAGGTTTGAAAATAGATGATATCGTTTAAAGTCGGATTCTAAAGCATTGTAAATAGATGACTTTGTTCAAGTTGCAGATTCTTTAATGTTTGAAAATAGATGATATCGTTTTAAGTGGGATTCTTAAGCATTGTAAATAGATGACTTTGTTCAAGTTGCGGATTCTTAGATTTTGAAAATAGATGATATCGTTTTAAGTCGGATTCTAAAGCATTGTAAATAGATGACTTTGTTCAAGTTGCGAGTTGTTAAGGTTTAAAAGTAGATGAATGCGTTTAATGTCGGATGCTGATGCATTGTAAATAGATGACTTCGTTTAAGTTGCAGATTCTTAATGTTTGAAAATAGTATGTATCGTTTAAAGTAACATTCTAAAGCATTGTAAATAGATTACTTTGTTTAAGTTGCGGACTGCTCAGGTTTGAAAATAGATGATATCGTTTGAAGTCGGATTCTAAAGCATTGTAAATAGATGACTGTGTTAAAGTTGCGGATTCTTAAGGTTTGAAAATAGATGATATCGTTTCAAGTCGGAATCTAAAGCATTGTAAATAGATGACTTTGTTCAAGTTGCGGATTCTTTATGTTTGAAAATAGATGATATCGTTTAAAGTCTGATTCTAAAGCATTGTAAATAGATTACTTTGTTCAAGTTGCGGATTCTTAAGGTTGGAAAATAGATGATATCGTTTAAAGTCGGATTCTAAAGCATTGTAAATATATGACATTGTTCAAGTTGCGGATTCTTAATGTTTGAAAATAGATGATATCGTGTAAAGTCGGATTCTTAAGCATCGTAAATAGATGACTTTGTTCAAGTTGCGGATTCTTATTTTTTGAAAATAGATCATATCGTTTAAAGTCGGATTCTAAAGCATTGAAAATAGATGACTTTGTTAAAGTTGCGGATTCTTAATCTTTGAAAATAGATGATATCGTTTAAGTCGGATTCTAAAGCACTGTAAATAGATGACTTTGTTCAAGTTGCGGATACTTAATGTTTGAAAATTGATGATATCGTTTAAAGTCGGATTCTAAAGCATTGTAAATAGATACTTTGTTCAAGTTGCGGAGTCTAAAGTTTTAAAAATAGATGCTATCTTTCCAAGTCGGAATCTAAAGCATTGTAAATCGATGACTGTGTTAAAGTTGCGGATTCCTAAGGTTGACAAATAGATGATATCATTTAAAGTCGGATTCTAAAGCATTGTAAATAGATGACTTTGTTCAAGTTGCGAATTCTTAAGGTGTGAAAATAGATGTTTTCGTTTAAAGTCGGATTCTTAAGCATTGTAAATAGATTACTTTGTTCAAGTTGCGGATTCTTAAGGTTTGAAAATAGATGATATCGTTTAAAGTCGGATTCTAAAGCATTGTAAATAGATGACTTTGTTCAAGTTGCGAGATCTTAAGGTTATAAACTAGATAATATCGTTTAATGTCGGATACTAAAGCATTGTAAATAGATGACTCTGTGTAAGTAGCGGATGCTTACGGGTTTAAAATAGATGATATCGTTTAAAGTGGGATTCTAAAGCATTGTAAATAGATGACTTTGTTCAAATTGCCGATTCTTCAGCTTTGAAAATAGATGATATCGTTTAAAGTCGGATTCCAAAGCATTGTAAATAGATAACTTTGTTCAAGTTGCGGATTCTTAAGGTTTGAAAATAGATGATATCGGTTAAGTCGGATTCTAAAGCATTGTAAATAGATGATATGTTCAAGTTGCCGATTCTTAAGCTTTGAAAATAGATGATATCGTTTAAAATCAGATTCTGAAGCACTGTAAATTGATGACTTTGTTCAAGTTGCCGATTCTTAATGTTCGAAAATAGATGATATCGTTTAAAGTTTGATTCTAAAGCATTGTAAATAGATGACTTGTTCAAGTTGTGGATTCTTGAGCTTAGAAAATAGATGATATCGTTTAAAGTCTAATTCTAAAGCACTGTAAATGGATGACTTTGTTAAAGTTGCCCAATCTTAAGGTTCGAAAATAGATGATATCGTTCAAAGTCGGATTCTAAAGCATTGTAAATAGATGACTTTGTTCAAGTTGCGGATTCTGAAGGTTTGAAAATAGAAGGTAAGTTTTAAAGTAGGATTCAAAAGCATTGTAAATAGATGACTTTGTTCAAGTTGCGGATTCTTAAGGTTTGAAAATAGATAATATCGTTGAAAGTGTGATTCTAAAGCATTGTAAATAGATGACTTTGTTCAAGTTGCGGATTCTTAAGGTTTGAAAATCGATGATATCGTTTAAAGTCGGATTCTAAAGCATTGTAAATAGATGACTTGTTCAAGTTGCCGATTCTTAAGCTTTGAAAATAGATGATATCGTTTGAAGTCGGATTCTAAAGCATTGTAAATAGACGACTTTGTTCAAGTTACGTATTCTTAAGGTTCGAAAATAGATGATACCGTTAAAGTCGGATTATAAAGCATTTTAAATAGATGACTTTGTTCAAGTTGCGGATTTTTTAGGTTTGAAAATAGATGATATCATTTAAAGTCGGATTCTAAAAGATTGTAAATAGATGACTTTGTTTAAGTTCCGGATTCTTAAGGGTTGAAAATAGATGATAATGTTTAAAGTCCCATTCTAAAGCATTGAAAATAGATGACTTGGTTCAAGTTGCGGATTCTTAAGTTTTTAAAATAGATGATATCGTTTAAAGTCGGATTCTAAAGCATTGTAAATAGATGATCTTGTTCAAGTTGCGGATTCTTAAGGTTTGTAAATCGATGATATCGTTAAAAGTCGGATTGTTAAGCATTGTAAATAGATGACTTTGTTCAAGTTGCGGATTCTTGAGGTTTAAAAATAGATGATATCGGTCAAAGTCGGATTCAAAAGCATTGTAAATAGATGACTTTGTTCAAGTTGCGGATGCTTAAGAATTGAAAATAGATGATTATGTTTAAAGTCGGATTCTAAAGCATTGTAAATAGATGACTTTGTTCAAGTTGCATATTCTTAAGGTTTGAAAATAGATGATATCGTTTAAAGTGTGATTCTAAAGCATTGTAAATAGATGACTTGTGTACGTTACGGATTCTTAACGTTTGAAAATCGATGATATCGTTTAAAGTCGGATTCTAAAGCATTGTAAATAGATTACTTTGTTCAAGTCGCGGAAACTAAATGTTTGAAAATAGATGTAATCGTTTAAAGTAAGATTCTACAGCACTGTAAATAGATAACTTTGTTCAAGTTGCCGATTCTTAAGGTTCGAAAATAGATGATATCGTTTGAAATCGGATTCTAAAGCATTGTAAATAGATGACTTTGTTCAAGTTGCGGATTTTTTAGGTTTGAAAATAGATGATATCGCTTAAAGTCGGATTCCAAAGCACTTTAAATAGATGACTTTGTTCAAGTTGCGGATTCTTTAGGTTTGAAAATAGATGATATCGTTTAAAGTCGGATTCTAAAGAATTGTAAATAGATGACTTTGTTCAAGTGGTGGATTCTTAAGGTTTGAAAATAGATGATATCGTTGAAAGTGTGATTCTAAAGCATTGTAAATAGATGAATTTGTTCAAGTTGCGGATACTTAAGGTTTGAAAATCGATGATATCGTTTAAAGTCGGATTCTAAAGCATTGTAAAGTGATGACTTTGTTCAAGTTGCCGATTCTTAAGCTTTGCAAATAGATGATATCGTTTAAAGTCGGATTACAAAGCATTGTAAATAGACGACTTTGTTCAAGTTGCGGATTCTTAAGATTTGAAAATAGATGATATCGCTTAATGTCGGATACTAAAGCATTGTAAATAGATTACTAAGTTCAAGTTACGTATTCTTGAGGTTTGAAAATAGATGATATCGTTTAAAGTCGGATTATAAAGCATTGTAAATAGATGACTTTGTTCAAGTTACGGATTTTTTAGGTTTGAAAATAGATGATATCGTTTAAAGTCGGATTCTAAAGCATTGTAAATAGATGATATTGTTCAAGTAGCCGATTCTAAAGGTTTGACAATAGATGATATTGTTTAAATACGGATTCTAAACGATTGTAAATAGATGACTTTGTTCAAGTTGCGGATTCTTAAGGGTTGAAAATAGATGATAATGTTTAAAGTCAGATTCTAAAGCATTGTAAATAGATAACTGTGTTCAAGTTGCATATTCTTAAGGTTTTAAAATAGATGATATCGTTTAAAGTGTGATTCTAAAGCATTGTAAATAGATGACTTGTTGAAGTTTCTGATTCTTAAGGTTCGAAAATAGATAATATCGTTTGAAGTCAGATTCTAAAGCATTGTAAATAGATCACTTTGTTCAAGTTGCAGATGTTTTAGGTTTGAAAATAGATGATATCGTTTAAAGTCGCATTCCAAAGCATTGTAAATAGATGACTTTGTTCAAGTTGCGGATTCGTTAGGTTTGAAAATAGATGATATCGGTTAAAGTCGGATTCTTAAGCATTGTAAATAGATGACTTTGTTCAAGTTGCCGATTCTTAAGGTTTGAAAATAGATGATATTGTTTAAAGTCGGATTCTAAAAGATTGTAAATAGATGACTTTGTTCAAGTTCCGGATTCTAAACAGTTGAAAATAGATAATAATGTTTAAAGTCAGATTCTAAAGTATTGAAACTAGATGACTTTATACAATTTGCGGATTCTTAAGGTTTTAAAATAGATGATATCGTTTAAAGTCGGATTCTAAAGCATTGTAAATAGATGACCTTGTTCAAGTTGCGGATTCTTAAGGTTTGTAAATCGATGATATCGTTTAAAGTCGGATTCTTAAGCATTGTAAATAGATGACTTTGTTCAAGTTGCGGATTCTTGATGTTTGAAAATAGATGATATCGGTCAAAGTCGGATTCTAAAGCATTGTAAATAGATGACTTTGTTACAGTTGCGGACTCTGAAGGTTTGAAAATAGAGGATATCGTTTAAAGTCGGATTCTAAAGCATTGTAAATATATGACTTTGTTCAAGTTGCCGATTCTTAAGATTTGAAAATAGATGATATTGTTTAAAGTCGGATTCTAAATGATTGTAAATAGATGACTTTGTCTAAGTTTCGGATTCTTAAGGTTTGAAAATAGAAGATCATGTTTAAAGTAGGATTCAAAAGCATTGTAAATAGATGACTTTGTTCAAGTTGCGGATTCTTTAGGTTTGAAAATAGATGATATCGTTGAAAGTGTGATTCTAAAGCATTGTAAATAGATGACTTTGTTCAAGTTGCGGAATCTTAAGGTTTGAAAATCGATGATATCGTTTAAAGTCGGATTCTAAAGCATTGTAAATAGATGACTGTGTTCAAGTTGCGAGTTCTTAAGGTTTAAAACTAGATGATATCGTTTTCTGTCGGATACTAAAGCATTGTAAATAGATTACTAAGTGCAAGTTACGTATTCTTAAGGTTTAGTAAATAGATGATATCGTTTAAAGTCGGATTATAAAGCTTTGTAAATAGATGACTTTGTTCAAGTTGCGCATTTTTAAAGTTTGAAAATAGATGATATCATTTAAAGTCGGATTCTAAAGAATTGTAAATAGATTACTTTGTTAGATTAGCGGATCCTTACTGTTTGAAAATAGATGATATCGTTTAAGTCGGATTCTAAAGCATTGTATATAGATGACATCGTTCAAGTTGCGGATACTTAATGTTTGAAAATAGATGATATCGTTTTAAGTCGGATTCTAAAGCATTGTTATTTGATGACTTTGTTCCAGTTGCGGATTCTTAAGGTTTGAAAATAGATGATATCGTTTAAAGTCGGATTCTAAAGCACTTTAAATAGATGACTTTGTTCAAGTTGCGGATTTTTAAGGTTAGAAAATAGATGATATCGTTTAAAGTCGGATTCTAAAGCATTGTAAATAGATGACTTTGTTCAAGTGGCGGACTAAAATAGATGATATTGTTACAAGTACGATTCTAAAGCATTGTAAGTTGATGACTTCATTACAGTTGCGGATTCTTTAGGTTTGAAAATAGATTATAATGTTTAAAGTCGCATTCTTAAGCATTGTAAATAGATGACTTTGTTCAAGTTGCGGATTCTTAAGGTTTGAAAATAGATGATATCGTTTTAAGTCGGATTCTAAAGCATTGTAAATAGATGACTTTGTTCAAGTTGCGGATTCTTAAGGTTTGAAAATAGATGATATCGTTTAAAGTCAGATTCTAAAGCATTGTAAATAGATTACTTTGTTCAAGTTGCCGATTCTTAAGGTTTGAAAATAGATGATATCGTTTTAAGTCGGATTCTAAAGCATTGTAAATTGATGACTTTGTTAAAGTTGCGGACTCTTAAGGTTTGAAATTAGATGATATCGTTTAAGATCGGATTCCAAACTATTGAAAATAGATGACTTTGTTCAAGTTGCGGATTCTTAAGGTTTGAAAATAGATGATATCGTTTAAAGTCGGATTCTAAAGCATTGTAAATAGATTACTTTGTTAGAGTTGCAGATCCTTACTGTTTGAAAATAGATGATATCGTTTAAGTCGGATTCTAAAGCATTGTATATAGATGACATTGTTCAAGTTGCAGATACTTAATGTTTGAAAATAGATGATATCGTTTAAAGTCGGATTCTAAAGCATTGTAATTTGATAACTTTGTTCCAGTTGCGGATTCTTAAGGTTTTAAAATAGATGATATCGGTTCAAGTGGGATTCTAAAGCACTTTAAATAGATGACTTTGTTCAAGTTGCGGATTCTTAAGGTTTGAAAATAGATGATATCGTTTAAAGTGTGATTCTAAAGCATTGTAAATAGGTTACTTGTTTACGTTGCGGATTCTTAACGTTTGAAAATCGATGATATCATTAAAAGTCGGATTCTAAAACATTGTAAATAGATGACTTTGTTTAAGTTGCGGATTCTTAAGGTTCGAAAATAGATGATATTGTTACAAGTACGATTCTAAAGCATTGTAAGTAGATTACTTTATAACAGTTGCGGATTCTTTAGGTTTAAAAATAGATGATAATGTTTAAAGTCGCATTCTTAAGCATTGTAAATAGATGACTTTGTTCAAGTTGCGGATTCTTAAGGTTTGAAAATAGATGATATCGTTTAAAGCCGGATTCTAAAGCATTGTAAGTAGATGACTTTGTTCAAGTTGCCGATTCTTAAAGTTTGAAAATATATTATATCGTTTAAAATCGGATTCCAAATCATTGTAAATAGATGACTTTGTTCAAGTTGCGGATTCTTAAGATTTAAAAATAGATGATATCGTTTAAAGTCGGATTCTAAAGCATTGTAAATAGATGACTTTGTTCAAGTTGCGGACTCTTATTGTTTGAAAATAGATGATATCGTTTCAAGTCGGATTCTATAGCATTGTAAATAGATGACTTTGTTCAAGTTGAGGAGGCTCAAGGTTAGAAAATAGATGATATTGGTTAAAGTCGGATTCTTAAGCATTGTAAGTACATGACTTTATTACAGTTGCGGATTCTTAAGGTTTGAAAACAGATGGTAATGTTTACAGTCGCATTCTAAAGCATTGTAAATAGATGACTTCGTTCAAGTTGGGCATTCTTGAGGTTTGTGAATAGATGATATCGTTTAAAGTCGGATTCTAAAGAACTTTAAATAGATGACTTTGTTCAAGTTGCGGATTCTTAAGGTTTTTAAATAGATGATATCAATTAAAGTCGGATTCTAAAGCATTGTAAATAGATGACTTTGTTCAAGTTGCAGACTCTGAAGGTTTAAAAATAGATGATATCGTTTCAAGTCGGATTTTAAAGCATTGTAAATAGATGACTGTGTTCAAGTTGCTGATTCTTATGGTTCGAAAATTGATGATATCGGTTAAAGTCGGATTCTAAAGCATTGTAAATAGATGACTTTGTTACAGTTGCGGATTCTTAAGGTTTAAATATAGATAATATCGGTTAAAGTCGGATTCTAAAGCATTGTAAATAGATGACTTTGTTCAAGTGGCGGACTAAAATAGGTGATATTGTTTAAAGTACGATCCTAAAGCATTGTAAGTAGATGACTTTATTACAGTTGCGGATTCTTAAGGTTTCAAAATAGATGATAATGTTTAAAGTCGCATTCTTAAGCATTGTAAATAGATGACATTGTTAAAGTTGCGGATTCTTAAGGTTTGAAAATAGATGATATCGTTTAAAGTCGGATTCTAAAGCATTGTAAATAGATGACTTTGTTCAAGTTGCGGATTCTTAAGATTTGAAAATAGATGATATCGTTTAAAGTCGGATTCTAAAGCATTGTAAATAGATCACTTTGTTCAAGTTGCGGATTCTTAAGGTTTGAAAATAGATGATATCGTTTTAAGTCGGATTCTAAAGCATTGTAACTTGATGACTTTGTTAAAGTTGCGGACTCTTCAGGTTTGAAAATAGATGATATCGTTTAAGATCGGATTCCAAACTATTGAAAATAGATGACTTAGTTCAAGTTGGTGATGGTTAAGGTTTAAAATAGATGATATCGTTTAAAGTCGGATTATAAAGCATTGTAAATAGATTACTTTGTTAGATTAGCGGATCCTTACTGTTTGAAAATAGATGATATCGTTTAAGTCGGATTCTAAAGCATTGTATATAGATGACATTGTTCAAGTTGCGGATACTTAATGTTTGAAAATAGATGATATCGTTTAAAGTCGGATTCTAAAGCATTGTTATTTGATGACTTTGTTCCAGTTTTGGATTCTTAAGGTTTGAAAATAGATGATATCGTTTAAAGTCGGATTCTAAAGCACTTTAAATAGATGACTTTGTTCAAGTTGCGGATTCTTAATATTAGAAAATAGATGATATCGTTTAAAGTCGGATTCTAAAGCATTGTAAATCGATGACTGTGTTCAAGTTGCGGATTATTGAAATTTGAAAACAGATGAGACCGGTTAAAGTCAGATTCTAAAGCATTGTAAATAGATGACTTTGTTCAAGTGGCGGACTAAAATAGATGATATTGTTACAAGTACGATTCTAAAGCATTGTAAGTTGATGAAGTTCTTTAGGTTTGAAAATAGATGATAATGTTTAAAGTCGCATTCTTAAGCATTGTAAATAGATGACTTTGTTCAAGTTGCGGATTCTTAAGGTTTGAAAATAGATGATATCGTTTAAAGCCGGATTCTAAAGCATTGTAAGTAGATGACTTTGTTCAAGTTGCCGATTCTTAAAGTTTGAAAATATACTATATCGTTTAAAATCGGATTCCAAATCATTGTAAATAGATGACTTTGTTCAAGTTGCGGATTCTTAAGATTTAAAAATAGATGATATAGTTTAAAGTCGGATTCTATAGCATTGTAAATAGATGAATTTGTTCAAGTTGAGGAGGCTCAAGGTTAGAAAATAGATGATATTGGTTAAAGTCGGATTCTTAAGCATTGTAAGTACATTACTTTATTACAGTTGCGGATTCTTAAGGTTTGAAAACAGATGGTAATGTTTACAGTCGCATTCTAAAGCATTGTAAATAGATGACTTCGTCCAAGTTGTGCATTCTTGAGGTTTGTGAATAGATGATATCGTTTAAAGTCGGATTCTAAAGAACTTTAAATAGATGACTTTGTTCAAGTTGCGGATTCTTAAGGTTTTTAAATAGATGATATCAATTAAAGTCGGATTCTAAAGCATTGTAATTAGATGACTTTGTTCAAGTTGCAGACTCTGAAGGTTTAAAAATAGATGATATCGTTTCAAGTCGGATTTTAAAGCATTGTAAATAGATGACTGTGTTCAAGTTGCTGATTCTTATGGTTCGAAAATTGATGATATCGGTTAAAGTCGGATTCTAAAGCATTGTAAATTGATGACTTTGTTCAAGTTGCGGATTCTTAATTTTTTAAAATAGATGATATAGTTTTAAGTCGGATTCTAAAGCATTGTAAATAGATGACTTTGTTACAGTTGCGGATTCTTAAGGTTTAAATATAGATAATATCGGTTAAAGTCGGATTCTAAAGCATTGTAAATAGATGACTTTGTTCAAGTGGCGGACTAAAATAGGTGATATTGTTTAAAGTACGATTCTAAAGCATTGTAAGTAGATGACTTTATTACAGTTGCGGATTCTTAAGGTTTCAAAATAGATGATAATGTTTAAAGTCGCATTCTTAAGCATTGTAAATAGATGACATTGTTAAAGTTGCGGATTCTTAAGGTTTGAAAATAGATGATATCGTTTAAAGTCGGATTCTAAAGCATTGTAAATAGATGACTTTGTTCAAGTTGCGGATTCTTAAGGTTTGAAAATAGATGATATCGTTTAAAGTCGGATTCTAAAGCATTGTAAATAGATCACTTTGTTCAAGTTGCGGATTCTTAAGGTTTGAAAATAGATGATATCGTTTTAAGTCGGATTCTAAAGCATTGTAAATTGATGACTTTGTTAAAGTTGCGGACTCTTCAGGTTTGAAAATAGATGATATCGTTTAAGATCGGATTCCAAACTATTGAAAATAGATGACTTAGTTCAAGTTGCGGATGGTTAAGGTTTAAAATAGATGATATCGTTTAAAGTCGAATTATAAAGCATTTTAAATAGATTACTTTGTTAGATTAGCGGATCCTTACTGTTTGAAAATAGATGATATCGTTTAAGTCGGATTCTAAAGCATTGTATATAGATGACATTGTTCAAGTTGCGGATACTTAATGTTTGAAAATAGATGATATCGTTTAAAGTCGGATTCTAAAGCATTGTTATTTGATGACTTTGTTCCAGTTTTGGATTCTTAAGGTTTGAAAATAGATGATATCGTTTAAAGTCGGATTCTAAAGCACTTTAAATAGATGACTTTGTTCAAGTTGCGGATTCTTAATATTAGAAAATAGATGATATCGTTTAAAGTCGGATTCTAAAGCATTGTAAATCGATGACTGTGTTCAAGTTGCGGATTATTGAGGTTTGAAAACAGATGAGACCGGTTAAAGTCAGATTCTAAAGCATTGTAAATAGATGACTTTGTTCAAGTGGCGGACTAAAATAGATGATATTGTTACAAGTACGATTCTAAAGCATTGTAAGTTGATGACTTTATTACAGTTGCGGATTCTTTAGGTTTGAAAATAGATTATAATGTTTAAAGTCGCATTCTTAAGCATTGTAAATAGATGACTTTGTTCAAGTTGCGGATTCTTAAGGTTTGAAAATAGATGATATCGTTTTAAGTCGGATTCTAAAGCATTGTAAATAGATGACTTTGTTCAAGTTGCGGATTCTTAAGGTTTGAAAAAAGATGATATCGTTTAAAGTCAGATTCTAAAGCATTGTAAATAGATGACTTTGTTCAAGTTGCGGATTCTTAAGGTTTGAAAATAGATGATATCGTTTTAAGTCGGATTCTAAAGCATTGTAAATTGATGACTTTGTTAAAGTTGCAGCCTCTTAACGTTTGAAAATAGATCATATCGTTTAAGATCGGATTCCAAACTATTGAAAATAGATGACTTTGTTCAAGTTGCGGATTCTTAAGGTTTGAAAATAGATGATATCGTTTACAGTCGGATTCTAAAGCTTTGTAAATAGATTACTTTGTTAGAGTTGCGGATCCTTACTGTTTGAAAATAGATGATATCGTTTAAGTCGGATTCTAAAGCATAGTATATAGATGACATTGTTCAAGTTGCGGATACTTAATGTTTGAAAATAGATGATATCGTTAAAAGTCGGATTCTAAAGCATTGTAATTTGATAACTTTGTTCCAGTTGCGGATTCCTAAGGTTTGAAAATAGATGATATCGTTTAAAGTCAGGTTCTAAAGACTTGTAAATAGATGACTTTGTTCAAGTTGCGGATTCTTAAGGTTTGAAAATAGATGATATCGTTTTAAGTCTGATTCTAAAGCATTGTAAATTGATGACTTTGTTAAGTTGCGGATTCTTTATGTTTGAAAATAGATGATATCGTTTAAAGTCCGATTCTACAGCATTGTAAATAGATGACTTTGTTCAAGTGGCCGATTCTTAAAGTTTGAAAATAGATGATATCGTTTAAAGTCGGATTCTAAAGCATTGTAAATAGATGACTTTGTTCAAGTTGCGGATTCTTAATGTTTGAAAATAGGTGATATAGTTTAAAGTTGGATTCTAAAGCATTGTAAATAGATGACTTTGTTCAAGTTGCGGATTCTTAAGGTTTAAAAATAGATAATATCGTGTAAAGTCGGATTCTAAAGCATTGTAAATAGATGACTTTGTTCAAGTGGCGGACTAAAATAGAGTATATTGTTTAAAGTCGGATTCTAAAGCATTGTACGTAGATGACTTTATTACAGTTGCGGGTTCTTTAGGTTTGAAAATAGATGATAATGTTTAAAGTCGAATTCCAAAGCATTGTAAATAGATGACTTTGTTCATGTTGCGGATTCTTAAGGTTTGAAAATAGATGATATCGTTTTAAGTCGGATTACAAAGCATTGTAAATAGATGACTTTGTTCAAGTTGCGGATTCTTAAGGTTTGAAAATAGATGATATCGTTTAAAGTCGGATTCTAAAGCATTGTAAATAGATGACTTTGTACAAGTTGCGGATTCTTAAGGTTTGAAAATAGATGATATCGTTTTAAGTCAGATACGAAAGCATTGTAAATTGATGACTTTGTTAAAGTTGCGGACTCTTAAGGTTTGAAAATAGATGATATCGTTTAAGATCGGATTCCAAACTATTGAAAATAAATGACTTTGTTCAAGTTGCGGATTCTTAAGGTTTGGAAATCGATGATATCGTTTAAAGTCAGATTCTAAAGCCTTGTAAATAGATGACGTTGTTCAAGTTGCGGATTCTTGATGTTTTAAAATAGATGATATCGTTTGAAGTCGGATTCTAAAGCATTGTAAATAGATTACTTTGTTAGAGTTGAGGATCCTTACTGTTTGAAAATAGATGATATCGTTTAAGGCGGATTCTAAAGCATTGTATATAGATGACATTGTTCAAGTTGCGGATACTTAATGTTTGAAAATAGATGATATCGTTTAAAGTCGGATTCTAAAGCATTGTAGTTTGATGACTTTGTTCCAGTAGCGGATTCTTAAGGTTTGAAAGTAGATGATATCGTTTAAAGTCGGATTCTAAAGCACTTTAAATTAATGACTTTGTTCAAGTTGCGGATTCTTAAGGTTTGAAAATAGATGATATCGGTTAAAGTCGGATTCTAAAGCATTGTAAATAGATGACTTTGTTCAAGTTGCGGATTCTTGATGTTTGAAAATAGATGATATAGTTTAAAGTCGGATTTTAATGCATTGTAACTAGATGACTTTGTTCAAGTTGCGGATTCTTAGGGTTTGAAAATAGATGATATCGTTTAAAGTCGGATTCTAAAGCATTGTAAATAGATGACTTTGTTCAAGTTGCGGACTTAAATAGATGATATTGTTTAAAGTACGATTCTTTAAGCATTGTAAGTAGATGACTTCATTACAGTTGCGGATTCTTAAAGTTTGAAAATAGATGATAATGTTTAAAGTCGCATTCTAAAGCATTGTAAATAGATGACTTTGTTCAAGTTGCGGAATCTTAAGGTTTGGCAATAGATGATATCGTTTAAAGTCGGATTCTAAAGCATTGTAAATAGATGACTTTGTTCAAGTTGCCGATTCTTAAGGTTTGAAAATAGATGATTTCGGTTAAAGTCGGATTCTAAAGCATTGTAAATAGATGACTTTGTTCAAGTTGCGGATTTTTTAGGTTTGAAAATAGATGATATCGCTTAAAGTCGGATTCCAAAGCATTGTAAATAGATGACTTTGTTCAAGTTGCGGATTCTTAAGGTTTGAAAATAGATGAGTTCGTTTAAAGTCGGATTCTAAAGCATTGTAAATAGATGTCTTTGTTCAAGTTGCGGATTCTTAAGGTTTGAAAATGGATGATATCGTTTAAAGTCGGATTCTAAAGCATTGTAAATAGGTGACTTTGTTCAAGTTGCGGATTCTTAAGGTTTGAAAATCGATGATATCATTAAAAGTCGGATTCTAAAGCATTGTAAATAGATGACTTTGTTCAAGTTGCGGATTCTTAAGGTTTGAAAATAGAAGATAATGTTTAAAGTAGTATTCAAAAGCATTGTAAATAGATGACTTTGTTCAAGTGGCTGATTCTGAAGGTTTGAAAATAGATGATATCGTTGAAAGTGTGATTCTAAAGAATTGTAAATAGATGACTTTGTTCAAGTTGCGGATTCTTAAGGTTTGAAAATCGATGATATCGTTTAAAGTCGGATTCTAAAGCATTGTAAATGGACGACTTTGTTCAAGTGGCGGATTCTTCAGGTTTGAAAATAGATGATATCGTTTAATGTCTTATACTAAAGCATTGTAAATAGATTACTAAGTTCAAGTTACGTATTCTTAAGGTGTCAAAATAGATTGTATTGTTTAAAGTAAGATTAGAAAGCATTGTAAATAGATGACTTTGTTCAAGTTGCGGATCTTTTAGGTTTGAAAATAGATGATATCGTTTAAAGTCGGATTCTAAAGCATTGTAAATAGATGATATTGTTCAAGTTGCCAATTCTTAAGCTTGGAAAATAGATGATATTGTTGCCATACGGATTCTACCCGATTGTAAATAGATGACTTTGTTCAAGTTGCGGATTCTTTAGGGTTGAAAATAGATGATAATGTTTAAAGTGTGATTCTGAAGCATTGTAAATAGATGACTTTGTTCAAGTTGCGGATTCTTAAGGTTTGAAAATAGATGATATCGGTTAAAGTCGGATTCTAAAGCATTGTAAATAGATGACTTGTTCAAGTTGCCAGTTCTTAAGCTTGGAAAATAGATGATATCGTTTAAAGTCGGATTCTAAAGCACTGTAAATGGATGACTTTGTTCAAGTTGCCGATTCTTAATGTTCGAAAATAGATGATATCGTTTAAAGTCGGATTCTAAAGCATTGTAAATAGATGACTTTGTTTAAGTTGCTGATACTTAAGGATTCAAAATAGATAGTATCGTTTAAAGTCGGATTCTAAAGCATTGTAAATAGATGACTTTGTTCAAGTTGCGGATTCTTAAGGTTTGAAAATAGATGATATCGTTTAAAGTCGGATTCTAAAGCATTGTAAGTAGATGACTTTGGTCAAGTTGCGGATACTTAAGGTTTAAAAATAGATGATATCGTGGAATGTCGGATTCTAAAGCATTGTAAATAGATGACATTGTTAGAGTTGCGGATTCTTAATGTTTGAAAATAGATGATATCGTTTAAGTCGGATTCTAAAGCATTGTAAATAGATGACTTTGTTCAAGTTGCGGATACTTAATGTTTGAAAATAGATGATATTGTTTAAAGTCGGATTCTAAAGCATTGTAAATAGATGACTTTGTTTAAGTTGCGGATTCTTAATGTTTTAAAATAGATGATATCGTTTAAAGTAAGATTCTAAAGCATTGTAAATAGATATTTTGGTCAAGTTGCGGAGTCTAAAGGTTTGAAAATAGATGATATCGTTTCAAGTCTGATTCTAAAGTATTGTAAATAGATGACTTTGTTGAAGTTGCCGATTCTCAAGGTTTGAAAATAGATGATATTGTTTATAGTCGGATTCTAAAGCATTGTAAGTAGATGACTTTATTACAGTTGCGGATTCTTAAGGTTTGAAAATAGATGATAATGTTTAAAGTCGGATTCTAAAGCATTGTAAATAGATGACTTTGTTCAAGTTGCGGATTCTTAAGGTTTGAAAATAGATTATATCGTTTAACGTCGGGTTAAAGGCATTGTAAATAGATGACTTTGTTCCAGTTGCGGATTCTTAAGGTTTAAAACTAGATGATATCGTTGAAAGTCGGATTCTAAAGCATTGTAAATAGATGACTTTGTTCAAGTGTCCGATTCTTAAGGTTTGAAAATAGATGATATCGTTCAAAGTCGGATTCTAAAGCATTGTAAATAGATGACTTTGTCCAAGTTGCGGATTCTTAATGTTTGAAAATAGATGATATCGTTTACCGTCGGACTCTAAAGCATTGTAAATAGATGACTTTGGTCAAGTTGCGGATTCTTAATGTTTGAAAATAGATGATATCGTTTAAAGTCGAATGCTAAAGCATTGTAAGTAGATGACTGTATTACAGTTGCGGATTCTAAAGGTTTGAAAATAGATGATAATGTTTAAAGTCGCATTCTAAAGCATTGTAAACAGATGACTTTGTGCAAATTGCGGATTCTTTATGTTTGAAAATAGATGATATCGTTTAAAGACGGATCATAAAGCATTGTAAGTAGATGACTTTATACAGTTGCGGTTTCTTAAGGTTTTAAAAAAGATGATAATGTTTAAAGTCGCATTCTAAAGCATTGTAAATAGATGACTTTGTTCAAGTTGCCGATTCTAACGGTTTGAAAATAGATGATATTGTTTAAAGTCGGATTCTAAAGCATTGTAAATAGATGACTTTATTCAAGTTGCAGATTCTAAAGGTTTGAACTTAGATGATATCATTTAAAGTCGGATTCTAAAGCATTGTAAATAGATGACTTTGTTCAAGTTGCGGATTCTTAAGGTTTGAAAATAGATGATATCGTTTAAAGTCGGATTCTAAAGCATTGTAAATAGATGACTTTGTTCAAGTTGCGGATACTTAATGTTTGAAAATAGATGATATTGTTTAAAGTCGGATTCTAAAGCATTGTAAATAGATGACTTTGTTTAAGTTGCGGATTCTGAATGTTTGAATATAGATGATATCGGTTAAAGTCGGATTCTAAAGCATTGTAAATAGATGACTTTCTTCAAGTTGCGAGTTGTTTAGGTTAAAAAGTAGATGATATCGTTTAATGTCGGATACTAAAGCATTGTAAATAGATGACTTTGTTTAAGTTGCGGATTCTTAATATCTGAAAATAGATGATATCGTTCAAAGTCGGATTCTAAAGCATTGTAAATAGATGAATTTGTTTAAGTTGCGTATTCTTAATGTTTTAAAATAGATGATAATGTTTAAAGTCGCATTCTAAAGCATTGTAAATTGATGACTTTGTTCAAATTGCGGATTCTTAATGTTTGAAAATATATGATATCGTTTAAAGTCGGATCCTAAAGCATTGTAAATAGATGTCTTTGTTCAAGTTGCGGATTCTTAAGGTTTAAAAACAGATTATATCGTTTACAGTCCGATTCTAAAGCATTGTAAATAGATACTTTGTTCAAGTTGCACCGTCTAAAGGTTTGAAAATAGATGATATCGTTTCAAGTCGGATTCTAAAGCATTGTAAATAGATGACTTTGTTAAAGTTGCGGATTCTAAAGGTTTGAACCTAGATGATATCGTTTAAAGTCGGATTCTAAAGCCTTTTAAATAGATGACTTTGTTCAAGTTGCGGATTCTTTTGGTTTGAAAATAGATTCTATCGTTTAAAGTCGGATTCAAAAGCATTGTAAATAGATGACTTTGTTCAAGTTGCGGTGGGTTAAGGTTTAAAAATAGATGATATCGTTGAAAGTCGGATTCTAAAGCATTGTAAATAAAGGACTTTGTTAAAGTTGCGGATTCTTAAGGTTTGAAAATAGATTATATCGTTTAAAGTCGGATTCAAAAGCATTGTAAATAGATGACTTTGTTCAAGTTGCGGATTCTTTAGGTTTAAAAATAGATGATATCGTTGAAAGTCGGATTCTAAAGTATTGTAAATAGATGACTTTGTTCAAGTGTCCGATTCTTAAGGTTTGAAAATAGCTGATATCGTTCAAAGTCGGATTATACAGCATTGTAAATAGATGACTTTGTTCAAGTTGCGGATTCTTAATGTTTGAAAATAGATGATATCGTTTACGGTCGGATTCTAAAGCCTTTTAAATAGATGACTTTGGTCAAGTTGCGGATGCTTAATGTTTGAAAATAGATGATATCGTTTAAAGTCGGATGCTAAAGCATTGTAAGTAGATCACTTTATTACAGTTGCGGATTCTTAAGGTTTGAAAATAGATGATAATGTTTAAAGTTGTATTCTAAAGCATTGTTAATGGATGACTTTGTTCAAATTGCGGATTCTTAAGGTTTGAAAATAGATGATATCGTTTAAAGTCGGTATCTAAAGCATTGTAAATAGATGACTTTGTTCAAGTTGCGGATTCTTAAGGTTTAGACCTAGATAGTATCGTTTAAAGTCGGATTCCAAAGCATTGTAAATAGATGACTTTGTTCAAGTTGCAGATTCTTAAGGTTTGAAAATAGATGATACTGTTTACAGTCGTCTTCTAAAGCATTGTAAATAGATGACTTTGGTCAAGTTGCGCATTCTCAATGTTAGAAAATAGATGATATTGTTTATAGTCGGATTCTAAAGCATTGTAAGTATATGACTTTATTACAGTTGCGGATTCTTAAGCTTTGAAAATAGATGATAATGTTTAAAGTCGCATTCTAAAGCATTGTAAATAGATGACTTTGTTCAAGTTGCAGATTCTGAAGGTTTGAAAATAGATGATATCGTTTAAAGTCGGATTCTAAAGCATTGTAAATAGATGTCTTTGTTCAAGTTGCGGATTCTTAAGGTTTAAAAATAGATTATATCGTTTAAAGTCGGATTATAAAGCATTGTTAATAGATACTTTGTTCAAGTTGCACCGTCTAAAGGTTTAGACATAGATGATATCGTTTCCAGTCGGATTCTAAATCATTGTAAATAGATGACTTTGTTCAAGTTGCGGATTCTTAAGGTTTGAAAATAGATTATATCGTTTTACGTCGGGTTAAAAGCATTGTAAATAGATGACTTTGTTCCAGTTGCGGATTCTTAAGGTTTAAAACTAGATGATATCGTTGAAAGTCGGATTCTAAAGCATTGTAAATAGATGACTTTGTTCAAGTGTCCGATTCTTAAGGTTTGAAAATAGATGATATCGTTCAAAGTCGGATTCTAAATCATTGTAAATAGATGACGTTGTCCAAGTTGCGGATTCCTAATGTTTGTAAATAGATGATATCGTTTACCGTCGGACTCTAAAGCATTGTAAATAGATGACTTTGGTCAAGTTGCGGATTCTTAATGTTTGAAAATAGATGATATCGTTTAAAGTCGAATGCTAAAGCATTGTAAGTAGATGACTGTATTACAGTTGCTGATTCTAAAGGTTTGAAAATAGATGATAATGTTTAAAGTCGCATTCTAAAGCATTGTAAACAGATGACTTTGTGCAAATTGCGGATTCTTAATGTTTGAAAATAGATGATATTGTTTAAAGACGGATCATAAAGCATTGTAAGTAGATGACTTTATACAGTTGCGGTTTCTTAAGGTTTTAAAAAAGATGATAATGTTTAAAGTCGCATTCTAAAGCTTTGTAAATAGATGACTTTGTTCAAGTTGCCGATTCTAACGGTTTGAAAATAGATGATATTGTTTAAAGTCCGATTCTAAAGCATTGTAAATAGATGACTTTGTTCAAGTTGCGGATTCTAAAGGTTTGAACTTAGATGATATCGTTTAAAGTCGGATTCTAAAGCATTGTAAATAGATGACTTTGTTCAAGTTGCGGATTCTTAAGGTTTGAAAATAGATGATATCGTTTAAAGTCGGATTCTAAAGCATTGTAAATAGATGACTTTGTTCAAGTTGCGGATACTTAATGTTTGAAAATAGATGATATTGTTTAAAGTCGGATTCTAAAGCATTGTAAATAGATGACTTTGTTTAAGTTGCGGATTCTGAATGTTTGAATATAGATGATATCGGTTAAAGTCGGATTCTAAAGCATTGTAAATAGATGACTTTCTTCAAGTTGCGAGTTGTTTAGGTTAAAAAGTAGATGATATCGTTTAATGTCGGATACTAAAGCATTGTAAATAGATGACTTTGTTTAAGTTGCGGATTCTTAATGTCTGAAAATAGATGATATCGTTCAAAGTCGGATTCTAAAGCATTGTAAATAGATGAATTTGTTTAAGTTGCGTATTCTTAATGTTTGAAAATAGATGATAATGTTTAAAGTCGCATTCTAAAGCATTGTAAATTGATGACTTTGTTCAAATTGCGGATTCTTAATGTTTGAAAATATCTGATATCGTTTAAAGTCGGATCCTAAAGCATTGTAAATAGATGTCTTTGTTCAAGTTGCGGATTCTTAAGGTTTAAAAACAGATTATATCGTTTACAGTCGGATTCTAAAGCATTGTAAATTAATACTTTGTTCAAGTTGCACCGTCTAAAGGTTTGAAAATAGATGATATCGTTTCAAGTTTGATTCTAAAGCATTGTAAATAGATGACTTTGTTAAAGTTGCGGATTCTAAAGGTTTGAACCTAGATGATATCGTTTAAAGTCGGATTCTAAAGCCTTTTAAATAGATGACTTTGTTCAAGTTGCGGATTCTTTAGGTTTGAAAATAGATTCTATCGTTTAAAGTCGGATTCAAAAGCATTGTAAATAGATGACTTTGTTCAAGTTGCGGTGGGTTAAGGTTTAAAAATAGATGATATCGTTGAAAGTCGGATTCTAAAGCATTGTAAATAAAGGACTTTGTTAAAGTTGCGGATTCTTAAGGTTTGAAATTAGATTATATCGTTTAAAGTCGGATTCAAAAGCATTGTCAATAGATGACTTTGTTCAAGTTGCGGATTCTTTAGGTTTAAAAATAGATGATATCGTTGAAAGTCGGATTCTAAAGTATTGTAAATAGATGACTTTGTTCAAGTGTCCGATTCTTAAGGTTTGAAAATAGCTGATATCGTTCAAAGTCGGATTCTACAGCATTGTAAATAGATGACTTTGTTCAAGTTGCGGATTCTTAATGTTTGAAAATAGATGATATCGTTTACGGTCGGATTCTAAAGCCTTTTAAATAGATGACTTTGGTCAAGTTGCGGATGCTTAATGTTTGAAAATAGATGATATCGTTTAAAGTCGGATGCTAAAGCATTGTAAGTAGATGACTTTATTACAGTTGCGGATTCTTAAGGTTTGAAAATAGATGATAATGTTTAAAGTTGTATTCTAAAGCATTGTTAATGGATGACTTTGTTCAAATTGCGGATTCTTAAGGTTTGAAAATAGATGATATCGTTTAAAGTCGGTATCTAAAGCATTGTAAATAGATGACTTTGTCCAAGTTGCGGATTCTTAAGGTTTAGACCTAGATAGTATCGTTTAAAGTCGGATTCCAAAGCATTGTAAATAGATGACTTTGTTCAAGTTGCAGATTCTTAAGGTTTGAAAATAGATGATAATGTTTACAGTCGTCTTCTAAAGCATTGTAAATAGATGACTTTGGTCAAGTTGCGCATTCTCAAGGTTAGAAAATAGATGATATTGTTTATAGTCGGATTCTAAAGCATTGTAAGTATATGACTTTATTACAGTTGCGGATTCTTAAGCTTTGAAAATAGATGATAATGTTTAAAGTCGCATTCTAAAGCATTGTAAATAGATGACTTTGTTCAAGTTGCAGATTCTGAAGGTTTGAAAATAGATGATATCGTTTAAAGTCGGATTCTAAAGCATTGTAAATAGATGTCTTTGTTCAAGTTGCGGATTCTTAAAGTTTAAAAATAGATTATATCGTTTAAAGTCGGATTATAAAGCATTGTTAATAGATACTTTGTTCAAGTTGAACCGTCTAAAGGTTTAGACATAGATGATATCGTTTCCAGTCGGATTCTAAATCATTGTAAATAGATGACTTTGTTCAAGTTGCCGATTCTCCAGGTTCTAAAATAGATGATATTGTTTAAAGTCGGATTCTAAAGCATTGTAAATAGATGACTTTGTGCAAATTGGTGGATTCTTAGGGTTTGAAAATAGATGATATCGTTTAAAGTCGGATTCTAAAGCATTGTAAATAGATGACTTTGTTCAAGTTTCGGATTATTAGGGTTTGAAAATAGATGTTATCGTTTAAAGTTCGATTCTAAAGCATTGTAAATAGATGACTTTGTTTAAGTTGCTGATTCTTAAGGATTCAAAATAGATAGTACCGTTTAAAGTCGGATTCTAAAGCATTGTAAATAGATGACTTTGTTCAAGTTGCGGATTCTTAAGGTTTGAAAATAGATGATATCGTTTAAAGTCGGATTCTAAAGTATTGTAAATAGATGACTTTGGTGAAGTTGCGGATACTTAAGGTTTAAAAATAGATGATATCGTGGAATGTCGGATTCTACAGCATTGTAAATAGATGACATTGTTAGAGTTGCGGATTCTTGATGTTTGAAAATAGATGATATCGTTTAAGTCGGATTCTAAAGCATTTTAAATAGATGACTTTGTTCAAGTTGCGGATACTTAATGTTTGAAAATAGATGATATTGTTTAAAGTCGGATTCTAAAGCATTGTAAATAAGTGACTTTGTTTAAGGGTGCGGATTCTTAATGTTTTAAAATAGATGATATCGTTTAAAGTCGGATTCTAAAGCATTGTAAATTAATATTTTGGTCAAGTTGCGGAGTCTAAAGGTTTGAAAATAGATGATATCGTTTCAAGTCTGATTCTAAAGTATTATAAATAGATGACTTTGTTGAAGTTGCCGATTCTCAAGGTTTGAAAATAGATGATATTGTTTATAGTCGGATTCTAAAGCATTGTAAGTAGATGACTTTATTAGAGTTGCGGATTCTTAAGCTTTGAAAATAGATGATAATGTTTAAAGTCGAATTCTAAAGCATTGTAAATTGATGACTTTGTTCAAATTGCGGATTCTTAAGGTTTGAAAATATATGATATCGTTTAAAGTCGGATCCTAAAGCATTGTAAATAGATGTCTTTGTCAAAGTTGCAGATTCTTAAGGTTTAAAAATAGATTATATCGTTTACAGTCGGATTCTAAAGCATTGTAAATAGATACTTTGTTCAAGTTGCACCGTCTAAAAGTTTGAGAATAGATGATATTGTTTAAAGTCGGATTCTAAAGCATTGTAAATAGATTACTTTGTTCAAGTTGCCGATACCAAAGGTTTGAGAATAAATGATATCGTTTAAAGTCGGATTCTAAAGCATTGTAAACAGATGACTTAGTTCAAGTTGCCGATTCTTAAGGTTTGAAAATAGATTATATCGTGTAAATTCGGATTCTAAAGCCTCTTAAATAGATGACTTTGTTCAAGTTGCGGATTCTTAAGGTTAGAAAATAGATGATATCGCTTAAAATCGGATTCTAAAGCATTGTAAATAGATTACTTTGTTCAAGTGTCGAGGTGTTAAGGTTTAAAAATAGATGATATCGTTTTATGTCGGATACTAAAGCATTGTAAATAGATGACTTTGTTTAAGTTGCGGATTCTTAATGTTTGAAAATAGATGATATCGTTTAAAGTCGGATTCTAAAGCATTGTAAATAGATGACTTTGTTTATGTTGCCGATTCTTCAGGTTGTAAAATAGATGATATCGTTTAAAGTCGGATTCTAAAGCATTGTAAATAGATGACTTTGTTCAAGTTGCGGATTGTTAAGGTTTGAAAATAGATGATATCGTTTAAAGTCGGATTGTAAAGCATTGTAAATAGATGATAGTGTTGAAGTTGCGGATTCTTAAGGTTTGAAAATATCGTTTAAAGTCGGATTCGAAAGCATTGTAAATAGATGACTTTGTTCAAGTTTCCGATTCTTAAGGTTTGAAGATAGATGATATTGTTTAAAATCGGATTCTAAAGAATCGTAAATACATGACTTTGTTGAAGTTGCCGATTCGTAAGCTTTGAAAATAGATGATATTGTTTAAAGTCGGATTCTAAAGCATTGTAAATAGATGACTTTGTTCAAGTTGCCGAGACTTTAGGTTTCGAAAACAGATGATATCGTTTAAAGTCGTATTCTTAAGCATCGTAAATAGATGACTTTGTTCAAGTTGCGGATTCTTAAGGTTTGAAAAAAGTATGATATCGTGTAAAGTCGGATTCTAAAGCATTGTAAATAGATCACTTTGTTCAAGTTGCCTATATTAAGGTTTGAGAATAGATGATAACGTTTAAAGTCGGATTCTAAAGCATCGTAAATAGATTGCTTTGTTCAAGTTGCCGATTCTTAAGGTTCGAAAATAGATGATATCGTTTAAAGTCGGATAATAAAGCATTGTAAATAGATGACTTTGTTCAAGTTTCGGATTCTTAAGGTTGTAAAATAGATGATATTTTTAAAGTCGGATTCTAAAGAATTGTAAATAGATGACTTTGTTCAAGTTACCGATTCTTAAGCTTTGAAAAATAGATGATATCGTTTAAAGTCGGATTCTACAGCATTGTAAATAGATGACTTTGTTCAAGTTGCCGATTCTAAAGGTTTGAGAATAGATGATATTGATTAAAAGTCGGATTCTAAAGCATTGTAAGAAGATGACTTTGTTCAAGTTGCCGATACTAAAAGTTTGAGAATAGATGATATCGTTTAAAGTCGGATTCTAAAGCATCGTAAATAGATTGCTTTGTTTAAGTTGCGGATTCTTTGTGTTTGAAAATAGATGATATCGTTTAAAGTCGAATTCTAAAGCATTGTAAATAGATGACTTTGTTCAAGTTGCGGATTCTTAAGGTTTGAAAATAGATGATATCGTTTAAAATCGGATTCTAAAGCATTGTAAATAGATGACTTTGTTCAAGTTGGTGATTCTTAAGGTTTGAAAATAGATGATATCGTTTAAAGTCGGATTCTAAAGCATTGTAAATAGATGATATTGTTCAAGTTGCAAATTCTTAAGGTTTAAAAATAGATGATATCGTTTATAGTCGGATTCTAAAGCATTGTAAATAGATGACTTGTTTCAAGTGGCCGATTCTAAAAATTTCAAAATGAATGATATCGTTTAAAGTCGGATTCTAAAGCATTGTAAATAGATGACTTTGTTCCAGTTGCGGATTCTTAATGTTTGAAAATAGATGATATCGTTTAAAGTCGGATTCTAAAGCATTGTAAATAGATGTCTTTGTTTAAGTTGCGGATTCTTAAGGTTTGAAAATAGATGATATCGTTTAAAGTCGGATTCTAAAGCATTGTAAATAGATGACTTTGTTCAAGTTGCGCATTCTTAAGGTTTGAAAATAGATGATATCGTTTAAAGTCGGATTCTAAAGCATTGTAAATAGATTACTTTGTTCAAGTTGCGGATTCTTTGTGTTTGAAAATCGATGATATCGTTTAAAGTCGGATTCTAAAGCATTGTAAATAGATGACTTTGTTCAAGTTGGTGATTCTTAAGGTTTGAAAATAGATGATATCGTTTCAGGTTGGATTCTAAAGCATTGTAAATAGATGACTTTGTTCAAGTTGCAAATTCTTAAGGTTTAAAAATAGATGATATCGTTTATAGTCGGATTCTAAAGCATTGTAAATAGATGACTTTGTTCAAGTCGCCGATTCTTAATGTTTGAAAATAGATGATATCGTTTAAAGTCGGATTCTACAGCATTGTAAATAGATTACTTTGTTCAAGTTGCATACTCTTAAGGTTTGAAAATAGATGATATCGTTTAAAGTCGGATTCTACAGCATTGTAAATAGATGACTTTGTTCAAGTTGCGGATTCTTATGGTTTGAAAATAGATTAGATGGTTTAAAGTCGGATTCTAAAGCATTGTAAATAGATTACTTTGTTCAAGTTGCGGACTGCTAAGGTTTGGAAATAGATGATATCGTTTAAAGTCGGATTCTAAAGCACTGTAAATAGATGACTTTGTTGAAGTTGGTGGATTCTTAGAGTTTGAAAATAGATGATATCGTTGTAAGTCGGATTCTAAAGCATTGTAAATAGATGACTTTGTTCAAGTTGCGAGTTGTTTAGGTTTAAACGTAGATTATATTGTTTAAAGTATGATGCTAAAGCATTGTAAATAGATGACTTTGTTTAATTTGCCGATTCTTAAGGTTTGACAATAGATGATATCGTTTAAAGTCAGATTCTAAAGCAGTATAAATAGATAACTTTGTTAAAGTTGCCGATTCTTAAAGTTTGAAAATAGATGATATTGTTTAAAGTCGTATTCTAAAGCATTGTAAATAGATGACTTTGTTCAAGTTGCCGATTCTAAAGGTTCGACAATAGATGATATGGGTTAAGGTCGGATTCTAAAGCATTGTAAATAGATTACTTTGTTTAAGTTGCGAATTCTTAAAGTTTGAAAATAGATGATATTGGTTTTAGTCGGGTTCTAAAGCATTGTAAATAGATGACTTTGTTCAAGTTACCGATTCATAAGGTTTGAGAATAGATGATATCGTTTAAAGTCGGATTCTAAAGCATTGTAAATAGATGACTTAGTTCAAGTTGCGTATTCTTAAGGTTTGAAAATAAATGATATCCTTTAAAGTCGGATTCTAAAGCATTGTAAATAGATGACTTTGTTCTAGTTGCCGAGACTTTAGGTTTCGAAAACAGATGATATCGTTTAAAGTCGTATTCTTAAGCATCGTAAATAGATGACTTTGTTCAAGTTGCGGATTCTTAAGGTTTGAAAAAAGTATGATATCGTGTAAAGTCGGATTCTAAAGCATTGTAAATAGATCACTTTGTTCAAGTTGCCTATCTTAAGGTTTGAGAATAGATGATATCGTTTAAAGTCGGATTCTAAAGCATCGTAAATAGATTGCTTTGTTCAAGTTGCCGATTCTTAAGGTTCGAAAATAGATGATATCGTTTAAAGTCGGATAATAAAGCATTGTAAATAGATGACTTTGTTCAAGTTTCGGATTCTTAAGGTTTGAAAATAGATAATATTTTTAAAGTCGGATTCTAAAGCATTGTAAATTGATGACTTTGTTCAAGTTACCGATTCTTAAGCTTTGAAAAATAGATGATATCGTTTAAAGTCGGATTCTACAGCATTGTAAATAGATGACTTTGTTCAAGTTGCCGATTCTAAAGGTTTGAGAATAGATGATGTTGTTTAAAGTCGGATTCTAAAGCATTGTAAGAAGATGACTTTGTTCAAGTTGCCGATACTAAAAGTTTGAGAATAGGTGATATCGTTTAAAGTCGGATTCTAAAGCATCGTAAATAGATTCTTTGTTCAAGTTGCCGATTCTTAAGGTTTGAAAATAGATGATATCGTTAAAAGTCGGATAATAAACCATTGTAAATAGATGACTTTGTTGAAGTTTCGGATTCTTAAGATTTCAAAATAGATGATATTTTTAAAGTCGAATTCTAAAGAATTGTAAATAGATGACTTTGATCAAGTTACACATTCTTAAGCTTTGAAAAATAGATGATATCGTTTAAAGTCGGATTCTACAGCATTGTAAATAGATGACTTTGTTGAATTTGCCGATTCTAAAGGTTTGAGAATAGATGATATTGTTTAAAGTCGGATTCTAAAGAATTGTAAGTAGATGACTTTGTTCAAGTTGCCGATACTAAAAGTTTGAGAATAGATGATATCGTTTAAAGTCGGATTCTAAAGCATTGTAAATAGATGACTTAGTTCAAGGGTCCGATTCTTAAGGTTTGGAAATAGATGATATCGTGTAAAGTCGGATTCTAAAGCATCGTAAATAGATGACTTTGTTCAAGTTGTGGATTCTTAAGGTTAGAAAATAGATGATATCGTGTAAAGTCGGATTCTAAAGCGATGTAAATAGATGACTTTGTTCAAGTTGCCTATTCTTAAGGTTTGAGAATAGATGATATCGTTTAAAGTCAGATTCTAAAGAATTGTAAATAGATGACTTTGTTCAAGTTCTAGATTCTTTAGGTAGAAAATAGATAATATTGTTTAAAGTCGGATAATAAAGCATTGTAAATAGATGACTTAGTTCAAGTTGCGAATTCTTAAAGTTTGAAAATAGATGATATTGGTTTTAGTCGGGTTCTAAAGCATTGTAAATAGATGACTTTGTTCAAGTTACCGATTCATAAGGTTTGAGAATAGATGATATCGTTTAAAGTCGGATTCTAAAGCATTGTAAATAGATGACTTAGTTCAAGTTGCGTATTCTTAAGGTTTGAAAATAAATGATATCCTTTAAAGTCGGATTCTAAAGCATTGTAAATAGATGACTTTGTTCTAGTTGCCGAGACTTTAGGTTTCGAAAACAGATGATATCGTTTAAAGTCGTATTCTTAAGCATCGTAAATAGATGACTTTGTTCAAGTTGCGGATTGTTAAGGTTTGAAAAAAGTATGATATCGTGTAAAGTCGGATTCTAAAGCATTGTAAATAGATCACTTTGTTCAAGTTGCCTATCTTAAGGTTTGAGAATAGATGATATCGTTTAAAGTCGGATTCTAAAGCATCGTAAATAGATTGCTTTGTTCAAGTTGCCGATTCTTAAGGTTCGAAAATAGATGATATCGTTTAAAGTCGGATAATAAAGCATTGTAAATAGATGACTTTGTTCAAGTTTCGGATTCTTAAGGTTTGAAAATAGATAATATTTTTAAAGTCGGATTCTAAAGCATTGTAAATTGATGACTTTGTTCAAGTTACCGATTCTTAAGCTTTGAAAAATAGATGATATCGTTTAAAGTCGGATTCTACAGCATTGTAAATAGATGACTTTGTTCAAGTTGCCGATTCTAAAGGTTTGAGAATAGATGATGTTGTTTAAAGTCGGATTCTAAAGCATTGTAAGAAGATGACTTTGTTCAAGTTGCCGATACTAAAAGTTTGAGAATAGTTGATATCGTTTAAAGTCGGATTCTAAAGCATCGTAAATAGATTCTTTGTTCAAGTTGCCGATTCTTAAGGTTTGAAAATAGATGATATCGTTAAAAGTCGGATAATAAACCATTGTAAATAGATGACTTTGTTGAAGTTTCGGATTCTTAAGATTTCAAAATAGATGATATTTTTAAAGTCGAATTCTAAAGAATTGTAAATAGATGACTTTGTTCAAGTTACACATTCTTAAGCTTTGAAAAATAGATGATATCGTTTAAAGTCGGATTCTACAGCATTGTAAATAGATGACTTTGTTGAATTTGCCGATTCTAAAGGTTTGAGAATAGATGATATTGTTTAAAGTCGGATTCTAAAGAATTGTAAGTAGATGACTTTGTTCAAGTTGCCGATACTAAAAGTTTGAGAATAGATGATATCGTTTAAAGTCGGATTCTAAAGCATTGTAAATAGATGACTTAGTTCAAGGGTCCGATTCTTAAGGTTTGAAAATAGATGATATCGTGTAAAGTCGGATTCTAAAGCATCGTAAATAGATGACTTTGTTCAAGTTGTGGATTCTTAAGGTTAGAAAATAGATGATATCGTGTAAAGTCGGATTCTAAAGCATTGTAAATAGATGACTTTGTTCAAGTTGCCTATTCTTAAGGTTTGAGAATAGATGATATCGTTTAAAGTAAGATTCTAAAGAATTGTAAATAGATTACTTTGTTCAAGTTGCCGATTCTTAAGGTTTGAAAATAGATAATATCGTTTAAAGTCGGATTCTAAAGCATTGTAAATAGATGACTTTGTTCAAGTTACCGATTCTTAAGGTTTGAGAATAGATGATATTGGTTTTAGTCGGGTTCTAAAGCATTGTAAATAGATGACTTTGTTCAAGTTGCCGATTCTAAAGGTTTGCTAATTCTTAAGGTTTGAAAATTGATTATATTGTTTTAAGTCGGGTTCTAAAGAATGGTAAATTCATGATTCTTAAGGTTTTATAATAGATGATATCGTTTAAAGTATGATTCTAAAGCATTGCGTATTCTTAAGGTTTGGAAATAGATGATATCGTTTAAAGTCGGATTGGAAAGCATTGTAAATAGATGACTTTGTTCAAGTTGCCGATTCTAAAGGTTTGCGAATTATTAAGGTTTGAAAATAGATGATATCTTTTTATGTCAGATTCTAAAGCAGTATAAATAGATAACTTTGTTCAAGTTGCCGATTCTGTAAGTTTGAAAATAGATGATATTGTTTAAAGTCGTATTCTAAAGCATTGTACATAGATGACTTTGTTCAAGTTGCCGATTCTTAAGGTTCGAAAATAGATGATATCGTTTAAAGTCGGATTCTAAAGCATTGTAAATAGATTACTTTGTTTAAGTTGCCGATTCTTAAAGTTTGAAAATAGATGATATCGTGTAAAGTCGGATTCGAAAGCATTGTAAATAGATTACTTTGTTAAAGTTACCGATTCTTAAGGTTTGAGAATACATGATATCGTTTAAAGTCGGATTCTAAAGCATTGTAAATAGATGACTTTGTTAAAGTTGCCGATTCGTCTAGTTTGAAACTAGATTATATCGTTTAAAGTTGCCGATTCTTAAGGTTTGCGAATTCTTAAGGTTTGAAAATAGATGATATTGTTTAAAGTCAGATTCTAAAGGATTGTAAATCGATGACTTTGTTCAAGTTGCCGATTCGAAAGGTTTGAGAAGTAATGATATCGTTTAAAGTCGGATTCTAAAGCATTGTAAATAGATGACTTTGTTAAAGTTGCCGATACTTGAAGTTTTAAAATAGATGATATCGTGAAAAGTACGATTCTAAAGCATTGTAAATAGATTACTTCGTTCAAGTTGCTGATTCTTAAGGTTTGAAAATAGATGATATTGTTTAAAGTCGGATTCTAAAGCATCGTAAATAGATGACTTTGTTCAAGTTGCCAATTCGTAAGCTTTGAAAATAGATGATATCGGTTAAAGTCGGATTCGAAAGCATTGTAAATAGATGACTTTGTTCAAGTTGCAGATTCTTAAGGTTTGAAAATAGATAATATCGTTTAAAGTCGGATTCTAAAGCATTGTAAATAGATGACTTTGTTCAAGTTACCGATTCTTAAGGTTTGAGAATAGATGATATCGTTAAAGTATGATTCTAAAGCATTGTAAATAGATGACTTAGTTTAAGTTGCCGATTCTTAAGGTTTGAAAATAGATGATATTGTTTAAAGTCGGATTCTAAAGCATCGTAAATAGATGACTTTGTTCAAGTTGCCAATTCGTAAGCTTTGAAAATAGATGATATCGTTTAAAGTCGGATTCTAAAGCATTGTAAATAGATGACCTTTTTCAAGTTGCGGATTCTTAATGTTTGAACATAGACGATATCGTTTAAAGTCGGATCCTAAAGCATTGTAAGTAGATGACTTTGTTCAAGTTGCGGACTCTTAAGGTTTCAAAATAGATAATATGGTTTCAAGTCGGATTCTAAAGCATTGTAAATAGATAACTTTGTTCAAGTTGCGGACACTTAATGTTTGAAAATAGATGATATCGTTTAAAGTAGGATTCCAAAGCATTGTAAATAGATCACTTTGTTCAAGTGGCCGATTCTTAAGGTTTGAAAATGAATGATATCGTTTAAAGTCGGATTCTAAAGCATTGTAAATAGATGACTTTGTACAAGTTGCGGATTCTTAATGTTTGAAAATAGATGATATAGTTTAAAGTCGGATTCTAAAGCATTGTAAATAGATGACTTTGTTCAAGTTGCAGATTCTTAAAGTTTGAAAATAGATGATATCGTTTAAAGTCGGATTCTAAAGCATTGTAAATAGATGACTTTGTTCAAGTGGCGGACTCTTAAGGTTTGAAAATAGATGATATTGTTTAAAGTACGATTCTAAAGCATTGTAAGTAGATGACTTTATTACAGTTGCGGATTCTTTAGGTTTGAAAATAGATGATAATGTTTAAAGTCGCATTCTAAAGCATTGTAAATAGATGACTTTGTTCAAGTTGCTGATACTTCAGGTTTGAAAATAGATGATATCGTTTAAAGTCGGATTCTAAAGCATTGTAAATAGATGACTTTGTTATAGTTGCCGATTTTTAGGTTTGAAAATAGATGATATCGTTTAAAGTCGGATTCTAAAGCATTGTAAATAGATGACTTTGTTCCAGTTGCGGATTCTTAATGTTTGAAAATAGATGATATCGTTTAAAGTCGGATTCTAAAGCATTGTAAATAGATGACTTTTTCAAGTTGCGGATTCTTAAGGTTTGAAAATAGATGATATCGTTTAAAGTCGGATTCTAAAGCATTGTAAATAGATGATTTTGTTCAAGTTGCGCATTCTTTAAGGTTTGAAAATAGATGATATCGTTTAAAGTCGGATTCTTAAGCATCGTAAATAGATTACTTTGTTCAAGTTGCGGATTCTTTGTGGTTGAAAATAGATGATATCGTTTAAAGTCGGATTCTAAAGCATTGTAAATAGATGACTTTGTTCAAGTTGCGGATTATTAAGGTTTGAAAATAGATGATATCGTTTAAAATCGGATTCTAAAGCATTGTAAATAGATGACTTTGTTCAAGTTGGTGATTCTTAAGGTTTTAAAATAGATGATATCGTTTAAAGTCGGATTCTAAAGCATTTTAAATAGATGATATTGTTCAAGTTGCACATTCTTAAGGTTTAAAAATAGATGATATCGTTTATAGTCGGATTCTAAAGCATTGTAAATAGATGACTTTGTTCAAGTTGCCGATTCTTAATGTTTGAAAATAGATGATATCGTTTAAAGTCGGATTCTACAGCATTGTAAATAGATTACTTTGTTCAAGTTGCATACTCTTAAGGTTTGTAAAATAGATGATATCGTTTAAACTCGGATTCTACAGCATTGTAAATAGATGACTTTGTTCAAGTTGCGAATTCTTAAGGTTGTAAAATAGATTATATGGTTTAAAGTCGTATTCTAAAGCATTGTAAATAGATGACGTTGTTCAAGTTGCCGATTCTTAAGGTTCGACAATAGATGATCTCGTTTAAAGTCGGATTCTAAAGCATTGTAAATAGATTACTTTGTTTAAGTTGCCGATTCTTAAAGTTTGAAAATAGATGATATCGTGTAAAGTCGGATTCGAAAGCATTGTAAATAGATGACTTTGTTCAAGTTGCCGATTCTTAAGGTTTGAAGATAGATGATATTGTTTAAAATCGGATTCTAAAGAATCGTAAATACATGACTTTGTTGAAGTTGCCGATTCGTAAGCTTTGAAAATAGATGATATTGTTTAAAGTCGGATTCTAAAGCATTGTAAATAGATGACTTTGTTCAAGTTGCCGAGACTTTAGGTTTCGAAAACAGATGATATCGTTTAAAGTCGGATTCTAAAGCATCGTAAATAGATTGCTTTGTTCAAGTTGCCGATTCTTAAGGTTCGAAAATAGATGATATCGTTTAAAGTCGGATTCTAAAGCATTGTAAATAGATGACTTTGTTAAAGTTGCCGATTCGTAAGGTTTGAAACTAGATTATATCGTTTAAAGTTGCCGATTCTTAAGGTTTGCGAATTCTTAAGGTTTGAAAATAGATGATATTGTTTTAAGTCGGGTTCTAAAGAATGGTAAATCCATGACTTTGTTCAAGTTGCCGATTCTTAAGGTTTTAGAATAAATGATATCGTTTAAAGTATGATTCTGAAGCATTGTAAATAGATGACTTAGTTCAAGTTGCCGATTCTTAAGGTTTGAAAATAGATGATATCGTTGAAAGTCGGATTCTAAAGCATTGTAAATAGATTACTTTGTTCAAGTTGCGGAGTCTTAAGGGTTGAAAATAGATGATATCGTTTAAAGTCGGATTGTAAAGCATTGTAAATAGATGACTTTGTTCAAGTTGCCGATTCGAAAGGTTTGAGAAGTAATGATATCGTTTAAAGTCGGATTCTAAAGCATTGTAAATAGATGACTTCGTTAAAGTTGCCGATAGTTGAACTTGTAAAATAGATGATATCGTGAAAAGTACAATTCTAAAGCATTGTAAATAGATTACTTCGTTCAAGTTGCTGATTCTTAAGGTTTGAAAATAGATGATATTGTTTAAAGTCGGATTCTAAAGTATCGTAAATAGATGACGTAGTTCAAGTTGCCCATTCGTAAGCTTTGAAAATATATTATATTGTTTAAAGTTGGATTCTAAAGCATTGTAAATAGATGACTTTGTTCAAGTTGCCGATTCGTAAGGTTTGAAAATAGATGATATCGGTTAAAGTCGGATTCGAAAGCATTGTAAATAGATGACTTTGTTCAAGTTGCAGATTCTTAAGGTTTGAAAATAGATGATATCGTTTAAAGTCGGATTCTAAAGCATTGTAAATAGATGACTTTGTTCAAGTTACCGATTCTTAAGGTTTGAGAATAGATGATATCGTTAAAGTATGATTCTAAAGCATTGTAAATAGATGACTTAGTTTAAGTTGCCGATTCTTAAGGTTTGAAAATAGATGATATTGTTTAAAGTCGGATTCTAAAGCATCGTAAATAGATGACTTTGTTCAAGTTGCCAATTCGTAAGCTTTGAAAATAGATGATATCGTTTAAAGTCGGATTCTAAAGCATTGTAAATAGATGACCTTTTTCAAGTTGCGGATTCTTAAAGTTTGAACATAGAAGATATCGTTTAAAGTCGGATTCTAAAGCATTGTAAGTAGATGACTTTGTTCAAGTTGCGGACTCTTAAGGTTTGAAAATAGATTATATGGTTTCAAGTCGGATTCTAAAGCATTGTAAATAGATAACTTTGTTCAAGTTGCGGACACTTAATGTTTGAAAATAGATGATATCGTTTTAAGTCGAATTCCAACGCATTGTAAATAGATAACTTTGTTCAAGTGGCCGATTCTTAAGGTTTGAAAATGAATGATATCGTTTAAAGTCGGATTCTAAAGCATTGTCAATAGATGACTTTGTACAAGTTGCGGATTCTTAATGTTTGAAAATAGATGATATAGTTTAAAGTCGGATTCTAAAGCATTGTAAATAGATTACTTTGTTCAAGTTGCGGATTCTTAAAGTTTGAAAATAGATTATATCGTTTAAAGTCGGATTCTAAAGCATTGTAAATAGATGACTTTGTTCAAGTGGCGGACTCTTAAGGTTTGAAAATAGATGATATTGTTTAAAGTACGATTCTAAAGCATTGTAAGTAGATGACTTTATTACAGTTGCGGATTCTTTAGGTTTGAAAATAGATGATAATGTTTAAAGTCGCATTCTAAAGCATTGTAAATAGATGACTTTGTTCAACTTGCTGATTCTTCAAGTTTGAAAATAGATGATATCGTTTAAAGTCGGATTCTAAAGCATTGTAAATAGATGACTTTGTTCAAGTTGCGCATTCTTAAGGTTTGAAAATAGATGATATCGTTTAAAGTCGGATTCTAAAGCATTGTAAATAGATTGCTTTGTTCAAGTTGCTGATTCTAAAGGTTTGAGAATAGATGATATTTTAAAAGTCGGATGCTAAAGCATTGTAAATAGATGACTTTGTTAAAGTTGCCGATTCTGTAGCTTTGAAAAATAGATGATATCGTTTAAAGTCGGATTCTTCAGCATTGTAAATAGATGACTTTGTTCAATTTGCCGATTCTAAAGGTTTGAGAATAGATGATATTGTTTAAAGTCGGATTCTAAAGCATTGTAAATAGATTACTTTGTTCAAGTTGCCGATACCAAAGGTTTGAGAATAAATGATATCGTTTAAAGTCTGATTCTAAAGCATTGTAAATAGATGACTTCGTTCAAGTTGTGGATTCTTAAGGTTTGAAAATAGATTATATCGTGTAAATTCGGATTCTAAAGCCTCTTAAATAGATGACTTTGTTCAAGTTGCGGATTCTTAAGGTTAGAAAATAGATGATATCGCTTAAAATCGGATTCTAAAGCATTGTAAATAGATGACTTTGTTCAAGTGTCGAGGTGTTAATGTTTAAAAATAGATGATATCGTTTATGTCGGATACTAAAGCATTGTAAATAGATGACTTTGTTTAAGTTGCGGATTCTTAATGTTTGAAAATAGATGATATCTTTTAAAGTCGGATTCTAAAGCATTGTAAATAGATGACTTTGTTTATGTTGCCGATTCTTCAGGTTTGAAAATAGATGAAATTGTTTAAAGTCGGATTCTAAAGCATTGTAAATAGATGACTTTGTTCAAGTTGCGGATTCTTAAGGTTTGAAAATAGATGATATCGTTTCAAGTCGGATTCTAAAGCATTGTAAATAGATGACTTTGTTAAAGTTGCGGACTCTTAAGGTTAAAAAATAGATGATATCGTTTCAAGTCGGATTCTAAAGCATTGTAAATAAATGACTTTGTTCAAGTTGCCGATTCTTAAAGTTTGAAAATAGATGGTATCGTTTAAAGTCAGATTCTAAAGCATTGTAAATAGATAACTTTGTTTAAGTTGCAGACTCTTATGGTTTGACAACAGATGATATCGTTGAAAGTCGAATTCTAAAGCATTGTAAATATATGACTTTGTTCAAGTTGAGGATTCTCAAGGTTTGAAAATAGATGATAAGGTTTAGAAATAGGTGATATCGTTTAAAGTCGGATTCTAATGCATTGTAAATAGATTACTTTGTTCAAGTTGCGGATTGTTTGTGTTTGAAAATAGATGATATCGTTTAAAGTCGGATTCTAAAGCATTGTAAATAGATGACTTTGTTCAAGTTTCGGACTTAAGTTTTGAAAATAGATGATATCGTTTAAAATCGGATTCTAAAGCATTGTAAATAGATGACTTTGTTTAAGTTGCGGATTCTTAAGGTTTGAAAATAGATGATATCGTTTAAAGTCGGATTCTAAAGCATTGTAAATAGATGACTTTGTTCATGTTGCCGATTCTTCAGGTTTGAAAATAGATGATATCGTTTAAAGTCGGATTCTAAAGCATTGTAAATAGATGACTTCGTTTAAAGTCGGATTCTAAAGCATTGTAAATGGATGACTTTGTTCAAGTTGCGGATTCTTAAGGTTTGAAAATAGATGATATCGTTTCAAGTCGGATTCTAAAGCATTGTAAATAGATGACTTTGTTAAAGTTGCCGATAGTTGAACTTGTAAAATAGATGATATCGTGAAAAGTACGATTCTAAAGCATTGTAAATAGATTACTTCGTTCAAGTTGCTGATTCTTAAGGTTTGAAAATAGATGATATTGTTTAAAGTCGGATTCTAAAGCATCGTAAATAGATGACTTTGTTCAAGTTGCCCATTCGTAAGCTTTGAAAATATATTATATTGTTTAAAGTTGGATTCTAAAGCATTGTAAATAGATGACTTTGTTCAAGTTGCCGATTCGTAAGGTTTAAAAATAGATGATATCGGTTAAAGTCGGATTCGAAAGCATTGTAAATAGATGACTTTGTTCAAGTTGCAGATTCTTAAGGTTTGAAAATAGATGATATCGTTTAAAGTCGGATTCTAAAGCATTGTAAATAGATGACTTTGTTCAAGTTACCGATTCTTAAGGTTTGAGAATAGATGATATCGTTAAAGTATGATTCTAAAGCATTGTAAATAGATGACTTAGTTTAAGTTGCCGATTCTTAAGGTTTGAAAATAGATGATATTGTTTAAAGTCGGATTCTAAAGCATCGTAAATAGATGACTTTGTTCAAGTTGCCAATTCGTAAGCTTTGAAAATAGATGATATCGTTTAAAGTCGGATTCTAAAGCATTGTAAATAGATGACCTTTTTCAAGTTGCGGATTCTTAAAGTTTGAACATAGAAGATATCGTTTAAAGTCGGATTCTAAAGCATTGTAAGTAGATGACTTTGTTCAAGTTGCGGACTCTTAAGGTTTGAAAATAGATTATATGGTTTCAAGTCGGATTCTAAAGCATTGTAAATAGATAACTTTGTTCAAGTTGCGGACACTTAATGTTTGAAAATAGATGATATCGTTTTAAGTCGGATTCCAACGCATTGTAAATAGATCACTTTGTTCAAGTGGCCGATTCTTAAGGTTTGAAAATGAATGATATCGTTTAAAGTCGGATTCTAAAGCATTGTAAATAGATGACTTTGTACAAGTTGCGGATTCTTAATGTTTGAAAATAGATGATATAGTTTAAAGTCGGATTCTAAAGCATTGTAAATAGATTACTTTGTTCAAGTTGCGAATTCTTAAAGTTTGAAAATAGATTATATCGTTTAAAGTCGGATTCTAAAGCATTGTAAATAGATGACTTTGTTCAAGTGGCGGACTCTTAAGGTTTGAAAATAGATGATATTGTTTAAAGTACGATTCTAAAGCATTGTAAGTAGATGACTTTATTACAGTTGCGGATTCTTTAGGTTTGAAAATAGATGATAATGTTTAAAGTCGCATTCTAAAGCATTGTAAATAGATGACTTTGTTCAACTTGCTGATTCTTCAAGTTTGAAAATAGGTGATATCGTTTAAAGTCGGATTCTAAAGCATTGTAAATAGATGACTTTGTTCAAGTTGCGCATTCTTAAGGTTTGAAAATAGATGATATCGTTTAAAGTCGGATTCTAAAGCATTGTAAATAGATTGCTTTGTTAAAGTTGCTGATTCTAAAGGTTTGAGAATAGATGATATTTTAAAAGTCGGATGCTAAAGCATTGTAAATAGATGACTTTGTTCAAGTTGCCGATTCTGTAGCTTTGAAAAATAGATGATATCGTTTAAAGTCGGATTCTTCAGCATTGTAAATAGATGACTTTGTTCAATTTGCCGATTCTAAAGGTTTGAGAATAGATGATATTGTTTAAAGTCGGATTCTAAAGCATTGTAAATAGATTACTTTGTTCAAGTTGCCGATACCAAAGGTTTGAGAATAAATGATATCGTTTAAAGTCGGATTCTAAAGCATTGTAAATAGATGACTTTGTTCAAGTTGCGGATTCTTAAGGTTAGAAAATAGATGATATCGTTTAAGTCGGATTATAAAGCATTGTAAATAGATGACTTTGTTCAAGTTGCGGATACTGAATGTTTGAAAATAGATGATATCGTTTAAAGTCGGATTCTAAAGCATTGTAAATAGATGACTTTGTTTCAGTTTCGGATTCTTAAGGTTTGAAAATAGATGATTTCGTTTAAAGTCGGATTCTAAAGCATTGTAAATAGATTACTTTGTGCAAGTTGCCGATTCTGAAAGTTTGAAAATAGATTATATCGTTTAAAGTCGGATTCTAAAGCATTGTAAATAGATGACTTTGTTCAAGTTGCGGATTCTTAAGATTTGAAAATAGATGATATCGTTTAAAGTCGGATGTTAAAGCATTGTAAATAGATGACTTTGTTTAAGTTGCGGACTCTTATGGTTTGAAAATAGATGATATCGTTTGAAATCGGATTCTAAAGCATTGTAAATAGATGAGTTTGTTCAAGTTGCGGATTCTTAAGGTTTGAAAATAGATGATATCGTTTAAAGTCGGATTCTAAAAACTTGTAAGTAGATGACTTTGTTCAAGTTGCCGATTCTTAATGTTTGTAAAATAGATGATATCTTTTAAAGTCGTATTCTAAAGCATTGTAAATAGATGACTTTGTTCAAGGTGCAGACTCTGAAGGTTTGAAAATAGATGATGTCGTTTCAAATCAGATTCTAAAGCATTGTAAATAGATGACTTTATTTAAGTTTCCGATTCTTAAGGTGTGAAAATAGAAGTTATCGTTTAAAGTTCGATTCTAAAGCATTGTAAATTGATGACTGTATTCAAGTTGCGGACTACTAAGGTTTGATAATAGATGATATCCTTTAAAGCCGGATTCAAAAGCATTGTAAATAGATGACTTTGTTCAAGTTGCGCATTCTTCAGCTTTGAGAATAGACAGTATTGTTTACAGTCGGATTCTAAAGCATTGTAAATAGATGACTTCGTTGAAGTTGCCGGTTCCTAAGGTTTGAAAATAGATAATATCGTTTTAAGTCGGATTCTAAAGCATTGTAAATAGATGACTTTGTTCAAGTTTCCGATTGTTAAGGTTTGAAAATAGATAATATCGTTTAAAGTCCGATTCTAAAGCATTGTAAATAGATTACTTTGTTCAAGTGGCCGATTCTTAAGGTTTGAAAATAGATGATATCCTTTAAAGTCTGATTCTAAAGCATTGTAAATAGATGACTTTGGTCAAGTTGCCGATTCTTAATGTTTGACAATAGATGATATCGTTTAAAGTCGGATTCTACAGCATTGTAAATAGATGACTTTGTTCAAGTTGCGGATTCTAAAGGTTTGAAAATAGATTATATGGTTTAAAGTCGGATTCTAAAGCATTGTAAATAGATTACTTTGTTCAAGTTGCGGACTGCTAAGGTTTGAAAATAGATGATATCGTTTATAGTCGGATTCTAAAGCATTGTAAATAGATGACTTTGTTCAAGTTGGGTGATTCTTAGAGTTTGAAAATAGATGATATCGTTTAAAGTCGGATTCTAAAGCATTGTAAATAGATGACTTTGTTCAGGTTGCGGATTCTTAAGATTTGAAAATAGATGTATTCAAGTTGCGGACTGCTAAGGTTTGATAATAGATGATATCCTTTAAAGTCGGATTCTAAAGCATTGTAAATAGATCATTTGTTCAAGTTGCGGACTGCTAAGGTTTGAAAATAGATGATATCGTTTAAAGTCGGATTCTAAAGCATTGTAAATAGATGACTTTGTTCACGTTGGTTCATTCTTAGAGTTTGAAAATTGATGATATCGTTTAAAGTCGGATTCTAAAGCATTGTAAATAGATGACTTTGTTCAAGTTGCGAGTTGTTTAGGTTTAAAAGTAGATTATATTGTTTAATGTCGGATACTAAAGCATTGTAAATAGATTACTTTGTTTAAGTTGCGGATTCTTAATGTTTGAAAATCGATGATATCGTTTAAAGTCAGATTATAAAGCATTGTAAATTTTTGACTTTGTTCAAGTTGTGGATTCTTGATGTTTGAAAATAGATGATATCGTTTAAAGTCGGATTCTTAAGCATTGTAAATAGATGACTTTGTTAGAGTTGCGAATCCTACATGTTTGAAAATAGATGATATAGTTTTAGTCGGATTATAAAGCATTGTAAATAGATGACTTTGTTCAAGTTGCGGATACTTAATGTTTGAAAATAGATGATATCGTTTAAAGTCGGATTCTAAAGCATTGTAAATAGATGACTTTGTTTCAGTTTCGGATTCTTAAGGTTTGAAAATAGATGATTTCGTTTAAAGTCGGATTCTAAAGCATTGTAAATAGATGACTTTGTTCAAGTTGCCGATTCTGAATATTTGAAAATAGATTATATCGTTTAAAGTCAGATTCTAAAGCATTGTAAATAGATGACTTTGTTCAAGTTGCGGATTCTTAAGATTTGAAAATAGATGATATCGTTTAAAGTCGGATTCTAAAGCATTGTAAATAGATGACTTTGTTTAAGTTGCGGACTCTTATGGTTTGAAAATAGATGATATCGTTTCAAATCGGATTCTAAAGCAGTTTAAATAGATGACTTTGTTCAAGTGGCGGATTCTTAAGGTTTTAAAATAGATGATATCGTTTAAAGTCGGATTCTAAAACATTGTAAGTAGATGACTTTGTTCAAGTTGCCGATTCTTTATGTTTGTAAAATAGATGATATCTTTTAAAGTCGGATTCTAAAGCATTGTAAATAGATGACTTTGTTCAAGTTGAAGACTCTGAAGGTTTAAAAATAGATGATGTCGTTTAAATCGGATTCTAAAGCATTGTAAATAGATAAATTTGTTCAAGTTTCCGATTCTTAAGGTGTGAAAATAGAAGTTATCGTTTAAAGTTCGATTCTCAAGCATTGTAAATTGATGACTGTATGCAAGTTGCGGACTGCTAAGGTTTGATAATAGATGATATCCTTTAAAGTCGGATTCTAAAGCATTGTAAATAGATGACTTTGTTATAGTTGCCGATTTTTAAGGTTTGAAAATAGATGATATCGTTTAAAGTCGGATTCTAAAGCATTGTAAATAGATGACTTTGTTCCAGTTGCGGATTCTTAATGTTTGAATATAGATGATATCGTTTAAAGTCGGATTCTAAAGCATTGTAAATAGATGACTTTGTTCAAGTTGCGGATTCTTAAGGTTTGAAAATAGATGATATCGTTTAAAGTCGGATTCTAAAGCATTGTAAATAGATGACTTTGTTCAAGTTGCGCATTCTTTAAGGTTTGAAAATAGATGATATCGTTTAAAGTCGGATTCTAAAGCATTTTAAATAGATTACTTTGTTCAAGTTGCGGATTCTTTGTGTTTGAAAATAGATGATATCGTTTAAAGTCGGATTCTAAAGCATTGTAAATAGATGACTTTGTTCAAGTTGCGGATTCTTAATGTTTAAAAATAGATGATATCGTTTAAAATAGGATTCTAAAGCATTATAAATAGATGACTTAGTACAAGTTGGTGATTCTAAGGTTTGAAAATAGATGATATCGTTTAAAGTCGGATTCTAAAGCATTGTAAATAGATGATATTGTTCAAGTTGCAAATTCTTAAGGGGTGTAAAATAGATGATATTTTTAAAGTCGGATTCTAAAGAATTGTAAATAGATGACTTTGTTCAAGTTACCGATTCTTAAGCTTTGAAAAATAGATGATATCGTTTAAAGTCGGATTCTACAGCATTGTAAATTGATGACTTTGTTCAAGTTGCCGATTCTAAAGGTTTGAGAATAGATGATATTGTTTAAAGTCGGATTCTAAAGCATTGTAAGTAGATGACTTTGTTAAAGTTGCCGATACTAAAAGTTTGAGAATAGATGATATCGTTTAAAGTCGGATTCTAAAGCATCGTAAATAGATTGCTTTGTTAAAGTTGCCGATTCTTAAGGTTTGAAAATAGATGATATCGTTTAAAGTCGGATAATAAACCATTGTAAATAGATGATTTTGTTGAAGTTACGGATTCTCAAGATTTCAAAATAGATGATATTTTTAAAGTCGGATTCTAAAGAATTGTAAATAGATGACTTTGTTCAAGTTACACATTCTTATGCTTTGAAAAATAGATGATATCGTTTAAAGTCGGATTCTACAGCATTGTAAGTAGATGACTTTGTTCAAGTTGCCGATACTAAAAGTTTGAGAATAGATAATATCGTTTAAAGTCGGATTCTAAAGCATTGTAAATAGATGACTTAGTTCAAGGGTCCGATTCTTAAGGTTTGAAAATAGATGATATCGTGTAAAGCTGGATTCTAAAGCATCGTAAATAGATGACTTTGTTCAAGTTGCGGATTCTTAAGGTTAGAAAATAGATGATATCGTGTAAAGTCGGATTCTAAAGCATTGTAAATAGATGACTTTGTTCAAGTTGCCTATTCTTAAGGTTTGAGAATAGATTATATCGTTTAAAGTCAAGTTCTAAAGAATTGTAAATAGATGACTTTGTTCAAGTTCTAGATTCTTTAGGTAGAAAATAGATAATATGGTTTAAAGTCGGATCATGAAGCATTGTAAATAGATGACTTAGTTCAAGTGGCGAATTCTTAAGGTTTGAAAATAGATGATATTTGTTTTAGTCGGGTTCTAAAGCATTGTAAATAGATGACTTTTTTCAAGTTACCGATTCTTAAGGTTTGAGAATAGATGATATCGTTTAATGTCGGATTCTAAAGCATTGTAAATAGATGACTTAGTTCAAGTTGCCGATTCTTAAGGTTTGAAAATAAATGATATCCTTTAAAGTCGGATTCTAAAGCATTGTAAATAGATGACTTTGTTCAAGTGTCCGATTCGTAAGGTTTTAAACTAGAATATATCGTTTAAAGTCGGATTCTAAAGCATTGTAAATAGATGACTTTGTTAAAGTTGCCGATTCTTTAGCTTTGAAAATAGATAATATTGTTTAAAGTCGGATTCTAAAGCATTGTAAATAGATGACTTTGTTCAAGTTGCCGATTCTAAAGGTTTGCGAATTCTTAAGGTTTGAAAATAGATGATATTGTTTTAAGTCGGGTTCTAAAGAATGGTAAATCCATGATTCTTAAGGTTTTATAATAGATGATATCGTTTAAAGTATGATTCTAAAGCATTGCGTTTTCTTAAGGTTTGAAAATAGATGATATCGTTTAAAGTCGGATTGTAAAGCATTGTAAATAGATGACTTTGTTCAAGTTGCCGATTCTAAAGGTTTGCGAATTCTTAAGGTTTGAAAATAGATGATATCGTTTAATGTCAGATTCTAAAGCAGTAAAAATAGATAACTTTGTTCAAGTTGCCGATTCTGTAAGTTTGAAAATAGATTATATTGTTTAAAGTCGTATTCTAAAGCATTGTACATAGATGACTTTGTTCAAGTTGCCGATTCTTAAGGTTCGAAAATAGATTATATCGTTTAAAGTCGGATTCTAAAGCATTGTAAATAGATTACTTTGTTTAAGTTGCCGATTCTTAAAGTTTGAAAATAGATGATATCGTGTAAAGTCGGATTCGAAAGCATTGTAAATAGATGACTTTGTTAAAGTTACCGATTCTTAAGGTTTGAGAATAGATGATATCGTTTAAAGTCGGATTCTAAAGCATTGTAAATAGATGACTTTGTTAAAGTTGCCGATTCGTAAGGTTTGAAACTAGATTATATCGTTTAAAGTTGCCGATTCTTAAGGTTTGCGAATTCTTAAGGTTTGAAAATAGATGATATTGTTTTAAGTCGGGTTCTAAAGAATGGTAAATCCATGACTTTGTTCAAGTTGCTGATTCCTAAGGTTTAAAAATAGATGATATTGTTTAAAGTCAGATTCTAAAGGATAGTAAATCGATGACTTTGTTCAAGTTGCCGATTCTTAAGGTTTGAACATAGATGATATCGTTTAAAGTCGGATTGTAAAGCATTGTAAATAGATGACTTTGTTCAAGTTGCCGATTCGAAAGGTTTGAGAAGTAATGATATCGTTTAAAGTCGGATTCAAAAGCATTGTAAATAGATGACTTGATTAAAGTTGCCGATACTTGAAGTTTGAAAATAGATGATATCGTGAAAAGTACGATTCTAAAGCATTGTAAATAGATTACTTCGTTCAAGTTGCTGATTCTTAAGGTTTGAAAATAGATGATATTGTTTAAAGTCGGATTCTAAAGCATCGTAAATAGATGACTTTGTTCAAGTTGCCAATTCGTAAGCTTTGAAAATAGATTATATTGTTTAAAGTTGGATTCTAAAGCATTGTAAATAGATGACTTTGTTCAAGTTGCCGATTCGTAAGGTTTCAAAATAGATGATATCGTTTAAAGTCGGATTCTAAAGCATTGTAAATAGATGACTTTGTTCAAGTTACCGATTCTTAAGGTTTGAGAATAGATGATATCGTTAAAGTATGATTCTAAAGCATTGTAAATAGATGACTTAGTTTCAGTTGCCGATTCTTAAGGTTTGAAAATAGATGATATTGTTTAAAGTCGGATTCTAAAGCATCGTAAATAGATGACTTTGTTCAAGTTGCCAATTCGTAAGCTTTGAAAATAGATGATATCGTTTAAAGTCGGATTCTAAAGCATTGTAAATAGATGACCTTTTTCAAGTTGCGGATTCTTAATGTTTGAACATAGAAGATATCGTTTAAAGTCGGATTCTAAAGCATTGTAAGTAGATGACTTTGTTCAAGTTGCGGACTCTTAAGGTTTGAAAATAGATAATATGGTTTCAAGTCGGATTCTAAAGCATTGTAAATAGATAACTTTGTTCAAGTTGCGGACACTTAATGTTTGAAAATAGATGATATCGTTTAAAGTCGGATTCCAAAGCATTGTAAATAGATCACTTTGTTCAAGTGGCCGATTCTTAAGGTTTGAAAATGAATGATATTGTTTAAAGTCGGATTCTAAAGCATTGTAAATAGATGACTTTATTACAGTTGCGGATTCTTTAGGTTTGAAAATATGTGATAATGTTTAAAGTCGCATTCTAAAGCATTGTAAATAGATGACTTTGTTCAACTTGCTGATTCTTCAGGTTTGAAAATAGATGATATCGTTTAAAGTCGGATTCTAAAGCATTGTAAATAGATGACTTTGTTCAAGTTGCGCATTCTAAAGGTTTGAAAATAGATGATATCGTTTAAAGTCCGATTCTAAAGCATTGTAAATAGATGCCTTTGTTCAAGTTGCGGATTCTTAAGGTTTAAAAATACATGATATCGTTCAAAGTCGGATTCTAAAGCATTGTAAATAGATGACTTTGTTGTAGTTGCCGATTTTTAAGGTTTGAAAATAGATGATATCGTTTAAAGTCGTATTCTTAAGCATCGTAAATAGATGACTTTGTTCAAGTTGCGGATTCTTAAGGTTTGAAAATAGATGATATCGTTTAAAGTCGGATTCTAAAGCATTGTAAATAGATTGCTTTGTTCAAGTTGCTGATTCTTAAGGTTTGAGAATAGATGATATTTTAAAAGTCGGATTCTAAAGCATTGTAAATAGATGACTTTGTTCAAGTTGCCGATTCTGTAGCTTTGAAAAATAGATGATATCGTTTCAAGTCGGATTCTTCAGCATTGTAAATAGATTACTTTGTTCAAGTTGCCGATTCTAAAGGTTTGAGAATAGATGATATTGTTTAAAGTCGGATTCTAAAGCATTGTAAATAGATTACTTTGTTCAAGTTGCCGATACCCAAGGTTTGAGAATAAATGATATCGTTTAAAGTCGGATTCTAAAGCATTGTAAATAGATGCTTTAGTTCAAGTTGCGGATTCTTAAGGTTTGAAAATAGATTATATCGTGTAAATTCGGATTCTAAAGCCTCTTAAATTGATGACTTTGTTCAAGTTGCGGATTCTTAAGGTTAGAAAATAGATGATATCGCTTAAAATCGGATTCTAAAGCATTGTAAATAGATGACTTTGTTCAAGTGTCGAGGTGTTAATGTTTAAAAATAGATGATATCGTTTTATGTCGGATACTAAAGCATTGTAAATAGATGACTTTGTTTAAGTTGCGGATTCTTAATGTTTGAAAATAGATGATATCGTTTAAAGTCGGATTCTAAAGCATTGTAAATAGATGACTTTGTTTATGTTGCCGATTCTTCAGGTTTGAAAATAGATGAAATTGTTTAAAGTCGGATTCTAAAGCATTGTAAATAGATGACTTTGTTCAAGTTGCGGACTCTTAAGGTTAAAAATAAGATAATATCGTTTCAAGTCGGATTCTAAAGCATTGTAAATAGATAACTTTGTTCAAGTTGCGGACTCTTATGGTTTGACAACAGATGATATCGTTGAAAGTCGAATTCTAAAGCATTGTAAATATATGACTTTGTTCAAGTTAAGGATTCTCAAGGTTTTAAAATAGATGATAATGTTTAAAGTCTGATTCTAAAGCATTGTAAATGGATGACTTTGTTCAAGTTGCGGATTCTTAAGGTTTAGAAATAGGTGATATCGGTTAAAGTCGGATTCTAAAGCATTGTAAATAGATGACTTTGTTCAAGTGGCCGATTCTTAAAGTTCGAAAATGAATGATATCGGTTCAAGTCGGATTCTAAAGCATTGTAAATAGATGACTTTGTTCCAGTTGCGGATTCTTAATGTTTTAAAATAGATGATATCGTTTAAAGTCGGATTCTAAAGCATTGTAAATAGATTACTTTGTTCAAGTTGCGGATTCTTAAGGGTTGGAAATAGATGATATCGTTTAAAGTCGGATTCTAAAGCATTGTAAATAGATGACTTTGTTCAAGTTGCGCATTCTTAAGGTTTGAAAATAGATGATATCGTTTAAAGTCGGATTCTAAAGCATTGTAAATAGATTACTTTGTTCAAGTTGCGGATTGTTTGTGTTTGAAAATAGATGATATCGTTTAAAGTCGGATTCTAAAGCATTGTAAATAGATGACTTTGTTTATGTTGCCGATTCTTCAGGTTTGAAAATAGATGATATCGTTTAAAGTCGGATTCTAAAGCATTGTAAATAGATGACTTTGTTCAAGTTGCCGATTCTTAATGTTTGAAAATAGATGATTTCGTTTAAAGTCGGATTCGAAAGCATTGTAAATGGATGACTTTGTTCAAGTTGCGGATTCTTAAGGTTTGAAAATAGATGATATCGTTTCAAGTCGGATTCTAAAGCATTGTAAATAGATGACTTTGTTCAAGTTGCGGACTTTTAAGGTTAAAAAATAGATGATATCGTTTCAAGTCGGATTCTAAAGCATTGGAAATAAATGACTTTGTTCAAGTTGCCGATTCTTAAAGTTTTAAAATAGATTATATCGTTTAAAGTCGGATTCTAAAGCATTGTAAATAGATGACTTTGTTCAAGTTGCGGACTCTTATGGTTTGAAAACAGATGATATCGTTGAAAGTCGGTCACTAAAGCATTGTAAATATATGACTTTGTTCAAGTTGAGGATTCTCAAGGTTTGAAAATGAATGATAATGTTTAAAGTCGCATTCTAAAGCATTGTAAATGGATGACTTTGTTCAAGTTGCGAATTCTTAAGGTTTGAAAATAGATGATATCGTTTAAAGTCGGATTGTAAAGCATTGTAAATAGATGACTGTGTTCAAGTTGCGGATTCTTAAGGTTTGAAAATAGATGATATCGTTTAAAGTCGGATTCTAAAGCATTGTAAATAGATGACTTTGTTCAAGTTGCGGATTCTTAAGTTTGAAAATAGATGATATCGTTTAAAGTCGGATTCAAAAGCATTGTAAATAGATGACTTTGTTCAAGTGGCGGACTCTTAATGTTTGTAAAATAGATGATATTGTTTTAAGTACGATTCTAAAGCATTGTTAGTAGATGACTTTATTACAGTTGCGGATTCTTTAGGTTTGAAAATAGATGATAATGTTTAAAGTCGCATTCTAAAGCATTGTAAATAGATGACTTTGTTCAAGTTGCGGATTCTTTAGGTTTGAAAATAGATGATATCGTTTAAAGTCGGATTCTAAAGCATTGTAAATAGATGACTTTGTTCAAGTTGCGGATTCTTAATGTTTGAAAATAGATGATATCGTTTAAAGTCGGATTCTAAAGCATTGTACATAGATTACTTTGTTCAAGTTGCGGATTCTTTGTGTTTGAAAATAGATGATATCGTTTAAAGTCGGATTCTAAATCATTGTAAATAGATGACTTTGTTCAAGTTGAGGATTCTCAAGGTTTGAAAATAGATGATAATGTTTAAAGTCGCATTCTAAAGCATTGTAAATGGATGACTTTGTTCAAGTTGCGGATTCTTAAGGTTTGCAAATAGATGATATCGTTTAAAGTCGGATTGTAAAGTATTGTAAATAGATGATAGTGTGCAAGTTGCGGATTCTTAAGGTTTGAAAATAGATGATATCGTTTTACGTCGGATTCTAAAGCATTGTAAATAGATGACTTTGTTCAAGTGGCCGATCCTTAAAGTTTGAAAATGAATGATATCGTTTAAAGTCGGATTCTAAAGCATTGTAAATAGATGACTTTGTTCTAGTTGTGGATTCTTAATGTTCGAAAATAGATGATATCGTTTAAAGTCGGATTCTAAAGCATTGTAAATAGATGACTTTGTTCAAGTTGCGGATTCTTAAGGTTTGAAAATAGATGATATCGTTTAAAGTCGGATTCTAAAGCATTGTAAATAGATGACTTTGTTCAAGTTGCGCATTCTTAAGGTTTGAAAATAAGTTATATCGTTAAAAGTCGGATTCTAAAGCATTGTAAATAGATGCCTTTGTTCAGGTTCCGGATTCTTACGGTTTGAAAATAGATGATATCGTTCAAAGTCGGATTCTAAAGCATTGTAAATAGATGACTTTGTTATAGTTGCCGATTTTTAAGGTTTGAAAATAGATGATATCGTTTAAAGTCGTATTCTTAAGCATCGTAAATAGATGCCTTTGTTCAAGTTGCGGATTCTTAAGGTTTGAAAATAGATGATATCGTTTAAAGTCGGATTCTAAAGCATTGTAAATAGATTGCTTTGTTCAAGTTGCGGATTCTTTAGGTTTGAAAATAGATGATATCGTTTAAAGTCGGATTCTAAAGCATTGTAAATAGATGACTTTGTTCAAGTTGCGGATTCTTAATGTTTGAAAATAGATGATATCGTTTAAAGTCGGATTCTAAAGCATTGTACATAGATTACTTTGTTCAAGTTGCGGATTCTTTGTGTTTGAATATAAATGATATCGTTTAAGTCGGATTCTAAAGCATTGTAAATAGATGACTTTGTTCAAGTTGCGGACTCTTAAGTTTTGAAAATAGATGATATCGTTTAAAATCGGATTCTAAAGCATTGTAAATAGATGACTTTGTTCAAGTTGCGGATTCTTAAGGTTTGAAAATAGATAATATCGTTTAAAGTCGGATTCTAAAGCATTGTAAATAAATGATATTGTTCAAGTTGAAAATTCTTAAGGTTTAAAAATAGATGATATCGTTTATAGTCGGATTCTAAAGCATTGTAAATAGATGACTTTGTTCAAGTGGCCGATTCTTAATGTTTGACAATAGATGATATCGTTTAAAGTCGGATTCTACAGCATTGTAAATAGATGACTTTGTTCCAGTTGCGGATTCTTAAGGTTTGAAAATAGATTATATGGTTAAAAGTAGGATTCTAAAGCATTGTAAATAGATTACTTTGTTCAAGTTGCGGACTGCTAAGGTTATAAAATAGATGATATCGTTTATAGTCAGATTCTAAAGCATTGTAAATAGATGACTTTGTTCAAGTTGGGTGATTCTTAGAGTTTGAAAATAGATGATATCGTTTAAAGTCGGATTCTAAAGCATTGTAAATAGATGACTTTGTTCAAGTTGCGAGTTGTTTAGGTTTAAAAGTAGATTATATCGTTTAATGTCGGATACTAAAGCATTGTAAATAGATTACTTTGTTTAAGTTGCGGATTATTAATGTTTGAAAATAGATGATATCGTTTAAGTCGGATTATAAAGCATTGTAAATAGATGACTTTGTTCAAGTTGCGGATACTTAATGTTTGAAAATAGATGATATCGTTTAAAGTCGGATTCTAAAGCATTGTAAATAGATGACTTTGTTTCAGTTTCGGATTCTTAAGGTTTGAAAATAGATGATTTCGTTTAAAGTCGGATTCTAAAGCATTGTAAATAGATGACTTTGTGCAAGTTGCCGATTCTGAAAGTTTGAAAATAGATTATATCGTTTAAAGTCGGATTCTAAAGCATTGTAAATAGATGACTTTGTTCAAGTTGCGGATTCTTAAGATTTGAAAATAGATGATATCGTTTAAAGTCGGATTCTAAAGCATTGTAAATAGATGACTTTGTTTAAGTTGCGGACTCTTATGGTTTGAAAATAGATGATATCGTTTGAAATCGGATTCTAAAGCATTGTAAATAGATGAGTTTGTTCAAGTTGCGGATTCTTAAGGTTTGAAAATAGATGATATCGTTTAAAGTCGGATTCTAAAACATTGTAAGTAGATGACTTTGTTCAAGTTGCCGATTCTTAATGTTTGTAAAATAGATGATATCTTTTAAAGTCGTATTCTAAAGCATTGTAAATAGATGACTTTGTTCAAGGTGCAGACTCTGAAGGTTTGAAAATAGATGATCTCGTTTCAAATCAGATTCTAAAGCATTGTAAATAGATGACTTTGTTTAAGTTTCCGATTCTTAAGGTGTGAAAATAGAAGTTATCGTTTAAAGTTCGATTCTAAAGCATTGTAAATTGATGACTGTATTCAAGTTGCGGACTGCTAAGGTTTGATAATAGATGATATCCTTTAAAGTCGGATTCTAAAGCATTGTAAATAGATGACTTTGTTCAAGTTGCGCATTCTTCAGCTTTGAGAATAGACAGTATTGTTTACAGTCGGATTCTAAAGCATTGTAAATAGATGACTTCGTTCAAGTTGCCGGTTCCTAAAGTTTGAAAATCGATAATATCGTTTAAAGTCGGATTCTAAAGCATTGTAAATAGATGACTTTGTTCAAGTTTCCGATTGTTAAGGTTTGAAAATAGATAATATCGTTTAAAGTCGGATTCTAAAGCATTGTAAATAGATGACTTTGTTCAAGTTGCGGATTCTTAAGGTTTGAAAATAAATGATATCGTTTAAAGTCGGATTCCAAAGCATTGTAAATAGATGACTTTGTTAAAATTGCGGATCGTTTAGGTTTGAAAATAGATGATATAGTTTCAAGTCGGATTCTAAAGAATTGTAAATAGATGACTTTGTTAAAGTTGCGGATTCTTAAGGTTTGAAAATAGATGATATCTTATAAAGTCGGATTCTAAATCATTGTAAATAGATGACATTGTGTAAGTTGCCGATGCTTAAGGATTGAAAATAGATGATATCGCTTAAAGTCGGATTCTAAAGCATTGTAAATAGATGACTTTGTTCAAGTTTCGAGTGGTTAAGGGTTAAAAATAGATGATATCGTTTAATGTAGGATTCTAAAGCATTGTAAATAAATGACTTTGTTGAAGTTGCGGATTCTTAATGTTTGAAAATAGATGATATCGTTTCAAGTCGGATTCTAAAGCATTGTAAATAGATGACTTTGTTCAAGTTTCCGATTCTTAATGTTTGAAAATAGACGATGTCGTTTAAAGTCGGATTTTAAAGCATTGTAAATAGATGACTTTGTTCAAGTTGCGGATTCTTAAGGTTTGAAAATAGATGATATCGTTTCAAGTCGGATTCTAAAGCATTGTAAATAAATAACTTTGTTCAAGTTGCGGATACCTAATGTTTTAAAATTAATGATATCGTTTAAGGTCGGATTCTAAAGCATTGTAAATAGATGACTTTGTTCAAGTTGCGGATTCTTAATGTTTGAAAATAGATGATATAGTGTAAAGTCGGATTCTAAAGCATTGTAAATAGATTACTTTGTTCAAGTGTCGGATTCTTTGTGTTTTAAAATAGATGATATGGTTTAAATTCGGATTCTAAAGCATTGTAAATAGATGACTTTGTCTAAGTTGCGAATTCTTAAGATTTGAAAATAGATAATATCGTTTAAAGTCGGATTCTAAAGCATTGTAAATAGATGTCTTTGTTCAAGTCGCGGACTCTTATGGTTTGAAAATAGATGATATCGTTTCAAGTCGGATTCTAAACCATTGTAAATAGATGACTTGGTTCAAGTTTCCGATTCTTAAGTTGTGAAAATAGATGTTGTCGTTTAAAGTTCGATTCTAAAGCATTGTAAATAGATTACTTTGTTCAAGTTGCGGACAGCTAAGGTTTGAACATAGATGATATCCTTTAAAGTCTGATTCTAAAGCATTGTAAATAGATGACTTTGGTCAAGTTGGTAGAATTTTAAGGTTTGAAAATAGATGATATCGTTTAAAGTTCGATTCTAAAGCATTGTAAATAGATGACTTTGTTCAAGTTTCCGATTCTTAAAGATTGAAAATAGATGATATCGTTTAAAGTTGGATTCTAAAGCATTGTATATAGATGACTGTATTCAAGTTGCGGACTCTTAAGTTTTGAAAATAGATGATATCGTTTAAAATCGGATTCTAAAGCATTGTAAATAGATTACTTTGTTCAAGTTGCGGATTCTTAAGGTTTGAAAATAGATGATATCGTTTAAAGTCCGATTCTAAAGCATTGTAAATAGATGATATTGTTCAAGTTGCAAATTCTTAAGGTTTAAAAATAGATGAAATCGTTTATAGTCGGATTCTAAAGCATTGTAAATAGATGACTGTGTTCAAGTTGCCGATTCTTAATGTTTGAAAATAGATGATATCGTTTAAAGTCGGATTCTACAGCATTGTAAATAGATTACTTTGTTCAAGTTGCATACTCTTAAGGTTTGAAAATAGATGATATCGTTTAAAGTGGGATTCTACAGCATTGTAAATGGATGACTTTGTTCAAGTTGCGGATTCTTAAGGTTTGAAAATAGATTATATGGTTTAAAGTCGGATTCTAAAGCATTGTAAATAGATTACTTTGTTCAAGTTGCGGACTGCTAAGGTTTGAAAATAGATGATATCGTTTAAAGTCGGATTCTAAAGCATTGTAAATAGATGACTTTGTTCACGTTGGTTGATTCTTAGAGTTTGAAAATAGATGATATCATTTAAAGTCGGATTCTAAAGCATTGTAAATAGATGACCTTGTTCAAGTTGCGAGTTGTTTAGGTTTAAAAGTAGATTATATCGTTTAATGTCGGATACTAAAGCATTGTAAATAGATTACTTTGTTTAAGTTGCGGATTCTTAATGTTTGAAAATCGATGATATCATTTAAAGTCGGATTATAAAGCATTGTAAATTTTTGACTTTGTTCAAGTCGCGGACTCTTATGGTTTGAAAATAGATGATATCGTTGCAAGTCGGATTCTAAACCATTGTAAATAGATGACTTTGTTTAAGTTTCCGATTCTTAAGGTGTGAAAATAGAAGTTATCGTTTAAAGTTCGATTCTAAAGCATTGTAAATTGATGACTGTATTCAAGTTGCGGACTGCTAAGGTTTGATAATAGATGATATCCTTTAAAGTCGGATTCTTAAGCATTGTAAATAGATGACTTTGTTCAAGTTGCGCATTCTTCAGCTTTGAGAATAGACAGTATTGTTTACAGTCGGATTCTAAAGCATTGTAAATAGATGACTTCGTTCAAGTTGCCGGTTCCTAAGGTTTGAAAATAGATAATATCGTTTAAAGTCGGATTCTAAAGCATTGTAAATAGATGACTTTGTTCAAGTTTCCGATTGTTAAGGTTTGAAAATAGATAATATCGTTTAAAGTCGGATTCTAAAGCATTGTAAATAGATGACTTTGTTCAAGTTGCGGATTCTTAAGGTTTGAAAATAAATGATATCGTTTAAAGTCGGATTCCAAAGCATTGTAAATAGATGACTTTGTTAAAATTGCGGATCGTTTAGGTTTGAAAATAGATGATATAGTTTCAAGTCGGATTCTAAAGAATTGTAAATAGATGACTTTGTTCAAGTTGCGGATTCTTAAGGTTTTAAAATAGATGATATCTTATAAAGTCGGATTCTAAAGCATTGTAAATAGATGACATTGTGTAAGTTGCCGATTCTTAAGGTTTGAAAATAGATGATATCGCTTAAAGTCGGATTCTAAAGCATTGTAAATAGATGACTTTGTTCAAGTTTCGAGTGGTTAAGGGTTAAAAATAGATGATATCGTTTAATGTAGGATTCTAAAGCATTGTAAATAAATGACTTTGTTTAAGTTGCGGATTCTTAATGTTTGAAAATAGATGATATCGTTTCAAGTCGGATTCTAAAGCATTGTAAATAGATGACTTTGTTCAAGTTTCCGATTCTTAATGCTTGAAAATAGACGATGTCGTTTAAAGTCGGATTTTAAAGCATTGTAAATGGATGACTTTGTTCAAGTTGCGGATTCTTAAGGTTTGAAAATAGATGATATCGTTTCAAGTCGGATTCTAAAGCATTGTAAATAAATAACTTTGTTCAAGTTGCGGATACCTGATGTTTTAAAATGAATGATATCGTTTAAGGTCGGATTCTAAAGCATTGTAAATAGATGACTTTGTTCAAGTTGCGGATTCTTAATGTTTGAAAATAGATGATATAGTGTAAAGTCGGATTCTAAAGCATTGTAAATAGATCACTTTGTTCAAGTGTCGGATTCTTTTTGTTTGAAAATAGATGATATGGTTTAAATTCGGATTCTAAAGCATTGTAAATAGATGACTTTGTCTAAGTTGCGAATTCTTAAGATTTGAAAATAGATGATATCGTTTAAAGTCGGATTCTAAAGCATTGTAAATATATGTCTTTGTTCAAGTCGCGGACTCTTATGGTTTGAAAATAGATGATATCGTTTCAAGTCGGATTCTAAACCATTGTAAATAGATGACTTGGTTCAAGTTTCCGATTCTTAAGTTGTGAAAATAGATGTTGTCGTTTAAAGTTCGATTCTAAAGCATTGTAAATATGTTACTTTGTTCAAGTTGCGGACAGCTAAGGTTTGAAAATAGATGATATCGTTTAAAGTTCGATTCTAAAGCATTGTAAATAGATGACTTTGTTCAAGTTTCCGATTCTTAAAGATTGAAAATAGATGATATCGTTTAAAGTCGGATTCTAAAGCATTGTAAATAGATGACTGTATTCAAGTTGCGGACTCTTAAGTTTTGAAAATAGATGATATCGTTTAAAATCGGATTTTAAAGCATTGTAAATAGATTACTTTGTTCAAGTTGCGGATTCTTAAGGTTTGAAAATAGATGATATCGTTTAAAGTCGGATTCTAAAGCATTGTAAATAGATGATATTGTTCAAGTTGCAAATTCTTAAGGTTTAAAAATAGATGATATCGTTTATAGTCGGATTCTAAAGCATTGTAAATAGATGACTGTGTTCAAGTTGCCGATTCTTAATGTTTGAAAATAGATGATATCGTTTAAAGTCGGATTCTACAGCATTGTAAATAGATTACTTTGTTCAAGTTGCATACTCTTAAGGTTTGAAAATAGATGATATCGTTTAAAGTGGGATTCAACAGCATTGTAAATGGATGACTTTGTTCAAGTTGCGGATTCTTAAGGTTTGAAAATAGATTACATGGTTTAAAGTCGGATTGTAAAGCATTGTAAATAGATTACTTTGTTCAAGTTGCGGACTGCTAAGGTTTGAAAATAGATGATATCGTTTAAAGTCGGATTCTAAAGCATTGTAAATAGATGACTTTGTTCACGTTGGTTGATTCTTAGAGTTTGAAAATAGATGATATCGTTTAAAGTCGGATTCTAAAGCATTGTAAATAGATGACTTTGTTCAAGTTGCGAGTTGTTTAGGTTTAAAAGTAGATTATATCGTTTAATGTCGGATACTAAAGCATTGTAAATAGATTACTTTGTTTAAGTTGCGGATTCTTAATGTTTGAAAATCGATGATATCATTTAAAGTCGGATTATAAAGCATTGTAAATTTTTGACTTTGTTCAAGTTGTGGATTCTTGATGTTTGAAAATAGATGATATCGTTTAAAGACGGATTCTAAAGCATTGTTACTAGATGTCTTTGTTCAAGTCGCGGACTCTTATGGTTTGAAAATAGATGATATCGTTTCAAGTCGGATTCTAAACCATTGTAAATAGATGACTTTGTTCAAGTTTCCGATTCTTAAGGTGTGAAAATAGATGTTGTCGTTTAAAGTTCGATTCTAAAGCATTGTAAATAGATTACTTTGTTCAAGTTGCGGACTGCTAAAGTTTGAAAATAGATGATATCCTTTAAATTCTGATTCTAAAGCATTGTAAATAGATGACTTTGGTCAAGTTGGTAGAATTTTAAGGTTTGAAAATAGATGATATCGTTTAAAGTTCGATTCTAAAGCATTGTAAATAGATGACTTTGTTCAAGTTTCCGATTCTTAAAGATTGAAAATAGATGATATCGTTTAAAGTCGGATTCTAAAGCATTGTAAATAGATGACTGTATTCAAGTTGCGGAGTCTTAAGTTTTGAAAATAGATGATATCGTTTAAAATCGGATTCTAAGCATTGTAAATAGATTACTTTGTTCAAGTTGCGGATTCTTAAGGTTTGAAAATAGATGATATCGTTTAAAGTCGGATTCTAAAGCATTGTAAATAGATGATATTGTTCAAGTTGCAAATTCTTATGGTTTAAAAATAGATGATATCGTTTATAGTCGGATTCTAAAGCATTGTAAATGGATGACTTTGTTCAAGTTGCCGATTCTTAATGTTTGAAAATAGATGATATCGTTTAAAGTCGGATTCTACAGCATTGTAAATAGATTACTTTGTTCAAGTTGCATACTCTTACGGTTTGAAAATAGATGATATCGTTTAAAGTGGGATTCTACAGCATTGTAAATGGATGACTTTGTTCAAGTTGCGGATTCTTAAGGTTTGAAAATAGATTATATGTTTTAAAGTCGGATTCTAAAGCATTGTAAATAGATTACTTTGTTCAAGTTGCGGACTGCTAAGGTTTGAAAATAGATGATATCGTTTAAAGTCGGATTCTAAAGCATTGTAAATAGATGACTTTGTTCACGTTGGTTGATTCTTAGAGTTTGAAAATAGATGATATCGTTTAAAGTCGGATTCTAAAGCATTGTAAATAGATGACCTTGTTCAAGTTGCGAGTTTTTTAGGTTTAAAAGTAGATTATATCGTTTAATGTCGGATACTAAAGCATTGTAAATAGATTACTTTGTTTAAGTTGCGGATTCTTAATGTTTGAAAATCGATGATATCATTTAAAGTCGGATTATAAAGCATTGTAAATTTTTGACTTTGTTCAAGTTGTTGATTCTTGATGTTTGAAAATAGATGATATCGTTTAAAGTCGGATTCTTAAGCATTGTAAATAGATGACTTTGTTAGAGTTGCGGATCCTACATGTTTGAAAATAAATGATATAGTTTTAGTCGGATTATAAAGCATTGTAAATAGATGACTTTGTTCAAGTTGCGGATACTTAATGTTTGAAAATAGATGATATCGTTTAAAGTGGGATTCTAAAGCATTGTAAATAGATGACTTTGTTTCAGTTTCGGATTCTTAAGGTTTGAAAATAGATGATTTCGTTTAAAGTCGGATTCTAAAGCATTGTAAATAGATGACTTTGTTCAAGTTGCAGATTCTGAAAGTTTGAAAATAGATTATATCGTTTAAAGTCAGATTCTAAAGCATTGTAAATAGATGACTTTGTTCAAGTTGCGGATTCTTAAGATTTGAAAATAGATGATATCGTTTAAAGTCGGCTTCTAAAGCATTGTAAATAGATGACTTTGTTTAAGTTGCGGACTCTTATGGTTTGAAAATAGATGATATCGTTTCAAATCGGATTCTAAAGCATTTTAAATAGATGACTTTGTTCAAGTTGCGGATTCTTAAGGTTTTAAAATAGATGATATCGTTTAAAGTCGGATTCTAAAACATTGTAAGTAGATGACTTTGTTCAAGTTGCCGATTCTTAATGTTTGTAAAATAGATGATATCTTTTAAAGTCGGATTCTAAAGCATTGTAAATAGATGACTTTGTTCAAGTTGCAGACTCTGAAGGTTTTAAAATAGATGATGTCGTTTAAATGGGATTCTAAAGCATTGTAAATAGATGAATTTGTTCAAGTTTCCGATTCTTAAGGTGTGAAAATAGAAGTTATCGTTTAAAGTTCGATTCTAAAGCATTGTAAATTGATGACTGTATTCAAGTTGCGGACTGCTAAGGTTTGATAATAGATGATATCCTTTAAAGTCGGATTCTAAAGCATTGTAAATAGATGACTTTGTTCAAGTTGCGGATTCTTCAGCTTTGAGAATAGACAGTATTGTTTACAGTCGGATTCTAAAGCATTGTAAATAGATGACTTCGTTCAAGTTGCCGATTCCTAAGGTTTGAAAATAGATAATATCGTTTAAAGTCGGATTCTAAAGCATTGTAAATAGATGACTTTGTTCAAGTTTCCGATTGTTAAGGTTTGAAAATAGATAATATCGTTTAAAGTCGGATTCTAAAGCATTGTAAATAGATGACTTTGTTAAAATGGCGGATTCTTAAGGTTTGAAAATAGATGATATCGTTTATAGTCGGATTCTAAAGCATTGTAAATAGATGACTTTGGTCAAGTTGCCGATTCTTAATGTTTGAAATTAGATGATATCGTTTATGGTCCGATTCTACAGCATTGTAAATAGATTACTTTGTTCAAGTTGCATACTCTTAAGGTTTGAAAATAGATGATATCGTTTAAAGTGGGATTCTACAGCATTGTAAATAGATTACTTTGTTCAAGTTGCGGATTCTTAAGGTTTGAAAATAGATTATATGGTTTAAAGTCGGATTCTAAAGCATTGTAAATAGATTACTTTGTTCAAGTTGCGGACTGCTAAGGTTTGAAAATAGATGATATCGTTTAAAGTCGGATTCTAAAGCATTGTAAATAGATGACTTTGTTTAAGTTGTCGGATTCTTAGAGTTTGAAAATAGATGATATCGTTTAAAGTCGGATTCTAAAGCATTGTAAATAGATGACTTTGTTCAAGTTGCGAGTTGTTTAGGTTTAAAAGTAGATTATATCGTTTAATGTCGGATACTAAAGCATTGTAAATAGATTACTTTGTTTAAGTTGCGGATTCTTAATGTTTGAAAATCGATGATATCGTTTAAAGTCGGATTATAAAGCATTGTAAATAGATGACTTTGTTCAAGTTGTGGATTCTTGATGTTTGAAAATAGATGATATCGTTTAAAGTCGGATTCTTAAGCATTGTAAATTGATGACTTTGTTAGAGTTGCGGATCCTTAATGTTTGAAAATAGATGATATCGTTTTAGTCGGATTATAAAGCATTGTAAATAGATGACTTTGTTCAAGTGGCGGATACTTAATGTTTGAAAATAGATGATATCGTTTAAAGTCGGATTCTAAAGCATTGTAAATAGATGACTTTGTTTCAGTTTCGGATTCTTAAGGTTTGAAAATAGATGATTTCGTTTAAAGTCGGATTCTAAAGCATTGTAAATAGATGACTTTGTTCAAGTTGCCGATTCTGAAAGTTTGAATATAGCTGATATCGTTTAAAGTCGGATTCTAAAGCATTGTAAATAGATGACGTTGTTTAAGTTGCGGACTCTTATGGTTTAAAATAGATGATATCGTTTCAAATCGGATTCTAAAGCATTGTAAATAGATGACTTTGTTCAAGTTGCGGATTCTTAAGGTTTGAAAATAGATGATATCGTTTAAAGTCGGATTCTAAAACATTGTAAGTAGATGACTTTGTTCAAGTTGCCGATTCTTAATGTTTGTAAAATAGAAGTTATCGTTTAAAGTTCGATTCTAAAGCATTGTAAATTGATGACTGTATTCAAGTTGCGGTCTGCTAAGGTTTGATAATAGATGATATCCTTTAAAGTCGGATTCTAAAGCATTGTAAATAGATGACTTTGTTCAAGTTGCGGATTCTTCAGCTTTGAGAATAGACAGTTTTGTTTACAGTCGGATTCTAAAGCATTGTAAATAGATGACTTCGTTCACGTTGCCGATTCCTTAGGTTTGAAAATAGATAATATCGTTTAAAGTCGGATTCTAAAGCATTGTAAATAGATGACTTTGTCCAAGTTTCCGATTGTTAAGGTTTGAAAATAGATAATATCGTTCAAAGTCGGATTCTAAAGCATTGTAAATAGATGACTTTGTTAAAATTGCGGATTCTTTAGGTTTGAAAATAGATGATATAGTTTCAAGTCGGATTCTAAAGAATTGTAAATAGATTACTTTGTCTAAGTTGCGGATTCTAAAGGTTTGAAAATAGATGATATCGCTTAAAGTCGGATTCTAAAGCATTGTAAATAGATGACTTTGTTCAAGTTTCGAGTAGTTAAGGTTTAAAAATAGATGATATCGTTTAATGTAGGATTCTAAAGCATTGTAAATAAATGACTTTGTTTAAGTTGCGGATTCTTAATGTTTGAAAATAGATAATATAGTTTAAAGTCGGATTCTAAAGCATTGTAAGTAGATGACTTTGTTCCAGTTGCGGACTCTTAAGGTTTGAAAATAGATGATATCGTTTCAAGTCGGATTCTAAAGCATTGTAAATAGATGACTTTGTTCAAGTTGCGGATACCTAATGTTTGAAAATAGATGATTTCGTTTAAGGTCGGATTCCAAAGCATTGTAAATAGATGACTTTGTTCAAGTGGCCGATTCTCAAGGTTTGAAAATGAATGATATCGTTTAAAGTCGGATTCTAAAGCATTGTAAATAGATGACTTTATTCAAGTTGCGGATTCTTAATGTTTGAAAATAGAGGATATAGTCCAAAGTCGGATTCTAAAGCATTGTAAATAGATTACTTTGTTCAAGTTGCGGATTCTTATGTTTGAAAATAGATGATATCGTTTAAAGTCGGATTCTAAAGCATTGTAAATAGATGACTTTGTTCACGTTGCGAGTTGTGAAGGTTTAAAACTAGATGATATCGTTTAATGTACGACACTAAAGCATTGTAAATAGATGACTTTGTTCAAGTTGCGGATTCTTAATGTTAGAAAATAGATAATATCGTTTAAAGTCGGATTCTAAATCATTGTAAATCTTTGGCTTTGTTCAAGTTGCGGATGGTTGATGTTTGAAAATAGATGATATCGTTTAAAGTCGGATTCTAAAGCATTGTAGATAGATGAATCTGTTTCAGTTGCGGATTCTAAATGTTTGAAAATCGATGATATCCTTTAAAGTCGGATTCTAAAGCATTGTAAATAGATAACTTTGTTCAAGTTGCGGATTCTCAAGGTTTGTAAATAGATGAAATCGTTTAAGGTCGGATTATAAAGCATTGTAAATAGATGACTTTGTTCCAGTTGCGGATTCTTAAGGTTTGAAAATAGATGATATCGTTTCAAGTCGGATTCTAAAGCATTGTAAATAGATGACGTTGTTCAAGTTGCAGATTCTTAAAGTTAAAAAATAGATTATATCGTTTGAAGTCGGATTCTAAATCATTGTAAATAGATGACTTAGTTTCAGTTGAGGATTCTTAAAGTTTGAAAATAGATGATATCGTTTAAAGTCGGATTCTAAAGCATTGTAAATAGATGAACTGTTCAAGTTACGGATTCTTAATGTTTAGAAAATAGATGATATCGTTTAAAGTTGGATTCTAAAGCATTGTAAATAGATGATATGTTCAAGTTGCGGATTCTTAATGTTTGAAAATCGATGATATCGTTTAAAGTCGGATTCTAAAGCATTGTAAATCTTTGACTTTGTTCAAGTTGCGGATTCTTCATGGTTGAAAATAGATGATAATATTTGAAGTCAGATTCTAAAGCATTGTAAATAGATGACTTTGTTCAAGTTGCGGATTCTTAAGATTTAAAAATAGATGATATCGTTTAAAGTCGGATTCTAAAGCATTGTAAATAGATGACGTTGTTTAAGTTGCGGAGTCTTATGGTTTGAAAATAGATGATATCGTTTAAAGTCGGATTCTAAAGCATTGTAAATAGATGACTTTGTTCAAGTTGCGGATTCTTAATGTTTGAAAATAGATGATATCGTTTAAAGTCGGATTCTAAAGCATTGTAAATAGATGAATTTGTTCAAGTTGCGGATTCTTAAGGATTGAAAATAGATGATATCGTTTAAAGTCGGATTCTAAAGCATTGTAAATAGATGACTTAGTTCAAGTTGCGGATTTTTGATGTTTTAAAATAGATGATATCGTGTAAAGTCGGATTCTAAAGCATTGTAAATAGATGACTTTGTTAGAGTTGCGGATTCTTAATGTTTGAAAATAGATGATATCGTTTAAAGTCGGATTCTAAAGCATAGTAAATAGATGAATTTGTTTAAGTTACGGATTGTTAATGTTTCAAAATAGATGATATCGTTTAAAGTCGGATTCTAAAGCATTGTAAATCTTTGACTTTGTTCAAGTTGCGGATTCTTGATGTTTGAAAATAGATGATATCGTTTAAAGTCGGATTCTAAAGCATTCTAAATAGATGACTTTGGTAGAGGGGCGGATCCTTAATGTTTGAAAATAGATGATATCGTTTAAGTTGGATTATAAAGCATTGTAAATAGATGACTTTTTTCAAGTTGCCGATTGTTAAGGATTGAAAATAGATGATATCGTTTAAAGTCAGATTCTAAAGCATTGTCAATAGATGACTTTGTCTAAGTTGCGAGTTGTTAAGCTTTGAAAGTAGATTATATCATTTAATGTCGGATACTAAAGCATTGTAAATAGATGACTTTGTTTAAGTTGCGGATTCTTAATAATTAGAAATAGATTATATCGTTTAAAGTCGGATTCTAAAGCATTGTAGATAGATGAATCTGTTTCAGTTGCGGATTCTTAATGTTTGAAAATCGATGATATCCTTTAAAGTCGGATTCTAAAGCATTGTAAATAGATAACTTTGTTCAGGTTGCGGATTCTCAAGGTTTGAAAATAGATGATATCGTTTAAAGTCGGATTCTAAAGCATAGTAAATAGATGAATTTGTTTAAGTTACGGATTGTTAATGTTTCAAAATAGATGATATCGTTTAAAGTCGGATTCTAAAGCATTGTAAATCTTAGACTTTTTTCAAGTTGCGGATTCTTGATGTTTGAAAATAGATGATATCGTTTAAAGTCGGATTCTAAAGCATTGTAAATAGATGACTTTGGTAGAGGGGCGGATCCTTAATGTTTGAAAATAGATGATATCGTTTAAGTCGGATTATAAAGCATTGTAAATAGATGACTTTTTTCAAGTTGCCGATTGTTAAGGATTGAAAATAGATGATATCGTTTAAAGTCAGATTCTAAAGCATTGTCAATAGATGACTTTGTCTAAGTTGCGAGTTGTTAAGCTTTGAAAGTAGATTATATCATTTAATGTCGGATACTAAAGCATTGTAAATAGATGACTTTGTTTAAGTTGCGGATACTTAATAATTAGAAATAGATTATATCGTTTAAAGTCGGATTCTAAAGCATTGTAGATAGATGAATCTGTTTCAGTTGCGGATTCTTAATGTTTGAAAATCGATGATATCCTTTAAAGTCGGATTCTAAAGCATTGTAAATAGATAACTTTGTTCAGGTTGCGGATTCTCAAGGTTTGAAAATAGATGATATCGTTTAAAGTCGGATTCTAAAGCATAGTAAATAGATGAATTTGTTTAAGTTACGGATTGTTAATGTTTCAAAATAGATGATATCGTTTAAAGTCGGATTCTAAAGCATTGTAAATCTTAGACTTTTTTCAAGTTGCGGATTCTTGATGTTTGAAAATAGATGATATCGTTTAAAGTCGGATTCTAAAGCATTGTAAATAGATGACTTTGGTAGAGGGGCGGATCCTTAATGTTTGAAAATAGATGATATCGTTTAAGTCGGATTATAAAGCATTGTAAATAGATGACTTTTTTCAAGTTGCCGATTGTTAAGGATTGAAAATAGATGATATCGTTTTAAGTCAGATTCTAAAGCATTGTCAATAGATGACTTTGTTCAAGATGCGAGTTGTTAAGGTTTGAAAGTAGATTATATCATTTAATGTCGGATACTTAAGCATTGTAAATAGATGACTTTGTTTAAGTTGCCGATTCTTAAAGTTTGAAAATAGATTATATCGTTTAAAGTCGGATTCTAAAGCATTGTAAATAGATGACTTTGTTCAAGTTGCCGATTCTTAAAGTTTGAAAATAGATGATAATGTTCAAAGTCGCATTCTAAAGCATTGTTAATAGATGACTTTGTTCAAGTTGCGGATTCTTAAAGGTTTGAAAATAGATGATATCGTTTAAAGTCGGATTCTAAAGCATTGTAAATAGATTACTTTGTTCAAGTTGCGGATTCTTAAGGTTTCAAAATAGATGATATCGTTTAAAGTCGGATTCCAAAGCATTGTAAATAGATGACTCTGTTAAAGTTGCGGATTCTTAAAGGTTTGAAAATAGATGATATCGTTTAAAGTCGGATTCTAAAGCATTGTAAATAGATTACTTTGTTCAAGTTGCGGATTTTAAGGTTTCAAAATAGATGATATCGTTTAAAGTCGGATTCTAAAGCATTGTAAATAGATGACTTTGTTCAAGTTGCAGATTCTTAAAGTTTGAAAATAGATTATATCGTTTAAAGTCGGATTCTATAGCATTGTAAATAGATGACTTTGTTCAAGTTGCGGATTCTTAAAGTTTTAAAATAGATGATAATGTTCAAAGTCGCATTCTAAAGCATTGTAAATATATGACTTTGTTCAAGTTGCGGATTCTAAAGGTTTCAAAATAGATGATATCGTTTAAATTCGGATTCCAAAGCATTGTAAATAGATGACTTTGTTCAAGTTGCGGATTCTTAAAGGTTTGAAAATAGATGATATCGTTTAAAGTCGGATTCTAAAGCATTGTAAATAGATTACTTTGTTTAAGTTGCCGATTTTACGGTTTCAAAATAGATTATATCGTTTAAAGTCGGATTCTAAAGCATTGTAAATAGATGACATTGTTCCAGTTGCGGACTCTTAAGGTTTGAAAATAGATGATATAGTTTAAAATCGGATTCTAAAGCATTGTAAATAAATTACTTTGTTCAAGTTGCGGATTCTTAAGGTTTGAAAATAGATGATATCGTTTAAAGTCGGATTCTAAAGCATTGTAAGTAGATGACTTTGGTCAAGTTGCCGATTCTTAATGTTTGAAAATAGATGATATCGTTTAAAGTCGGATTCTAAAGCATTGTAAATAGATGACTTTGTTCAAGTTGCAGACTCTCAATGTTTGAAAATAGATGATATCGTTTCAAATCGGATTCTAAAGCATTGTAAATAGATGACTTTGTTCAAGTTGCCGATTCTTAAGGTGTTAAAATAGATGTTATCGTTTCAAGTCGGATTCTAAAGCATTGTAAATAGATGACTTTGTTCAAGTTGCGGATTCTTAGGGTTTGAAAATAGATGATATCGTTTAAAGTCGGATTCTAAATCATTGTAAATAGATGACTTTGTTCAAGTTGCGAGTTGTTAAGGTTTAAAAGTAGATGGTATCGTTTAATGTCGGATACTAAAGCATTGTAAATAGATGACTTTGTTCAAAGTGCGGATTCTTGATCTTTGAAAATTGATGATATCGTTTAAAGTCGGATTCTAAAGCATTGTAAGTAGATGGCGTTGTTAGAGTGGCGGATCCTTAATGTTTGAAAATTGATGATATCGTTTAAGTCGGATTCTAAACATTGTAAATAGATGACTTTGTTCAAGTTGCGGATACTTAATGTTTGAAAATAGATGATATCGTTTAAAGTCGGATTCTTAAGCATTGTAAATAGATGACTTTGTTCCAGTTTCGGATTCTTAAGGTTTGAAAATAGATGATTTCTTTTAAAGTCGGATTCTAAAGCAGTGTAAATAGATCACTTTGTTCAAGTTGCAGATTCTTAAAGTTTGAAAATAGATTATATCGTTTAAAGTCGAATTCTAAAGCACTGTAAATTAATGACTTTGTCTAAGTTGCGAATTCTTAAGATTTGAAAATAGATGATATCGTTTAAAGTCAGATTCTAAAGCATTGTAAATAGATGTCTTTGTTCAAGTTGCGGACTCTTATGGTTTGAAAATAGATGATATCGTTTCAAGTCGGATTCTAAAGCATTGTAAATAGATTACTTTGTTCAAGTTTCCGATTCTTAAGGTGTGAAAATAGATGTTATCGTTTAAAGGTCGATTCTAAAGCATTGTAAATAGCTTAGTTTGTTCAATTTGCGGACTGCTAAGGTTTGAAAATAGATGATATCCTTTAAAGTCGGATTCTAAAGCATTGTAAATAGATGAATTGTTCAAGTGTCCTATTCTTAAAGTTTTAAAATAGATGATAATGTTCAAAGTCGCATTCTAAAGCATTGTAAATAGATGACTTTGTTCAAGTTGCGGATTCTTAAGGTTTGAAAATAGATGATATCGTTTAAAGTCGGAATCCAAAGCATTGTAAATAGATGACTTTGTTCAAGTTGCCGATTCTTAAGGTGTTAAAATAGATGTTATCGTTTCAAGTCGGATTCTAAAGCATTGTAAATAGATGACTTTGTTCAAGTTGCGGACTGCTAAGGTTTGAAAATAGATGATATCGTTTACGTCGGATTCTAAAGCATTGTAAATAGATGACTTTGTTCAAGTTAGTGGATTCTTAGGGTTTGAAAATAGATGATATCGTTTAAAGTCGGATTCTAAAGCATTGTAAATAGATGCATTTGTTTAAGTTACGGATTCTTAATGTTTGAAAATTGATGATATCGTTTAAAGTTGAATTCTAAAGCATTGTAAATCTTTGAGTTTGTTCAAGTTGCGGATTCTTGATGTTTGAAAATAGATGATATCGTTTAAAGTCGGATTCTAAAGCATTGTAAGTAGATGACGTTGTTAGAGTTGCGGATCCTTAATGTTTGAAAATAGATGATATCGTTTAAGTCGGATTCTAAAGCATTGTAAATAGATGACTTTGTTCAAGTTGCGGATACTTTATGTTTGAAAATAGATGATATCGTTTAAAGTCTGATTCTAAAGCATTGTAAATAGATGACTTTGTTCCAGTTTCGGATTCTTAAGGTTTGAAAATAGATGATTTCTTTTAAAGTCGGATTCTAAAGCAGTGTAAATAGATGACTTTTTTCAAGTTGCCGGTTTTTTTAAGTTTGAAAATAGATTATATCGTTTAAAGTCGGATTCTAAAGCATTGTAAATAGATTACTTTGTCTAAGTTGCGAATTCTTAAGATTTGAAAATAGATGATATCGTTTAAAGTCAGATTCTAAAGCATTGTAAATAGATGTCTTTGTTCAAGTTGCGGACTCTTATGGTTTGAAAATAGATGATATCGTTTCAAGTCGGATTCTAAAGCATTGTAAATAGATTACTTTGTTCAAGTTTCCGATTCTTAAGGTGTGAAAATAGATGTTATCGTTTAAAGGTCGATTCTAAAGCATTGTAAATAGATTACTTTGTTCAAGTTGCGGACTGCTAAGGTTTGAAAATAGATGATATCCTTTAAAGTCGGATTCTAAAGCATTGTAAATAGATGAATTGTTCAAGTGTCCTATTCTTAAAGTTTGAAAATAGATGATACTGTTCAAAGTCGGATTCTAAAGCATTGCAAATAGATGACTTTGTTCAAGTTGCCGAATCTTAAGGATTGAAAATAGATGATATCGTTTAAAGTCGGATTCTAAAGCATTGTAAATAGATGAATTTGTTTAAGTTACGGATTCTTAATGTTTGAAAATAGATGATATCGTTTAAAGTTGAATTCTAAAGCATTGTAAATAGATGACTTTGTTCAAGTTGCGAGTTTTTAAGGTTTAAAAGTAGATGATATCGTTAAATGTCGGATACTAAAGCATTGTAAATAGATGACTTTGTTTAAGTTGCGGATTCTTAATGCTTGAAATAGATTATATCGTTTAAAGTCGGATTCTTAAGCATTGTAAATAGATGAATGTGTTTAAGTTACGGATTCTTAATGTTTGAAAATAGATGATATCGTTTAAAGTTGAATTCTAAAGCATTGTAAATAGATGACTTTGTTCAAGTTGCGAATTCTTAATGTTTGAAAATCGATGATATCGTTTAAAGTCGGATTCCAAAGCATTGTAAATCTTTGACTTTGTTTAAGTTGCGGATTCTTGATTGTTGAAAATAGATGATATCGTTTATAGTCGGATTCTAAAGCATTGTAAATAGATGAATTTGTTTAAGTTACGGATTCTTAATGTTTGAAAATAGATGATATCGTTTAAAGTTGAATTCTAAAGCATTGTAAATAGATGAATTTGTTCAAGTTGCGAATTCTTAATGTATGAAAATCGATGATATCGTTTAAAGTCGGATTCTAAAGCATTGTAAATCTTTGACTTTGTTCAAGTTGCGGATTCTTGATAGTTGAAAATAGATGATATCGTTTAAAGTCGGATTCTAAAGCATTGTAAATAGATGACTTTTTTAGAGGGTCTAATCCTTAATGTTTGAAAATAGATGATATCGTTTAAGTCGGATATTAAAGCATTGTAAATAGATGACTTTGTTCATGTTGCCGATTCTTCAAGTTTGAAAATAGATGATATCGTTTAAAGTCGGGTTCTAAAGCATTGTAAATAGATGACTTTGTTCAAGTTGCCGATTCTTAAGGATTGAAAATAGATGATAACGTTTAAAGTTGGATTCTAGAGCATTGTAAATAGATGACTTTGTTACAGTTGCGAGTTGTTAAGGTTTAAAAGTAGATGATATCGTAATATGTCGGATACTAAAGCATTGTAAATAGATGACTTTGTTTAAGTTGCCGATTCTTAAAGTTTGAAAATAGATTATATCGTTTAAAGTCGGATTCTAAAGCATTGTAAATAGATGACTTTGTTCAAGTTGCCGATTCTTAAAGTTTGAAAATAGATGATAATGTTCAAAGTCGCATTCTAAAGCATTGTTAATAGATGACTTTGTTCAAGTTGCGGATTCTTAAAGGTTTGAAAATAGATGATATCGTTTAAAGTCGGATTCTAAAGCATTGTAAATAGATTACTTTGTTTCAGTTGCGGATTCTTAAGGTTTCAAAATAGATGATATCGTTTAAAGTCGGATTCCAAAGCATTGTAAATAGATGACTCTGTTCAAGTTGCGGATTCTTAAAGGTTTGAAAATAGATGATATCGTTTAAAGTCGGATTCTAAAGCATTGTAAATAGATTACTTTGTTCAAGTTGCGGATTTCAAGGTTTCAAAATAGATGATATCGTTTAAAGTCGGATTCTAAAGCATTGTAAATAGATGACTTTGTTCAAGTTGCCGATTCTTAAAGTTTGAAAATAGATGATAATGTTCAAAGTTGCATTCTAAAGCATTGTAAATAGATGACTTTGTTCAAGTTGCGGATTCTTAAGATTTCAAAATAGATGATATCGTTTAAAGTCGGATTCCAAAGCATTGTAAATAGATGACTTTGTTCAAGTTGCGGATTCTTAAAGGTTTGAAAATAGATGATAACCTTTAAAGTCGGATTCTAAAGCATTGTAAATTGATTACTTTGTTCAAGTTGCCGATTTTAAGGTTTCAAAATAGATGATATCGTTTAAAGTCGGATTCTAAAGCATTGTAAATAGATGACATAGTTCCAGTTGCGGACTTTTAAGGTTTGAAAATAGATGATATAGTTTAAAATCGGATTCTAAAGCATTGTAAATAGATTACTTTCTCAAGTTGCGGATTCTTAAGGTTTGAAAATAGATGATATCGTTTAAAGTCGGATTCTAAAGCATTGTAAGTAGATGACTTTGTTCAAGTTGCCGATTCTTAATGTTTGAAAATAGATGATATCGTTTAAAGTCGGATTCTAAAGCATTGTAAATAGATGACTTTGTTCAAGTTGCAGACTCTCAATGTTTGAAAATAGATGATATCGTTTCAAATCGGATTCTAAAGCATTGTAAATAGATGACTTTGTTCAAGTTGCCGATTCTTAAGGTGTTAAAATAGATGTTATCGTTTCAAGTCGGATTCTAAAGCATTGTAAATAGATGACTTTGTTCAAGTTGGTGGATTCTTAAGGTTTGAAAATAGATGATATCGTTTAAAGTCGGATTCTAAAGCATTGTAAATAGATGACTTTGTTCAAGTTGCGGATTCTTAGGGTTTGAAAATAGATGATATCGTTTAAAGTCGGATTCTAAATCATTGTAAATAGATGACTTTGTTCAAGTTGCGAGTTGTTAAGGTTTAAAAGTAGATGGTATCGTTTAATGTCGGATACTAAAGCATTGTAAATAGATGACTTTGTTCAAGTTGCGGATTCTTGATCTTTGAAAATAGATGATATCGTTTAAAGTCGGATTCTAAAGCATTGTAAGTAGATGGCGTTGTTAGAGTGGCGGATCTTTAATGTTTGAAAATAGATGATATCGTTTAAGTCGGATTCTAAAGCATTGTAAATAGATGACTTTGTTCAAGTTGCGGATACTTAATGTTTGAAAATAGATGATATCGTTTAAAGTCGGATTCTAAAGCATTGTAAATAGATGACTTTGTTCCAGTTTCGGATTCTTAAGGTTTGAAAATAGAGTATTTCGTTTAAAGTCGGATTCTAAAGCATTGTAAATAGATTACTTTGTTGAACTTGCAGACTCTCAATGTTTGAAAATAGATGATATCGTTTCAAATCGGATTCTACAGCATTTTAAATAGATGACTTTGTTCAAGTTGCCGATTCTTAAGGTGTTAAAATAGATGTTATCGTTTCAAGTCGGATTCTAAAGCATTGTAAATAGATGACTTTGTTCAAGTTGCGGACTGCTAAGGTTTGAAAATAGATGATATCGTTTAAGTCGGATTCTAAAGCATTGTAAATAGATGACTTTGTTCAAGTTAGTGGATTCTTAGGGTTTGAAAATAGATGATATCGTTTAAAGTCGGATTCTAAAGCATTGTAAATAGATGCATTTGTTTAAGTTACGGATTCTTAATGTTTGAAAATAGATGATATCGTTTAAAGTGTAATTCTAAAGCATTGTAAATCTTTGACTTTGTTCAAGTTGCGGATTGTTGATGTTTGAAAATAGATGATATCGTTTAAAGTCGGATTCTAAAGCATTGTAAGTAGATGACGTTGTTAGAGTTGCGGATCCTTAATGTTTGAAAATAGATGATATCGTTTAAGTCGGATTCTAAAGCATTGCAAATAGATGACTTTGTTCAAGTTGCCGAATCTTAAGGATTGAAAATAGATGATATCGTTTAAAGTCGGATTCTAAAGCATTGTAAATAGATGACTTTGTTCAAGTTGCGAGTTTTTTAGGTTTAAAAGTAGATGATATCGTTAAATGTCGGATACTAAAGCATTGTAAATAGATGACTTTGTTTAAGTTGCGGATTCTTAATGTTTGAAAATAGATGATATCGTTTAAAGTTGAATTCTAAAGCATTGTAAATAGATGACTTTGTTCAAGTTGCGAATTCTAAATGTTTGAAAATCGATGATATCGTTTAAAGTCGGATTCTCCCGCATTGTAAATCTTTGACTTTGTTCAAGTTGCGGATTCTTGATGGTTGAAAATAGATGATATCGTTTATAGTCGGATTCTAAAGCATTGTAAATAGATCAATTTGTTTAAGTTACGGATTCTTAATGTTTGAAAATAGATGATATCGTTTAAAGTTGAATTCTAAAGCATTGTAAATAGATGAATTTGTTCAAGTTGCGAATTCTTAATGTTTGAAAATCGATGATATCGTTTAAAGTCGGATTCTAAAGCATTGTAAATCTTTGACTTTGTTCAAGTTGCGGATTCTTGATAGTTGAAAATAGATGATATCGTTTAAAGTCGGATTCTAAAGCATTGTAAATAGATGACTTTTTTAGAGGGTCTAATCCTTAATGTTTGAAAATAGATGATATCGTTTAAGTCGGATTATAAAGCATTGTAAATAGATGACTTTGTTCATGTTGCCGATTCTTTCAGTTTGAAAATATATGATATATCGTTTAAAGTCGGATTCTAAAGCATTGTAAATAGATGACTTTGTTCAAGTTGCCGATTCTTAAGGATTGAAAATAGATGATAACGTTTAAAGTTGGATTCTAGAGCATTGTAAATAGATGACTTTGTTACAGTTGCGAGTTGTTAAGGTTTAAAAGTAGATGATATCGTAATATGTCGGATACTAAAGCATTGTAAATAGATGACTTTGTTTAAGTTGCGGATTCGTAAGGTTTGAAAATAGATGATATCGTTTAAAGTCGTATTCTAAAGCATTGTAAATAGATGAATTTGTTTAAGTTACGGATTGTTAATGTTTGAAAATAGATGATATCGTTTAAAGTTGAATTCTAAAGCATTGTAAATAGATGACTTTGTTCAAGTTGCGGATTCTTAATGTTTGAAAATCGATGATATCGTTTAAAGTCGGATTCTAAAGCATTGTAAATAGATGACTTTGTTCAAGTTGCGGATTCTTGATGGTTGAAAATAGATGATATCGTTTAAAGTCGGATTCTAAAGCATTGTAAATAGATGACTTTGTTAGAGTTGCAGATCCTTAATGTTTGAAAATAGATGATATCGTTTAAGTCGGATTATAAAGCATTGTAAATAGATGACTTTGTTAAAGTTGCGGATACTTAATGTTTTAAAATAGATGCTATCGTTTCAAGTCGGATTCTAAAGCATTGTAAAGGGATGACTTTGTTCCAGTTGCGGATTCTTAAGATTTGAAAATAGATGATTTCGTTTAAAGTCGGATTCTAAAGCATTGTAAATAGATGACTTTGTTCAAGTTACGGATTCTTAAGATTTGAAAATAGATGATATCGTTTAAAGTCGGATTCTAAAGCATTGTAAATAGATGACTTTGTTCAAGTTGCGGACTCTTATGGTTTAAAATAGATGATATCGTTTAAAGTCGGATTCCAAAGCATTGTCAATAGATGACTTTGTTCAAGTTGCGGATTCTTAATGTTTGAAAATAGATGATATCTTTTAAAGTCGGATTCTAAAGCATTGTAAATAGATGACTTTGTTCAAGTTGCGGACTCTTAGGGTTTGAAAATAGATGATAATGTTTAAAGTCGGATTCTAAAGCATTGTAAATAGATGACTTTGTTCAAGTTGAGGATTCTCAAGGTTTGAAAATAGATGATATTGTTGAAAGTCGGATTCAAAAATAGATGACTTTTTACAAGTTGCGGATTGTCAAGGTTTTAAAATAGATTATATCGCTTTAAGTCGGATTCTAAAGCATTGTAAATAGATGACTTTGTTCAAGTTGCAAGTTGTTAAGGTTTAAAAGTAGATGATATCGTTTAATGTCGGATACTAAAGCATTGTAAATAGATGACTTTGTTTAAGTTGCGGATTCTTAATGTTTGAAAATAGATGATATCGTTTAAAGTGTGATTCTAAAGCATTGTAAATAGATGACTTTGTTCATGTTGCCGATTCTTCAGGTTTGAAAATAGATGATGTCGTTTAATGTCGGATACTAAAGCATTGCAAATAGATGACTTTGTTCAAGTTGCCGAATCTTAAGGATTGAAAATAGATGATATCGTTTAAAGTCGGATTCTAAAGCATTGTAAATAGATGACTTTGTTCAAGTTGCGGATTTTAAGGTTTCAAAATAGATGATATCGTTTAAAGTCGGATTCTAAAGCATTGTAAATAGATGACTTTGTTCAAGTTGCAGATTTTTAAAGTTTGAAAATAGATTATATCGTTTAAAGTCGGATTCTAAAGCATTGTAAATAGATGACTTTGTTCAAGTTGCCGATTCTTAAAGTTTGAAAATAGATGATAATGTTCAAAGTCGCATTCTAAAGCATTGTAAATAGATGACTTTGTTCAAGTTGCGGATTCTTAAGGTTTCAAAATAGATGATATCGTTTAAAGTCGGATTCCAAAGCATTGTAAATAGATGACTTTGTTCAAGTTGCGGATTCTTAAAGGTTTGAAAATAGATGATAACCTTTAAAGTCGGATTCTAAAGCATTGTAAATAGATTACTTTGTTCAAGTTGCCGATTTTAAGGTTTCAAAATAGATGATATCGTTTAAAGTCGGATTCTAAAGCATTGTAAATAGATGACATAGTTCCAGTTGCGGACTCTTAAGGTTTGAAAATAGATGATATAGTTTAAAATCGGATTCTAAAGCATTGTAAATAGATTACTTTGTTCAAGTTGCGGATTCTTAAGGTTTGAAAATAGATGATATCGTTTAAAGTCGGATTCTAAAGCATTGTAAGTAGATGACTTTGTTCAAGTTGCCGATTCTTAATGTTTGAAAATAGATGATATCGTTTAAAGTCGGATTCTAAAGCATTGTAAATAGATGACTTTGTTCAAGTTGCAGACTCTCAATGTTTGAAAATAGATGATATCGTTTCAAATCGGATTCTAAAGCATTGTAAATAGATGACTTTGTTCAAGTTGCCGATTCTTAAGGTGTTAAAATAGATGTTATCGTTTCAAGTCGGATTCTAAAGCATTGTAAATAGATGACTTTGTTCAAGTTGGTGGATTCTTAAGGTTTGAAAATAGGTGATATCGTTTAAAGTCGGATTCTAAAGCATTGTAAATAGATGACTTTGTTCAAGTTGCGGATTCTTAGGGTTTGAAAATAGATGATATCGTTTAAAGTCGGATTCTAAATCATTGTAAATAGATGACTTTGTTCAAGTTGCGAGTTGTTAAGGTTTAAAAGTAGATGGTATCGTTTAATGTCGGATACTAAAGCATTGTAAATAGATGACTTTGTTAAAGTTGCGGATTCTTGATCTTTGAAAATAGATGATATCGTTTAAAGTCGGATTCTAAAGCATTGTAAGTAGATGGCGTTGTTAGAGTGGCGGATCTTTAATGTTTGAAAATAGATGATATCGTTTAAGTCGGATTCTAAAGCATTGTAAATAGATGACTTTGTTCAAGTTGCGGATACTTAATGTTTGAAAATAGATGATATCGTTTAAAGTTGAATTCTAAAGCATTGTAAATAGATGACTTTGTTCCAGTTTCGGATTCTTAAGGTTTGAAAATAGAGTATTTCGTTTAAAGTCGGATTCTAAAGCATTGTAAATAGATTACTTTGTTCAACTTGCAGACTCTCAATGTTTGAAAATAGCTGATATCGTTTCAAATCGGATTCTACAGCATTTTAAATAGATGACTTTGTTCAAGTTGCTTATTCTTAAGGTGTTAAAATAGATGTTATCGTTTCAAGTCGGATTCTAAAGCATTGTAAATAGATGACTTTGTTCAAGTTGCGGACTGCTAAGGTTTGAAAATAGATGATATCGTTTAAGTCGGATTCTAAAGCATTGTAAATAGATGACTTTGTTCAAGTTAGTGGATTCTTAGGGTTTGAAAATAGATGATATCGTTTAAAGTCGGATTCTAAAGCATTGTAAATAGATGCATTTGTTTAAGTTACGGATTCTTAATGTTTGAAAATAGATGATATCGTTTAAAGTGTAATTCTAAAGCATTGTAAATCTTTGACTTTGTTCAAGTTGCGGATTGTTGATGTTTGAAAATAGATGATATCGTTTAAAGTCGGATTCTAAAGCATTGTAAGTAGATGACGTTGTTAGAGTTGCGGATCCTTAATGTTTGAAAATAGATGATATCGTTTAAGTCGGATTCTAAAGCATTGCAAATAGATGACTTTGTTCAAGTTGCCGAATCTTAAGGATTGAAAATAGATGATATCGTTTAAAGTCGGATTCTAAAGCATTGTAAATAGATGACTTTGTTCAAGTTGCGAGTTTTTTAGGTTTAAAAGTAGATGATATCGTTAAATGTCGGATACTAAAGCATTGTAAATAGATGACTTTGTTTAAGTTGCGGATTCTTAATGTTTGAAAATAGATGATATCGTTTAAAGTTGAATTCTAAAGCATTGTAAATAGATGACTTTGTTCAAGTTGCGAATTCTAAATGTTTGAAAATCGATGATATCGTTTAAAGTCGGATTCTCCCGCATTGTAAATCTTTGACTGTGTTCAAGTTGCGGATTCTTGATGGTTGAAAATAGATGATATCGTTTATAGTCGGATTCTAAAGCATTGTAAATAGATCAATTTGTTTAAGTTACGGATTCTTAATGTTTGAAAATAGATGATATCGTTTAAAGTTGAATTCTAAAGCATTGTAAATAGATGAATTTGTTCAAGTTGCGAATTCTTAATGTTTGAAAATCGATGATATCGTTTAAAGTCGGATTCTAAAGCATTGTAAATCTTTGACTTTGTTCAAGTTGCGGATTCTTGATAGTTGAAAATAGAAGATATCGTTTAAAGTCGGATTCTATAGCATTGTAAATAGATGACTTTTTTAGAGGGTCTAATCCTTAATGTTTGAAAATAGATGATATCGTTTAAGTCGGATTATAAAGCATTGTAAATAGATGACTTTGTTCATGTTGCCGATTCTTTCAGTTTGAAAATAGATGATATATCGTTTAAAGTCGGATTCTAAAGCATTGTAAATAGATGACTTTGTTCAAGTTGCCGATTCTTAAGGATTGAAAATAGATGATAACGTTTAAAGTTGGATTCTAGAGCATTGTAAATAGATGACTTTGTTACAGTTGCGAGTTGTTAAGGTTTAAAAGTAGATGATATCGTAATAAGTCGTATTCTAAAGCATTGTAAATAGATGAATTTGTTTAAGTTACGGATTGTTAATGTTTGAAAATAGATGATATCGTTTACAGTTGAATTCTAAAGCATTGTAAATAGATGACTTCGTTCAAGTTGCGGATTCTTAATGTTTGAAAATCGATGATATCGTTTAAAGTCGGATTCTAAAGCATTGTAAATAGATGACTTTGTTCAAGTTGCGGATTCTTGATGGTTGAAAATAGATGATATCGTTTAAAGTCGGATTCTAAAGCATTGTAAATAGATGACTTTGTTAGAGTTGCAGATCCTTAATGTTTGAAAATAGATGATATCGTTTAAGTCGGATTATAAAGCATTGTAAATAGATGACTTTGTTAAAGTTGCGGATACTTAATGTTTTAAAATAGATGATATCGTTTCAAGTCGGATTCTAAAGCATTGTAAAGGGATGACTTTGTTCCAGTTGCGGATTCTTAAGATTTGAAAATAGATGATTTCGTTTAAAGTCGGATTCTAAAGCATTGTAAATAGATGACTTTGTTCAAGTTACGGATTCTTAAGATTTGAAAATAGATGATATCGTTTAAAGTCGGATTCTAAAGCATTGTAAATAGATGACTTTGTTCAAGTTGCGGACTCTCATGGTTTAAAATAGATGATATCGTTTAAAGTCGGATTCCAAAGCATTGTCAATAGATGACTTTGTTCAAGTTGCGGATTCTTAATGTTTGAAAATAGATGATATCTTTTAAAGTCGGATTCTAAAGCATTGTAAATAGATGACTTTGTTCAAGTTGCGGACTCTTAGGGTTTGAAAATAGATGATAATGTTTAAAGTCGGATTCTAAAGCATTGTAAATAGATGACTTTGTTCAAGTTAAGGATTCTCAAGGTTTGAAAATAGATGATATTGTTGTAAGTCGGATTCAAAAGCATTGGAAATAGATGACTTTTTACAAGTTGCGGATTGTCAACGTTTTAAAATAGATTATATCGCTTTAAGTCGGATTCTAAAGCATTGTAAATAGATGACTTTGTTCAAGTTGCAAGTTGTTAAGGTTTAAAAGTAGATGATATCGTTTAATGTCGGATACTAAAGCATTGTAAATAGATGACTTTGTTTAAGTTGCGGATTCTTAATGTTTGAAAATAGATGATATCGTTTAAAGTGTGATTCTAAAGCATTGTAAATAGATGACTTTGTTCATGTTGCCGATTCTTCAGGTTTGAAAATAGATGATGTCGTTTAATGTCGGATACTAAAGCATTGCAAATAGATGACTTTGTTCAAGTTGCCGAATCTAAAGGATTGAAAATAGATGATATCGTTTAAAGTCGGATTCTAAAGCATTGTAAATAGATGACTTTGTTAAAGTTGCGGATTCTTAAGATTTGAAAATAGATGATATCGTTTAAAGTCGGATTCTAAAGCATTGTAAATAGATTAATTTTTTTAAGTTACGGATTCTAAATGTTTCAAAATAGATGATATCGTTTACAGTTTAATTCTTAAGCATTGTAAATAGATGACTTTGTTCAAGTTGCGGATTCTTAATGTTTGAAAATCGATGATATCGTTTAAAGTCGGATTCTAAAGCATTGTAAATCTTTGACTTTGTTCAAGTTGCGGATTCTTCATGGTTTAAAATAGATGATATCGTTTAAAGTCGGATTCTAAAGCATTGTAAATAGATGACTTTGTTAGAGTTGCGGATCCTAATGTTGGAAAATAGATGATATCGTTTAAGTCGGATTATAATGCATTGTAAATAGATGACTTTGTTCAAGTTGCGGATACTTAATGTTTTAAAATAGATGATATCGTTTCAAGTCGGATTCTAAAGCATTGTAAAGGGATGACTTTGTTCCAGTGTCGGATTCTTAAGGTTTGAAAATAGATGATTTCGTTTAAAGTCGGATTCCAAAGCATTGTAAATAGATGACTTTGTCCAAGTTGCCGATTCTTAAAGTTTGAAAATAAATTATATCGTTTAAAGTCGGATTCTAAATCGTTGTAAATAGATGACTTCGTTCAAGTTGCGGATTCTTAAGATTTGAAAAAAGATGATATCGTTTAAAGTCGGATTCTAAAGCATTGTAAATAGATGACTTTGTTCAAGTTGCGGACTCTTATGGTTTGAAAATAGATGATATCGTTTAAAGTCGGATTTCAAATCATTGTCAATAGATGACTTTGTTTAAGTTGCGGATTCTTTATGTTTGAACATAGATGATATCGTTTAAAGTGTTATTCTAAAGCATTGTAAACAGATGACTTTGTTCATGTTGCCGATTCTTCAGGTTTGAAAATAGATGATATCGTTTAAAGTCAGATTCTAAAGCATTGCAAATAGATGACTTTGTTCAAGTTGCCGAATCTTAAGGATTGAAAATAGATGATATCGTTTAAAGTCGGATTCTAAAGCATTGTAAATAGATGAATTCGTTTAAGTTACGGATTCTTAATGTTTGAAAATAGATGATATCGTTTAAAGTTGAATTCTAAAGCATTGTAAATAGATGACCTTGTTCAAGTTGCGAATTCTTAATGTTTGAAAATCGATGATATCGTTTAAAGTCGGATTCTAAAGCATTGTAAATCTTTGACTTTGGTCAAGTTGCGGATTCTTGATGGTTGAAAATAGATGATATCGTTTAAAGTCGGATTCTAAAGCATTCTAAATAGATGACTTTGTTAGAGGGTCTAATCCTTAATGTTTGAAAATAGATGATATCGTTTAAGTCGGATTATAAAGCATTGTAAATAGATGACTTTGTTCATGTTGCCGATTCTTCAAGTTTGAAAATTGATGATATCGTTTAAAGTCGGATTCTAAAGCATTGTAAATAGATGACTTTGTTCAAGTTGCCGATTCTTAAGGATTGAAAATAGATGATAACGTTTAAAGTTGGATTCTAGAGCATAGTAAATAGATGACTTTGTTACAGTTGCGAGTTGTTAAGGTTTAAAAGTAGATGATATCGTAATATGTGAGATACTAAAGCATTGTAAATAAGTGACTTTTTTTAAGTTGCGGATTCTTAATGTTTGAAAATAGATGATATCGTTTAAAGTCGTATTCTAAAGCATTGTAAATAGATGAATTTGTTTAAGTTACGGATTCTTAATGTTTGAAAATAGATGATATCGTTTAAAGTTGAATTCTAAAGCATTGTAAATAGATGACTTTGTTCAAGTTGCGGATTCTTAATGTTTGAAAATCGATGATATCGTTTGAAGTCGGATCCTAAAGCATTGTAAATAGATGACTTTGTGCAAGTTGCGGATTCTTGATGGTTGAAAATAGATGATATCGTTTTAAGTCGGATTCTAAAGCATTGTAAATAGATGACTTAGTTAGAGTTGCGTATCCTTAATGTTTGAAAATAGATGATATCGTTTAAGTCGGATTATAAAGCATTGTAAATAGATGACTTTGTTCAAGTTGCGGATACTTAATGTTTTAAAATAGATGATATCGTTTCAAGTCGGATTCTAAAGCATTGTAAAGGGATGACTTTGTTCCAGTTTCGGATTCTTAAGGTTTGAAAATAGATGATTTCGTTTAAAGTCGGATTCTAAAGCATTGTAAATAGATGACTTTGTTCAACTTGAAGATTCTTAAGATTTGAAAATAGATGATATCGTTTAAAGTCGGATTCTAAAGCATTGTAAATAGATGACTTTGTTAAAGTTGCGGACTCTTATGGTTTAAAATAGATGATATCGTTTAAAGTCGGATTCCAAAGCATTGTCAATAGATGACTTTGTTCAAGTTGCGGATACTTAATGTTTGAAAATAGATGATATCGTTTAAAGTCGGATTCTAAAGCATTGTAAATAGATGACTTTGTTCAAGTTGCGGACTCTTAGGGTTGGAAAATAGATGATAATGTTTAAAGTCGGATTCTAAAGCATTGTAAATAGATGACTTTGTTCAAGTTGAGGATTCTCAATGTTTGAAAATAGATGATATTGTTTAAAGTCGGATTCAAAAGCATTGGAAATAGATGACTTTTTACAAGTTGCGGATTGTCAAGGTTTTAAAATAGATTATATCGCTTTAAGTCGGATTTAAAAGCATTGTAAATAGATGACGTTGTTCAAGTTGCGAGTTGTTAAGGTTTAAAAGTAGATGATATCGTTTAATGTCGGATACTAAAGCATTGTAAATAGATGACTTTGTTTAAGTTGCGGATTCTTAATGTTTGAAAATAGATGATATCGTTTAAAGTCGGATTCTAAAGCATTGTAAATAGATGAATTTGTTCCAGTTGCGGATTCTTAAGGTTTGAAAATAGATGATATCGTTTAAAGTCGGATTCTAAAGCACTGTACATAGATGACTTTGTTAAAGTTTCGAGTGGTTAAGGTTTAAAAATAGATGATATCGTTTAATGTCGGATACTAAAGCATTGTAAAAAGATGACTTTGTTTAAGTTGCGGATTCTTAATGTTTGAAAATAGATGATATCGTTTAAAGTATGATTCTAAAGCATTGTAAATAGATGACTTTGTTCATGTTGCCGATTCTTCAGGTTTGAAAATAAATGATATCGTTTAAAGTAGGATTCTAAAGCATTGCAAATAGATTACTTTGTTCAAGTTGCCGAATCTTAAGGATTGAAAATAGATGATATCGTTTAAAGTCGGATTCTAAAGCATTGTAAATAGATGACTTTGTTCAAGTTGCGAGTTGTTAAAGTTTAAAAGTAGATGATATCGTTAAATGTCGGATACTAAAGCATTGTAAATAGATGACTTTGTTAAAGTTGTGGATTCTTAATGTTTAAAAATAGATTATATCGTTTAAAGTCGGATTCTAAAGCATTGTAAATAGATTAATTTTTTTAAGTTACGGATTCTTAATTTTTGAAAAGAGATGATATCGTTTAAAGTTGAATTCTAAAGCATTGTAAATAGATGACTTTGTTCAAGTTGCGGATTCTTGATGGTTGAAAATAGATGATATCGTTTAAAGTCGGATTCTAAAGCATTGTAAATAGATGACTTTGTTAGAGTTGCGGATCCTTAATGTTGGAAAATAGATGATATCGTTTAAGTCGGATTCTAAAGCATTGTAAATAGATGACTTTGTTCAAGTTGCGGATACTTAATGTTTTAAAATAGATGATATCGTTTCAAGTCGGATTCTAAAGCATTGTAAAGGGATGGCTTTGTTCCAGTTTCGGATTCTTAAGGTTTGAAAATAGATAATTTCGTTTAAAGTCGGATTCTAAAGCATTGTAAATAGATGACTTTGTTCAAGTTGCCGATTCTTAAAGTTTGAAAATAAATTATATTGTTTAAAGTCGGAATCTAAATCATTGTAAATAGATAACTTCGTTCAAGTTGCGGATTCTTAAGATTTCAAAATAGATGATATCGTTTAAAGTCGGATTCTAAAGCATTGTAAATAGATGACTTTGTTCAAGTTGCGGACTCTTATGGTTTGAAAATAGATGATATCGTTTAAAGTCGGATTCCAAATCATTGTCAATAGATGACTTTGTTCAAGTTGCGGATTCTTAATGTTTGAAAATAGATGATATCGTTTAAAGTCGGATTCTAAAGCATTGTAAATATATAACTTTGTTCATGTTGCCGATTCTTCAGGTTTGAAAATAGATGATATCATTTAAAGTCGGATTCTAAAGCATTGTAAATAGATGACTTTGTTCAAGTTGCCGATTCTTAAAGAGTTGAAAATAGATGATATCGTTTAAAGTCGGATTCTAAAGCATTGTAAATAGATGACGTTGTTCAAGTTGCGAGTTGTTAAGGTTTAAAAGTAGATGATATCGTTTAATGTCGGATACTAAAGCATTGTAAATAGATGACTTTGTTTAAGTTGCGGATTCTTAATGTTTGAAAATAGATGATATCGTTTAAAGTCGGATTCTAAAGCATTGTAAATAGATGAATTTGTTCCAGTTGCGGATTCTTAAGGTTTGAAAATAGATGATATCGTTTAAAGTCGGATTCTAAAGCACTGTACATAGATGACTTTGTTAAAGTTTCGAGTGGTTAAGGTTTAAAAATAGATGATATCGTTTAATGTCGGATACTAAAGCATTGTAAAAAGATGACTTTGTTTAAGTTGCGGATTCTTAATGTTTGAAAATAGATGATATCGTTTAAAGTATGATTCTAAAGCATTGTAAATAGATGACTTTGTTCATGTTGCCGATTTTTCAGGTTTGAAAATAGATGATATCGTTTTAAGTAGGATTCTAAAGCATTGCAAATAGAGTACTTTGTTCCAGTTGCCGAATCTTAAGGATTGAAAATAGATGATATCGTGTAAAGTCGGATTCTAAAGCATTGTAAATAGATGACTTTGTTCAAGTTGCGAGTTGTTAAAGTTTAAAAGTAGATGATATCGTTAAATGTCGGATACTAAAGCATTGTAAATAGATGACTTTGTTAAAGTTGCGGATTCTTAATGTTTAAAAATAGATTATATCGTTTAAAGTCGGATTCTAAAGCATTGTAAATAGATTAATTTTTTTAAGTTACGGATTCTTAATGTTTGAAAATAGATGATATCGTTTAAAGTTGAATTCTAAAGCATTGTAAATAGATGACTTTGTTCAAGTTGCGGATTCTTGATGGTTGAAAATAGATGATATCGTTTAAAGTCGGATTCTAAAGCATTGTAAATAGATGACTTTGTTAGAGTTGCGGATCCTTAATGTTGGAAAATAGATGATATCGTTTAAGTGTTATTCTAAAGCATTGTAAATAGATGACTTTGTTCAAGTTGCGGATACTTAATGTTTTAAAATAGATGATATCGTTTCAAGTCGGATTCTAAAGCATTTTAAAGGGATGGCTTTGTTCCAGTTTCGGATTCTTAAGGTTTGAAAATAGATAATTTCGTTTAAAGTCGGATTCTAAAGCATTGTAAATAGATGACTTTGTTCAAGTTGCCGATTCTTAAAGTTTGAAAATAAATTATATTGTTTAAAGTCGGAATCTAAATCATTGTAAATAGATGACTTCGTTCAAGTTGCGGATTCTTAAGGTTTGAAAATAGATGATATCGTTTAAAGTCGGATTCTAAAGCATTGTAAATAGATGACTTTGTTCAAGTGGCGGATTCTTAAAGTTTGAAAATAGATGATATCGTTTAAAGTGTGATTCTAAAGCATTGTAAATAGATGACTTTGTTCAAGTTGCCGATTCTTCAGGTTTGAAAATAGATGATATCGTTTAAAGTCGGATTCTAAAGTATTGTAAATAGATTACTTTGTTCAAGTTGCGAGTTGTTAAGGTTTAAAAGTAGATGATATCGTTAAATGTCGGATACTAAAGCATTGTAAATAGATGACTTTGTTTAAGTTGCGGATTCTTAATGTTTGAAAATCGATGATATCGTTTAAAGTCGGATTCTAAAGCATTGTAAATCTTTGACTTTGTTCAAGTTGCGGATTCTTGATAGTTGAAAATAGATGATATCGTTTAAAGTCGGATTCTAAAGCATTCTAAATAGATGACTTTGTTAGAGGGTCTAATTCTTAATGTTTGAAAATAGATGATATCGTTTAAGTCGGATTATAAAGCATTGTAAATAGATGACTTTGTTCATGTTGCCGATTCTTCAAGTTTGAAAACAGATGATATCGTTTAAAGTCGGATTCTAAAGCATTGTAAATAGATAACTTTGTTCAAGTTGCCGATTCTTAAGGATTGAAAATAGATGATAACGTTTAAAGTTGGATTCTAGAGCATTGTAAATAGATGACTTTGTTACAGTTGCGAGTTGTTAAGGTTTAAAAGTAGATGATATCGTAATATGTCGGATACTAAAGCATTGTAAATAGATGACTTTGTTTAAGTTGCGGATTCTTAATGTTTGAAAATAGATTATATCGTTTAAAGTCGTATTCTAAAGCATTGTAAATAGATGAATTTGTTTAAGTTACGGATTCTTAATGTTTGAAAATAGATGATATCGTTTAAAGTTGAATTCTAAAGCATTGTAAATAGATGACTTTGTTCAAGTTGCGGATTCTTAATGTTTGAAAATCGATGATATCTTTTGAAGTCGGATTCTAAAGCATTGTAAATAGATGACTTTGTTCAAGTTGCGGATTCTTGATGGTTGAAAATAGATGATATCGTTTAAAGTCGGATTCTAAAGCATTGTAAATAGATGACTTAGTTAGAGTTGCGGATCCTTATAGTTTGAAAATAGATGATATCGTTTTAGTCGGATTATAAAGCATTGTAAATAGATGACTTTGTTCAAGTTGCGGATACTTAATGTTTTAAAATAGATGATATCGTTTCAAGTCGGATTCTAAAGCATTGTAACTGGATGACTTTGTTCCAGTTTCGGATTCTTAAGGTTTGAAAATAGATGATTTCGTTTAAAGTCGGATTCTAAAGCATTGTAAATAGATGACTTTGTTCAAGTTGCGGATTCTTAAGATTTGAAAATAGATGATATCGTTTAAAGTCGGATTCTAAAGCATTGTAAATAGATGACTTTGTTCAAGTTGCGGACTCTTATGGTTTAAAATAGATGATATCGTTAAAAGTCGGATTCCAAAGAATTGTCAATAGATGACTTTGTTCAAGTTGCGGATTCTTAATGTTTGAAAATAGATGATATCGTTTAAAGTCGGATTCTAAACCATTGTAAATAGATGACTTTGTTCAAGTTGCGGACTCTTAGGGTTGGAAAATAGATGATAATCTTTAAAGTCGGATTCTAAAGCATTGTAAATAGATGACTTTGTTCAAGTTGAGAGTTCTAAATGTTTGAAAATAGATGATATTGTTTAAAGTCTGATTCAAAAGCATTCGAAATAGATGACTTTTTACAAGTTGCGGATTGTCAAGGTTTTAAAATACATTATATCGCTTTAAGTCGGATTCTAAAGCATGTTAAATAGATGACTTTGTTCAAGTTGCGGACTCTTATGGTTTAAAATAGATGATATCGTTTAAAGTCGGATTCCAAAGCATTGTAAATAGATGACTTTGTTCAAGTTGCGGATTCTTAATGTTTGAAAATAGATGATATCGTTTAAAGTCGGATTCTAAAGCATTGTAAATAGATGACTTTTTTCAAGTTGCAGACTCTTAGGGTTGGAAAATAGATGATAATGTTTAAAGTCGGATTCTAAAGCATTGTAAATAGATGACTTTGTTCAAGTTGAGGATTCTCAATGTTTAAAAGTAGATGATATCGTTTAATGTCGGATACTAAAGCATTGTAAATAGATGACTTTGTTTAAGTTGCGGATTTTTAATGTTTGAAAATAGATGATATCGTTTAAAGTCGGATTCTAAAGCATTGTAAATAGATGAATTTGTTGAAGTTGCCGATTCTTAAGGTTTGAGAGTAGATAATATCGTTTAAAGTCGGATTCTCAAGCATTGTAAATAGATGACTTAGTTGAAGTTGCCGATTCTTAAGGTTTGAAAATAGATAATATCGTTTGAAGTCGGATTCTAAAACATTGTAAATAGATGACTTTGTTCAAGTGGCCGAGTCTTAAAGTTTGAAAATAGATTATATTGTTTAAAGTCGGATTCTAAAGCATTGTAAATAGATGACTTTGTTCAAGTTGCCGATTCTTAAAGTTTGAAAATAGATGATATCGTTTAATGTCTGATTCTAAAGCATTGTAAATAGATGACTTTGTTCAAGTAGCCAGTTCTAAAGGTTTGAGAAGTGATGATATCGTTTAAAGTCGAATTTTAAAGCATCCTACATCGGGTACTTTGTTCAAGTTGCGGATTTTTTAATTTTGAAAATAGATGATATCGTTTAAAGTCGGATTCTAAAGCATCGTAAATAGATGACTTTGTTCAAGTTGCGGATTCTTAAGGTTTGAAAATAGATGATATCGTTTAAAGTCGGATTCTAAAGCATCGTAAATAGATTGCTTTGTTTAAGTTGCCGATTCTTAAGGTTTGAAAATAGATGATATCGTTTAAAGTCGGATTCTAAAGCATTGTAAATAGATGACTTTGTTCAAGTTTCGGATTCTAAAGGTTTGAGAATAGATGATATTTTTAAAGTCGGATTCTAAAGCATTGTAAATAGATGACTTTGTTCAAGTTGCAAATTCTAAAGCTTTGAAAAATAGATGATATCGTTTAAAGTCGGATTCTACAGCATTGTAAATAGATGACTTTGTTCAAGTTGCAGATTCTAAAGGTTTGAGAATAAATGATATCGTTTAAAGTCGGATTCTAAAACATTGTAAATAGATGACTTAGTTCAAGTTGCGGATTCTTAAGGTTAGAAAATAGATGATATCGTTTAAAGTCGGATTCTAAAGCATTGTAAATAGATGACTTAGTCGAAGTTGCCGATTCTTAAAGTTTGAAAATAGATGATATCGTTTAAAGTCTGATTCTAAAGCATTGTAAATAGATGACTTTGTCCAAGGTTCCGATTATTTAGCTTAGAAAATAGATAATATTGTTTAAAGTGGGATAATAAAGCATTGTAAATAAATGACTTTGTTGAAGTTGCAGATTGTTAAGGTTTGAGAATAGATGATATCGTTTAAAGTCGGATTCTAAAGCATTGTAAATAGATGACTTAGTTGAAGTTGCCGATTCTTAAGGTTTGAAAATAGATGATATCGTTTAAAGTCTGACTCTAAAGCATTGCAAAAAGATGATTTTGTTCAAGTAGCCGAGTCTTAAGGTTTGAAAATAGATGATATTGTTTAAAGTCGGATTCTAAAGCATTGTAAATAGATGACTTTGTTCAAGTTGCCGATACTTAAAGTTTGAAAATAGATGATATCGTTTAATGTCGGATACTAAAGCATTGTAAATAGATGACTTTGTTCAAGTTGCCGATTCTTAAAGTTTGAAAATAGATGATATCGTTTAAAGTCGGATTCTAAAGCATTGTAAATAGATGACTTTGTTCAAGTTGCCAGTTCTAAAGGTTTGAGAAGTTAGTATATCGTTTAAAGTCGAATTCTAAAGCATCGTACATAGATGACTTAGTTCAAGTTGCGGATTTTTAAGTTTCAAAATAGATGATATCGTTTGAAGTCGGATTCTAAAGCATCGTTAATAGATGACTTTGTTCAAGTTGCCGATTCTTAAAGTTTGAAAATAGATGATATCGTTAAAAGTCGGATTCTAAAGCATTGTAAACAGATCGCTTTGTTCAAGTTGCCGATTCTTAAGGTTTGAAAATGGATGATATCGTTTGAAATCGGATAATAAAGCATTGAAAATAGATGACTTTGTTCAAGTTTCTAATTCTTAAGGTTTGAGAATAGATGATATGGTTTAAAGTCGTATTCTTAAGCATCGTAAATAGATGACTTTGTTCAAGTTGCGGATTGTTAAGGTTTGAAAATAGATGATATCGTTTAAAGTCGGATTCTAAAGCATTGTAAATAGATCAGGTTCTTCAAGTTTCCTATCTTTAGGTTTGAGAATAGATGATAGGGTTGAAAGTCTGATTCTAAAGCATCGTAAATAGATTGCTTTGTTCAAGTTACCGATTCTTTAGCTTTGAAAAATAGATGATATCGTTTAAAGTCGGATTCGAAAGCATTGTAAATAGATGACTTTGTTCAAGTTGCCGATTGTAAAGGTTTGAGAATAGATGATATTGTTTAAAGTCGGATTCTAAAGCATTGTAAGTAGAGTACTTTGTTCAAGTTGCCGATACTACATATTTGAGAATAGATAATATCGTTTAAAGTCGGATTCTAAAGCATTGTAAATAGATTACTTAGTTCAAGTTGCCGATTCTTCAGGTTTGAAAATAGATGATATCGTGTAAAGTCAGATTCTAAAGCATCGTAAATAGATGACTTTGTTCAAGTTGCGGATTCTTAAGGTTAGAAAATAGATGATATCGTTTAAAGTCGGATTCTAAATCATTGTAAGTAGATGTCTTTGTTCAAGTTGCCTATTCTTAAGGTTTGAAAATAGATGATATCGGTTAAAGTCGGATCCTAAAGCATTGTAAATAGATGACTTTGGTCAAGTTGCGGATACTTAAGGTTTAAAAATAGATGATATCGTGGAATGTCGGATTCTAAAGCATTGTAAATAGATGACATTGTTAGAGTTGCGGATTCTTAATGTTTGAAAATAGATGATATCGTTTAAGTCGGATTCTAAAGCATTGTAAATAGATGACTTTGTTCAAGTTGCGTATACTTAATGTTTGAAAATAGATGATATTGTTTAAAGTCGGATTCGAAAGCATTGTAAATAGATGACTTTGTTTAAGTTGCGGATTCTTAATGTTTTAAAATAGATGATATCGTTTTAAGTCGGATTCTAAAGCATTGTAAATAGATATTTTGGTCAAGTTGCGGAGTCTAAAGGTTTGAAAATAGATGATATCGTTTCAAGTCTTATTCTAAAGTATTGTAAATAGATGACTTTGTTGAAGTTGCCGATTCTCAAGGTTTGAAAATAGATGATATTGTTTATAGTCGGATTCTAAAGCATTGTAAGTAGATGACTTTATTACAGTTGCGGATTCTTAAGCTTTGAAAATAGATGATAATGTTTAAAGTCGCATTCTAAAGCATTGTAAATTGATGACTTTGTTCAAATTGCGGATTCTTAACGTTTGAAAATATATGATATCGTTTAAAGTCGGATCCTAAAGCATTGTAAATAGATGTCTTTGTTCAAGTTGCGGATTCTTAAGGTTTAAAAATAGATTATATCGTTTACAGTTGGATTCTAAAGCATTGTAAATAGATGACTTTGTTCAAGTTGTCGATTCTCCCGGTTTGAAAATAGATGATATTGTTTCAAATCAGATGCTAAAGCATTGTAAGTAGATGACTTTATTACAGTTGCGGATTCTTAAGGTTTGAAAATAGATGATAATGATTAAAGTCGCATTCTAAAGCTTTGTAAATAGATGACTTTGTTCAAGTTGCGGATTCTAAAAGTTTGAACCTAGATGATATCGTTTAAAGTCGGATTCTAAAGCATTGTAAATAGATGACTTTGTTCAAGTTGCGGATTCTTAAGGTTTAAAAATAGATTATATCGTTTAACGTCGGGTTAAAAGCATTGTAAATAGATGACTTTGTTCAAGTTGCGGATTCTTAATGTTTGAAAATAGATGATATCGTTTACCGTCGGACTCTAAAGCATTGTAAATAGATGACTTTGGTCAAGTTGCGGATTCTTAATGTTTGAAAATAGATGATATCGTTTAAAGTCGGATGCTAAAGCATTGTAAGTAGATGACTTTATTACAGTTGCGGATTCTTAAGGTTTGAAAATAGATGATAATGTTTAAAGTCGCATTCTAAAGCATTGTAAACAGATGACTTTGTGCAAATTGCGGATTTTTAATGTTTGAAAATAGATGATATCGTTTAAAGACGGATTCTAAAGCATTGTAAGTAGATGACTTTATTACAGTTGCGGTTTCTTAAGGTTTTAAAAAATATGATAATGTTTAAAGTCGCATTCTAAAGCTTTGTAAATAGATGACTTTGTTCAAGTTGCCGATTCTAACGGTTTAAAAATAGATGATAATGTTTAAAGTCGGATTCTAAAGCATTGTAAATAGATGACTTTGTTCAAGTTGCGGATTCTAAAGGTTTGAAAAAAGATGACATCGTTTAAAGTCGGATTCTAAAGCATTGTAAATAGATGACTTTGGTCAAGTTGCGCATTCTCAAGGTTAGAAAATAGATGATAACGTTGAAAGTCGGATTCTAAAGCATTGTAAATAGATGACTTTGGTCAAGTTGCGGATACTTAAGGTTTAAAAATAGATGATATCGTGGAAAGTCGGATTCTAAAGCATTGTAAATAGATGACATTGTTAGAATTGCGGATTCTTAATGTTTGAAAATAGATAATATCGTTTAAAGTCGGATTCTAAAGCATTGTAAATAGATGACTTTCTTGAAGTTGCGAGTTGTTTAGGTTTAAAAGTAGATGATATCGTTTAATGTCGGATACTAAAGCATTGTAAATAGATGACTTTGTTTAAGTAGCGGATTCTTAATGTCTGAAAATAGATGATATCGTTTAAAGTCGGATTCTAAAGCATTGTAAATAGATGACTTTGTTTAAGTTGCGGATTCTTAATGTTTGAAAATAGATGATATCGTTTAAAGTTAGATTCTAAAGCATTGTAAATAGATGACTTTGTTCAAGTTGCGGATTCTTTAGGTTTACAAATCGATGATTTCGTTTTAAGTCGGATTCTAAAGCATTGTAAATAGATGACTTTGTTCAAGTTGCGGATTCTTGATGTTTTAAAATAGATGATATCGTTAAAAGTCGGATTCTAAAGCATTGTAAATAGATGACTTTGTTCAAGTTGCAGATACTTAATGTTTGAAAATAGATGATATCGTTTAAAATCGGATTCCAAATCATTGTAAATAGATGACTTTGTTCAAGTTGCGGATTCTTAAGATTTAAAAATAGATGATATCGTTTAAAGTCAGATTTTAAAGCATTGTAAATAGATGACTTTGTTCAAGTTGCGGACTCTTATTGTTTGAAAATAGATGATATCGTTTCAATTCGGATTCTAAAGCATTGTAAATAGATTACTTTGTTCAAGTTGAGGAAGCTTAAGGTTAGAAAATAGATGATATTGGTTAAAGTCGGATTCTTAAGCATTGTAAGTACATTACTTTATTACAGTTGCGGATTCTTAAGGTTTGAAAATAGATGATAATGTTTACAGTCGCATTCTAAAGCATTGTAAATAGATGACTTCGTTCAAGTTGTGCATTCTTGAGGTTTGTGAATAGATGATATCGTTTAAAGCCGGATTCTAAAGCACTTTAAATAGATGACTTTGTTCAAGTTGCGGATTCTTAAGGTTTTAAAATAGATGATATCGTTTAAAGTCGGATTCTAAAGCATTGTAAATAGAATTACTTTGTTCAAGTCTCAGATTCTTTAATGTTTGAAAATAGATGATATCGTTTAACGTCGGATTCTAAAGCATTGTAAGTAGATGACTTTGTTCAAGGATCCGATTCTTAATGTTTGAAAATGCATGATATCGTTTAAAGTCGGATTCTAAAGCATTGTAAATAGATTACTTTGTTCAAGTTGCCGACTCTTGAGGTTTTAAAAAAGATGATATCGTTTCAAATCGGATTCTAAAGCATTGTAAATAGATGACTTTGTTCAAGTTGCCGATTCTTAAGGTGTGAAAATAGATGATATCGTTTAAAGTCGGATTCTAAAGCATTGTAAATAGATTACTTTGTTCAAGTTGCGGACTGCTCAGGTATAAAATAGATGAAATCGTTTAAAGTCGGATTCTAAAGCATTGTAAATAGATGACTTTGTTCAAGTTGCCGATTCGTAAGGTTTGAAAATAGATGATATCGTTTAAAGTTGGATTCTAAAGCATTATAAATAGATGACTTTGTTCAAGTTGCGGATTCTTAGGGTTTGTAAATAGATGATATCGTTTAAAGTCGGATTCTAAAGCATTGTAAATAGATGACTTTGTTCAAGTTGCCGATTCTTTAAGATTGAAAATAGATAATATCGTTTAAAGTCGGATTCTAAAGCATTGTAATTAGATGACTTTGGTCCAATGGCGGATTCTTTAGGTTTGAAAATAGATGATATCGTTTAAAGTCGGATTCTTAAGCATTGTAAGTAGATGACTTTGTTCAAGTTGCCGATTCTTAAGGTTTGAAAATAGATGATATCGTTTAAAGTCGGATTCTAAAGAATTGTAAATAGATGACTTTGGCCAAGTTGCGCATTCTCAAGGTTGGAAAATAGATGATATCGTTGAAAGTCGGATTCTAAAGCATTGTAAATAGATGACTTTTGTCAAGTTGCGGATACTTAAGGTTTAAAAATAGATGATATCGTGGAAAGTCGGATTCTAAAGCATTGTAAATAGATGACATTGTTAGAGTTGCGGATTCTTAATGTTTGAAAATAGATGATATCGTTTAAGTCGGATTCTAAAGCATTGTAAATAGATGACTTTGTTCAAGTTGAGGATACTTAAGGTTTGAAAATAGATGATATTGTTTAAAGTCGGATTCTAAAGCATTGGAAATAGATCACTTTGTTCAAGTTGCCTATTCTTAAAGTTTGAGAATAGATGATATCGTTTAAAGTCGGATTCTAAAGCATTGTAAACAGATTGTATTGTTCAAGTTGCCGATTCTTAAGGTTTGAAAATAGATGATATCGTTTAAAGTCGGAATATAAAGCATTGTAAATAGATGACTTTGTTCAAGTTTCAGATTCTTAAGGTTTGAGAATAGATGATATTTTTAAAGTCGTATTCTAAAGCATTGTAAATAGATGACTTTGTTCAAGTTGCCGATTCTTAAGCTTTGATAAATAGATGATATCGTTTAAAGTCGGATTCTACAGCATTGTAAATAGACGACTTTGTTCAAGTGGCCGAGTCTTAAAGTTTGAAAATAGATGATATCGTTTGAAGTCGGATTCTAAAGCATTGTAAATAGATGACTTTGTTCAAGTGGCCGAGTCTTAAAGTTTGAAAATAGATTATATTGTTTAAAGTCGGATTCTAAAGCATTGTAAATAGATGACTTTGTTCAAGTTGCCGATTCTTAAAGTTTGAAAATAGATGATATCGTTTAATGTCGGATTCTAAAGCATTGTATATAGATGACTTTGTTCAAGTAGCCAGTTCTAAAGGTTTGAGAAGTGATGATATCGTTTAAAGTCGAATTTTAAAGCATCGTACATCGGTGACTTTGTTCAAGTTGCGGATTTTCTAAGTTTGAAAATAGATGATATCGTTTAAAGTCGGATTCTAAAGCATTGTAAATAGATGACTTTGTTCAAGGGGCCTGTTCTTAAGGTTTGAGAATGGATGATATCGTTTAAAGTCGGATAATAAAGCATTGTAAATAGATGACTTTGTTCAAGTTGCCCATTCTTGAGCTTTGAAAAAAGATGATATCGTTTAAAGTCGGGTTCTTAAGCATTGTAAATAGATGACTTTGTTCAAGTTGCCGATTCTTAAGGTTTGAAAATAGATGATATTGTTTAAAGTCGGATTCTAAAGCATCGTAAATAGATGACTTTGTTCAAGTTGCCGATTCGTAAGCTTTGAAAATAGATGGTATTGGTTAAAGTTGGATTCTAAAGCATTGTAAGTAGATTACTTTGTTCAAGTTGCCGATTCCTAAGGTTTTAAAATAGATTATATCGGGTAAATTCGGATTGTAAAGCATTATAAATAGATGAATTTGTTCAAATTGCCGATTCGAAAGGTTTGAGAAGTGATGATATCGTTTAAAGTCGGATTCTAAAGCATTGTAAACAGATTACTTTGTTTAAGTTGCCGATTCTTAAAGTTTTAAAATAGATGATATCGTGTAAAGTCTAATTCGAAAGCATTGAAAATAGATGACTTTGTTCAAGTTGCCGATTCTTAAGGTTTGAAGATAGATTATATTGTTTAAAGTCGGATTCTAAAGCATCGTAAATAGATGACTTTGTTCAAGTTGCCGATTCTTAAGCTTTGAAAAATAGATGATATCGTTTAAAGTCAGGTTCTAAAGCATTGTAAATAGATGACTTTGTTCAAGTTGCCGATTTTGTAGGTTTGAAAATAGATGATATTGTTTAAAGTCGGATTCTAAAGCATTGTAAATAGATGACTTTGTTCAAGTTGCCGAGACTTTTGGTTTGAAAATAGATGATATCGTTTAAAGTCGGATTCTAAAGCATTGATAATAGATGATATTGTTCAAGTTGTCGATTCATAAATTTTGAAAACAGATGATATCATTTAAAGTCGGATTCTAAAGCATTGTAAATAGATGATATTGTTCAAGTTGCCGATTCTAAAGGTTTGAAGATGGATTATATTGTTTAATATCGGATTCTAAAGTATTGTAAATAGATGACTTTGTTCGAGTGTCGATTCCAAAATTTTACAAATACATGATATCGTTTAAAGTCGGATTCTAAAGCATTGTAAATAGATGACTTTGTTCAAGTTGCGGATTCTTAAGCTTTGAGAATAGATGGTATTGTTTAAAGTCAGATTCTAAAGCATTGTAAATAGATGACTTCGTTCAAGTTGCCGATTCTTAAGGTTTGAAAATAGATGATATCGTTTAAAGTCGGATTCTAAAGCATTGTAAATAGATGACTTAGTTCAAGTTGCCGAATTTAAAGGTATTAAAATAGATGATATTGTTAAAAGTCGGATTCTAAAGCATTGTAACTAGATGACTTTGTTCAAGTTGCCGATTGTTAAGGTTTGTAAATAGATGTTATTGTCTAAAGTCGGCCTCTTAAGCTTTGTAAATAGATTACTTTGTTCAAGTTATCGATTCTTAAGGTTTGAAAATAGATGATATCGTTTGAAGTCGGAGTCTAAAGCATTGTAAATAGATGACTTAGTTCAAGTTGCCGATTCTAAATGTTTGAGCATAGATTATATCGTTTAAAGTCGGATTCTACAGCATTGTAAATAGATTACTTTGTTCAAGTTGCCGATTTTTAAGGTTTGAAAATGATGATATCGTTTAAAGTCGGATTCTAAAGCATTGTAAATTGATGACTATGTTCGAGTTGCCGATTCTAAAGTTTGAAAATAGAAGATATCGTGAAAAGTCGGATTATAAAGCATTGTAAATAGATGACTTTGTTCAAGTTGCCTATTCTTATGGTTTGAAAATAGATGATATCGTGTAAAGTCGGATTCTAAAGCATTGTAAGTAGATGACCTTGTTCAAGTTGCCGATTCTTAAGGTTTGAGAATAGATGATATCGTTTAAAGTATATTTCTAAAGCATTGTAAATAGATGACGTCGTTCAAGTTGCTGATTCTTAAGGTTTGACAATAGATGATATCGTTGAAAGTCGGATTCTAAAGCAGTATAAATAGATCCCTTTGTTCAAATTGCCGATTCTTAAGGTTTGAAAATAGATGATATCGTTTCAAGTCGGATTCTAAAGAATTGTAAATAGATGACTTTGTTCAAGTTGCCGATTCTAAAGGTATGAGAAGTGATGATATCGTTTAAAGTCGGATTCTAAAGCATTGAAAATAGATTACTTTGTTTAAGTTGCGGATTCTTAAGGTTTGAGAATAGATGATATTGTTTAAAGTCGGATTCTAAAGCATCGTAAATAGATGACTTTGTTCAAGTTGCCGATTCGTAAGCTTTGACAATAGATGATATCGGGTAAATTCCGATTGTAAAGCATTGTAAATAGATTACTTTGTTCAAGTTGCGGATTCTTAAAGTTTGAGAATAGATGATATTTTTAAAGTCGGATTCTAAAGCATTGTAAATAGATGACTTTGTTCAAGTTGCCGATTCTTAAGCTTTGATAAATAGATGATATCGTTTAAAGTCAGATTCTAAAGCATTGTAAATAGATGACTTTGTTATAGTTGCCGATTCTTAAGGTTTGAAAATAGATGATATCGTTTAAAGTCGGATTCTAAAGCATCGTAAATAGATGACCTTGTACAAGTTGCGGATTCTTAAGGTTTGAAAGTAGATTATATCGTTTAAAGTCGGATTCTTAACCATAGTAAATAGATCACTTTGTTCAAGTTGCCTATTCTTAAGGTTTGAGAATAGATGATATCGTTTAAAGTCGGATTCTAAAGCATTGTAAATAGATTGCATCGTTCAAGTTTCCGATTCTTAAGGTTTGAAAATAGATGATATCGTTTAAAGTCGGAATATAAAGCATTGTAAATAGATGACTTTGTTCAAGTTTCGGATTCTTAAAGTTTGAGAATAGATGATATTTTTAAAGTCGGATTCTAAAGCATTGTAAATAGATGACTTTGTTCAAGTTGCCGATTCTTAAGCTTTGATAAATAGATGATCTCGTTTAAAGTCAGATTCTACAGCATTGTAAATAGATGACTTTGTTCAAGTTGCCGATTCTAAAGGTTTGAGAATACATGATATTGGTTAAAGTCGGATTCTAAAGCATTGTAAATAGATGACTTTGTTCAAGTTTCCGATACTAAAGGTTTGAGAATAAATGATATCGTTAAAGTCGGATTCTAAAGCATTGTAAATAGATGACTTTGTTCAAGTTGCCTATTCTTAAGGTTTGAGAATAGATGATATCGTTTACAGTCAGATTTTAAAGTTTTGTAAATAGATGACTATGTCTAAGTTTCCGATTCTGTAGCTTAGAAAATAGATAATATTGTGTAAAGTCGGATAATAAAGCATTGTAAATAAATGACTTTGTTGAAGTTGCCGATTCTTAAGGTTTGAGAATAGATAATATCGTTTAAAGTCGGATTCTCAAGCATTGTAAATAGATGACTTAGTTGAAGTTGCCGATTCTTAAGGTTTGAAAATAGATGATATCGTTTGAAGTCGGATTCTAAAGCATTGTAAATAGATGATTTTGTTCAAGTGGCCGAGTCTTAAAGTGTGAAAATAGATTATATTGTTTAATGTCGGATTCTAAAGCATTGTAAATAGATGACTTTGTTCAAGTTGCCGATTCTTAAAGTTTGAAAATAGATGATATCGTTTAAAGTCGAATTTTAAAGCATCGTACATCGGTGACTTTGTTAAAGTTGCGGATTTTTTAAGATTGAAAATAGATGATATCGTTTAAAGTCGGATTCTAAAACATCGTAAATAGATGACTTTGTTCAAGTTGCGGATTCTTAAGGTTTGAAAATAGATGATATCGTTTAAAGTCGGATTCTAAAGCATTGTAAATAGATGGCTTTGTTCAAGTTGCTGATTCTTAAGGTTTGAAAATAGATGATATCGTTTAAAGTCGGATAATAAAGCATTGTAAATAGATGACTTTTTTCAAGTTTCTAATTCTTAAGGTTTGTGAATAGATTATATAGTTTTAAGTCGGATTCTAAAGCATTGTAAATAGATTACTTTGTTACAGTTGCGGATTCTTAAGGTTTGAGAATAGATGATATTGTTTAAAGTCGGATTCTAAAGCATTGTAAATAGATGACTTTGTTCAAGTTTCGGATTCTTAAGGTTTGAGAATAGATGATATTTTTAAAGTCGGATTCTAAAGCATTGTAAATAGATGACTTTGTTCAAGTGGCCGATGCTAAAGCTTTGAAAAATAGATGATATCGTTTAAAGTCGGATTCTACAGCATTGTAAATAGATGACTTTGTTCAAGTTGCAGATTCTAAAGGTTTTAGAATAGATGATATTGTTTAAAGTCGGATTCTAAAGCATTGTAAGTAGATGACTTTGTTCAAGTTGCCGATACTAAAGGTTTGAGAATAAATGATATCGTTTAAAGTCGGATTCTAAAACATTGTAAATAGATGACTTAGTTCAAGTTGCGGATTCTTAAGGTTAGAAAATAGATGATATCGTTTAAAGTGGGATTCTAAAGCATTGTAAATAGATGATTTTGTTCAAGTGGCATATTCTTAAGGTTTGAGAATAGATGATATCGTTTAAAGTCGAGTTCTAAAGCATTGTAAATAGATGACTTTGTCAAAGGTTCCGATTATTTAGCTTAAAAAATAGACAATATTGTTTAAAGTGGGATAATAAAGCACTGTAAATGAATGACTTTGTTGAAGTTGCAGATTCTTAAGGTTTGAGAATAGATGATATCGTTTAAAGTCGGATTCTAAAGCATTGTAAATAGATGACTTAGTTGAAGTTGCCGATTCTTAAGGTTTGAAAATAGATGATATCGTTTAAAGTCTGATTCTAAAGCATTGTAAAAAGATGATTTTGTTCTAGTAGCCGAGTCTTAAGGTTTGAAAATAGATGATATTGTTTAAAGTCGGATTCTAAAGCATTGTAAATAGATGACTTTGTTACAGTGGCCGATTCTTAAAGTTTGAAAATAGATGATATTGTTTAAAGTCGGATTCTAAAGCATTGTAAATAGATGACTTTGTTCAAGTTGCCGATTCTTAAAGTTTGAAAATAGATGATATCGTTTAAAGTCGGATTCTAAAGCATTGTAAATAGATGACTTTGTTCAAGTTGCCAGTTCTAAAGGTTTGAGAAGTGATGATATCGTTTAAAGTCGAATTCTAAAGCATCGTACATAGATGACTTTGTTCAAGTTGCGGATTTTTAAAGTTTGAAAATAGATGATATCGTTTGAAGTCGGATTCTAAAGCATCGTTAATAGATGACTTTGTTCAAGTTGCGGATTCTTAAGGTTTTAAAATAGATGATATCGTTAAAAGTCGGATTCTAAAGCATTGTAAATAGATCGCTTTGTTCAAGTTGCCGATTCTTAAGGTTGTAGAATGGATGATATCGTTTAAAATCGGATAATAAAGCACTGAAAATAGATGACTTTGTTCAAGTTTCTAATTCTTAAGGTTTGAGAATAGATGATATTGTTTAAAGTCGGATTCTAAAGCATTGTAAATACATGACTTTGTTCAAGTTGCCGAGACTTTAGGTTTCGAAAATAGATGATATCGTTTAAAGTCGTATTCTTAAGCATCGTAAATAGATGACTTTGTTCAAGTTGCGGATTCTTAAGGTTTGAAAAAAGATGATATCGTTTAAAGTCGGATTCTAAAGCATTGTAAATAGATCAGGTTCTTCAAGTTGCCTATCTAAAGGTTTGAGAATAGATGATAGGGTTGAAAGTCTGATTCTAAAGCATCGTAAATAGATTGCTGTGTTCAAGTTACCGATTCTTTAGCTTTGAAAAATAGATGATATCGTTTTAAGTCGGATTCGAAAGCATTGTAAATAGATGACTTTGTTCAAGTTGCCGATTCTAAAGGTTTGAGAATAGATGATATTGTTTAAAGTCGGATTCTAAAGCATTGTAAGTAGATTACTTTGTTCAAGTTGCCGATACTACAAGTTTGAGAATAGATGATATCGTTTAAAGTCGGATTCTAAAGCATTGTAAATATATGACTTAGTTCAAGTTGCGTATTCTTAAGGTTTGAAAATAGATGATATCGTGTAAAGTCGGATTCTAAAGCATCGTAAATAGATGACTTTGTTAAGGTGCGGATTCTTAAGGTTAGAAAATAATAGATGATATCGTTTAAAGTCGGATTCTAAAGCATTGTAAATAGATGTCTTTGTTCAAGTTGCCTATTCTGTAGGTTTGAGAATAGATGATATCGTTTGAATTCAGATTCTAAAAGAATTGTAAATAGATGACTTTGTTAAAGTTTCAGATTCTTTAGGTAGAAAACAGATAATATTGTTTATAGTCGGGTTCTAAAGCATTGTAAATAGATGACTTTGGTCAAGTTGCCGATTCTTAAGGTTTGAGAATAGATGATATTTTTAAGTCGGATTCTAAAGCATTGTAAATAGATGACTTAGTTCAAGTTGCCGATTCGTAAGGTTTGAAACTAGATTATATCGTTTAAAGTCGGATTCTAAAGCATTGTAAATAGATGACTTTGTTCAAGTTGCCGATTCTAAAGGTTTGCGAATTCTTAAGGTTTGAAAATAGAGTATATTGTTTTGAGTCGGGTTCTAAAGAATGGTAAATCCATGACTGTGTCTAAGTTGCTGATTCTTAAGGTTTTAGAATAGATGATATCGTTTAAAGTCGGAATATAAAGCATTGTAAATAGATGACTTTGTTCAAGTTGCCGATTTTTAAGGTTTGAAAATAGATGATATCGTTGAAAGTCGGATTTTAAAGCATTGTAAAATAGATTACTTTGTTCAAGTTGCTGATTCTACAGGTTTAAAAATAGATTATATTGTTTAAAGTCGGATTCTAAAGCATTGTAAATATATGACTTTGTTCAAGTTGCCGATTCTTAAGGTTTGAAAATAGATGATATCGTTTAAAGTCGGATTGTAAAGCATTGTAAATAGATGACTTTGTTCAAGTTGCCGATTCTTAAATTTTTAAAATAGATGATATTGTTTAAAGTCGGATTCTAAAGCATTGTAAATAGATGACTTTGTTCAAGTTGCCAGTTCTAAAGGTTTGAGTAGTGATGATATCGTTTGAAGTCGGATTCTAAAGCATCGTTAATAGATGACTCTGTTCAAGTTGCGGATTCTTAAGGTTTGAGAATGGATGATATCGTTTAAAATCGAATTATAAAGCATTGAAAATAGATGACTTTGTTCAAGTTTCTGATTCTTAAGGTTTGAGAATAGATGATATTGTTTAAAGTCGGATTCTAAAGCATTGTAAATAGATGACTTTGTTCAAGTTTCCGAGACTTTAGGTTTCGAACATAGATGATATCGTTTAAAGTCGTATTCTTATGCATCGTAAATAGATGACTTTGTTTAAGTTGCAGATTCTTAAGGTTTGAAAATAGATGATATCGTTTAAAGTCGGATTCTAAAGCATTGTAAATAGATCAGGTTCTTCAAGTTGCCTATCTTAAGGTTTGAGAATAGATGATAGGGTTGAAAGTCTGATTCATAAGCATCGTAAATAGATTTCTTTGTTCAAGTTACCGATTCTTAAGCTTTGAAAAATAGATGATATCGTTTAAAGTCGGATTCGAAAGCATTGTAAATAGATCGCTTTGTTCAAGTTGCCGATTCTTAAGGTTTTAGAATGGATGATATCGTTTAAAATCGGATAATAAAGCATTGAAAATAGATGACTTTGTTAAAGTTTCTAATTCTTTAGGTTTGAGAATAGATGATATTGTTTAAAGTCGGATTCTAAAGCATTGTAAATAGATGACTTTGTTCAAGTTGCCGAGACTTTAGGTTTCGAAAATAGATGATATCGTTTAAAGTCGTATTCTTAAGAATCGTAAATAGATGACTTTGTTCAAGTTGCGGATTCTTAAGGTTTGAAAATAGATGATATCGTTTAAAGTCGGATTCTTAAGCATTGTAAATAGATCCGGTTCTTCAAGTTGCCTATCTTAAGGTTTGAGAATAGATGATAGGGTTGAAAGTCTGATTCTAAAGCATCGTAAATAGATTTCTTTGTTCAAGTTACCGATTCTTAAGCTTTGAAAAATAGATGATATCGTTTAAAGTCGGATTCGAAAGCATTGTAAATAGATGACTTTGTTTCCAGTTGCCGATTCTAAAGGTTTGAGAATAGATGATATTGTTTAAAGTCGGATTCTAAAGCATTGTAAGTAGAGTACTTTGTTCAAGTTGCCGATACTACAAGTTTGAGAATAGATGATATCGTTTAAAGTCGGATTCTAAAGCATTGTAAATGGATGACTTAGTTCAAGTTGCCGATTCTTAAGGTTTGAAAATAGATGATATCGTGTAAAGTCGGATTCTAAAGCATCGTAAATAGATGACTTTGTTCAAGTTGCGGATTCTTAAGGTTAGAAAATAGATGATATCGTTTAAAGTCGGATACTAAAGCATTGTAAATAGATAACTTTGTTCAAGTTGCCTATTCTTAAGGTTTGAGAATAGATGATATCGTTTAAAGTCAGATTCTAAATGATTGTAAATAGATGACTTTGTAAAAGTTTCAGATTCTTTAGGTAGAAAACAGATAATATTGTTTAAAGTCGGATCATAAAGCATTGTAAATAGATGACTTAGTTCAAGTTGCGAATTCTTAAGGTTTGAAAATAGATGATATTGGTTTAAGTCGGGTTCTAAAGCATTGTAAATAGATGACTTTGGTCAAGTTGCCGATTCTTAAGGTTTGAGAATAGATGATATTTTTAAGTCGGATTCTAAAGCATTGTAAATAGAATACTTAGTTCAAGTTGCCGATTCTTAAGGTTTGAAAATAGATGATATCGTGTAAAGTCGGATTCTAAAGCATCGTAAATAGATGACTTTGTTCAAGTTGCGGATTCTTAAGGTTAGAAAATAGATGATATCGTTTAAAGTCGGATTCTAAAGCATTGTAAATAGATAACTTTGTTCAAGTTGCCTATTCTTAAGGTTTGAGAATAGATGATATCGTTTAAAGTCAGATTCTAAATGATTGTAAATAGATGACTTTGTAAAAGTTTCAGATTCTTTAGGTAGAAAACAGATAATATTGTTTAAAGTCGGATCATAAAGCATTGTAAATAGATGACTTAGTTCAAGTTGCGAATTCTTTAGGTTTGAAAATAGATGATATTGGTTTAAGTCGGGTTCTAAAGCATTGTAAATAGATGACTTTGGTCAAGTTGCCGATTCTTAAGGTTTGAGAATAGATGATATTTTTAAGTCGGATTCTAAAGCATTGTAAATAGATGACTTAGTTCAAGTTGCCGATTCTTAAGGTTTGAAAATAGATGATATCCTTTTCAGTCGGATTCTAAAGCATTGTAAATAGATGACTTTGTTCAAGTTGCCGATTCGTAAGGTTTGAAACTAGATTATATCGTTTAAAGTCGGATTCTAAAGCATTGTAAATAGATGACTTTGTTCAAGTTGCCGATTCTAAAGTTTTGCGAATTCTTAAGGTTTGAAAATAGAGTATATTGTTTTGAGTCGGGTTCTAAAGAATGGTAAATCCATGACTGTGTCTAAGTTGCTGATTCTTAAGGTTTTAGAATAGATGATATCGTTTAAAGTCGGAATATAAAGCATTGTAAATAGATGACTTTGTTCAAGTTGCCGATTTTTAAGGTTTGAAAATAGATGATATCGTTGAAAGTCGGATTTTAAAGCATTGTAAAATAGATTACTTTGTTCAAGTTGCTGATTCTACATGTTTAAAAATAGATGATATTGTTTAAAGTCGGATTCTAAAGCATTGTAAATAGATGACTTTGTTCAAGTTGCCGATTCTAAAGGTTTGAAAATAGATGATATCGTTTAAAGTCGGATTGTAAAGCATTGTAAATAGATGACTTTGTTCAAGTTGCCGATTCTTAAATTTTTAAAATAGATGATATTGTTTAAAGTCGGATTCTAAAGCATTGTAAATAGATGACTTTGTTCAAGTTGCCAGTTCTAAAGATTTGAGTAGTGATGATATCGTTTGAAGTTTGATTCTAAAGCATCGTTAATAGATGACTTTGTTCAAGTTGCGGATTCTTAAGGTTTGAGAATGGATGATATCGTTTAAAATCGAATTATAAAGCATTGAAAATAGATGACTTAGTTCAAGTTTCTAATTCTTAAGGTTTGAGAATAGATGATATTGTTTAAAGTCGGATTCTAAAGCATTGTAAATAGATGACTTTGTTCAAGTTTCCGAGACTTTAGGTTTCGAAAATAGATGATATCGTTTAAAGTCGTATTCTTATGCATCGTAAATAGATGACTTTGTTTAAGTTGCAGATTCTTCAGGTTTGAAAATAGATGATATCGTTTAAAGTCGGATTCTAAAGCATTGTAAATAGATCAGGTTCTTAAGTTGCCTATCTTAAGGTTTGAGAATAGATGATAGGGTTGAAAGTCTGATTCATAAGCATCGTAAATAGATTTCTTTGTTCAAGTTACCGATTCTTAAGCTTTGAAAAATAGATGATATCGTTTAAAGTCGGATTCGAAAGCATTGTAAATAGATCGCTTTGTTCAAGTTGCCGATTCTTAAGGTTTTAGAATGGATGATATCGTTTAAAATCGGATAATAAAGCATTGAAAATAGATGACTTTGTTCAAGTTTCTAATTCTTTAGGTTTGAGAATAGATGATATTGTTTAAAGTCGGATTCTAAAGCATTGTAAGAAGATTACTTTGTTCAAGTTGCCGAGACTTTAGGTTTCGAAAATAGATGATATCGTTTAAAGTCGTATTCTTAAGAATCGTAAATAGATGACTTTGTTCAAGTTGCGGATTCTTAAGGTTTGAAAATAGATGATATCGTTTAAAGTCGGATTCTAAAGCATTGTAAATAGATCAGGTTCTTCAAGTTGCCTATCTTAAGGTTTGAGAATAGATGATAGGGTTGAAAGTCTGATTCTAAAGCATCGTAAATAGATTGCTTTGTTCAAGTTACCGATTCTTAAGCTTTGAAAAATAGATGATATCGTTTAAAGTCGGATTCGAAAGCATTGTAAATAGATGACTTTGTTCCAGTTGCCGATTCTAAAGGTTTGAGAATAGATGATATTGTTTAAAGTCGGATTCTAAAGCATTGTAAGTAGAGTACTTTGTTCAAGTTGCCGATACTACAAGTTTGAGAATAGATGATATCGTTTAAAGTCGGATTCTAAGGCATTGTAAATAGATGACTTAGTTCAAGTTGCCGATTCTTAAGGTTTGAAAATAGATGATATCGTGTAAAGTCGGATTCTAAAGCATCGTAAATAGATGACTTTGTTCAAGTTGCGGATTCTTAAGGTTAGAAAATAGATGATATCGTTTAAAGTCGGATTCTAAAGCATTGTAAATAGATAACTTTGTTCAAGTTGCCTATTCTTAAGGTTTGAGAATAGATGATATCGTTTAAAGTCAGATTCTAAATGATTGTAAATAGATGACTTTGTAAAAGTTTCAGATTCTTGTTTAAAGTCGGATCATAAAGCATTGTAAATAGATGACTTAGTTCAAGTTGCGAATTCTTAAGGTTTGAAAATAGATGATATTGGTTTAAGTCGGGTTCTAAAGCATTGTAAATAGATGACTTTGTTCAAGTTGCCGATTCTTAAGGTTTGAGAATAGATGATATTTTTATAGTCGGATTCTAAAGCATTGTAAATAGATGACTTAGTTCAAGTTGCCGATTCTTAAGGTTTGAAAATGGATGATATCCTTTTCAGTCGGATTCTAAAGCATTGTAAATAGAGTACTTTGTTCAAGTTGCCGATTCGGAAGGTTTGAAAATAGATTATATCGTTTAAAGTCGGATTCTAAAGCATTGTAAATAGATGACTTTGTTCAAGTTGCCGATTCTAAACGTTTGCGAATTCTTAAGGTTTGAAAATAGATGATATTGTTTTAAGTCGGGTTCTAAAGAATGGTAAATCCATGACTTTGTTCAAGTTGCTGATTCTTAAGGTTTTAGAATAGATGATATCGTTTAAAGTCGGAATATAAAGCATTGTAAATAGATGACTTTGTTCAAGTTGCCGATTCTTCAGGTTTGAAAATAGATGATATCGTTGAAAGTCGGATTCTAAGGCATTGTAAAATAGATTACTTTGTTCAAGTTGCTGATTCTACAGGTTTAAAAATAGATGATATTGTTTAAAGTCGGATTCTAAAGCATTGTAAATAGATGACTTTGTTCAAGTTGCCGATTCTTAAAGTTTGAAAATAGATGATATTGTTTAAAGTCGGATTCTAAAGCATTGTAAATAGATGACTTTGTTCAAGTTGCCAGTTCTAAATGTTTGAGTAGTGATGATATCGTTTGAAGTCGGATTCTAAAGCATCGTTAATAGATGACTTTGTTCAAGTTGCGGATTCTTAAGGTTTGAAAATGGATGATATCGTTAAAAGTCGGATTCTAAAGCATTGTAAATAGATCGCTTTGTTCAAGTTGCCGATTCTTAAGGTTTTAGAATGGATGATATCGTTTAAAATCGGATTATAAAGCATTGAAGATAGATGACTTTGTTCAAGTTTCTAATTCTTAAGGCTTGAGAATAGATGATATTGTTTAAAGTCGGATTCTAAAGCATTGTAAATAGATGACTTTGGTCAAGTTGCCGAGACTTTAGGTTTCGAAAATAGATGATATCGTTTAAAGTCGTATTCTTATACATCGTAAATAGATGACTTTGTTCAAGTTGCAGATTCTTAAGGTTTGAAAATAGATGATATCGTTTAAAGTCGGATTCTAAAGCATTGTAAATAGATCAGGTTCTTCAAGTTGCCTATCTTAAGGTTTGAGAATAGATGATAGGGTTGAAAGTCTGATTCTAAAGCATCGTAAATAGATTGCTTTGTTCAAGTTACCGATTCTTAAGCTTTGAAAAATAGATGATATCGTTTAAAGTCGGATTCGAAAGCATTGTAAATAGATGACTTTGTTCAAGTTGCCGATTCTAAAGGTTTGAGAATAGATGATATTGTTTAAAGTCGGATTCTAAAGCATTGTAAGTAGAGTACTTTGTTCAAGTTGCCGATACTACAAGTTTGAGAATAGATGATATCGTTTAAAGTCGGATTTTAAAGCATTGTAAATAGATGACTTAGTTCAAGTTTCCGATTCTTAAGGTTTGAAAATAGATGATATTGGTTTAAGTCGGGTTCTAAAGCATTGTAAATAGATGACTTTGTTCAAGTTGCCGATTCTTAAGGTTTGAGAATAGATGATATTTTTAAAATCGGAGTCTAAAGCATTTTAAATAGATGACTTTGTTCAAGTTGCCGATTCTTAAAGTTTGAAAATAGATGATATTGTTTAAAGTCGGATTCTAAAGCATTGTAAGTAGATGACTTTGTTCAAGTTCCCGATTCTTTAGGTTTGAAAATAGATGATATCGTTTAAAGTCGGATTGTAAAGCATTGTAAATAGATGACTTTGTTCAAGTTGCCGATTCTTAAAGTTTGAAAATAGATGATATTGTTTAAAGTCGGATTCTAAAGCATTGTAAGTAGATGACTTTATTACAGTTGCGGATTCTTAAGGTTTGAAAATAGATGATAATGTTTAAAGTCGCATTCTAAAGCATTGTAAACAGATGACTTTGTGCAAATTGCGGATTCTTCATGTTTGAAAATAGATGATATCGTTTAAAGACGGATTCTAAAGCATTGTAAGTAGATGACTTTATTACAGTTGCGGTTTCTTAAGGTTTTAAAAAAGATGATAATGTTTAAAGTCGCATTCTAAAGCTTTGTAAGTAGATGACTTTGTTCAAGTTGCCGATTCTAACGGTTGTAAAAAAGATGATATCGTTTAAAGTCGGATTCTAAAGCATTGTAAATAGATGACTTTGTTCAAGTTGCGGATTCTAAAGGTTTGAACTTAGATGATATCGTTTAAAGTCGGATTCTAAAGCATTGTAAATAGATGACTTTGTTCAAGTTGCGGATTCTTAAGGTTTGAAAATAGATGATATCGTTTAAAGTCGGATTCTAAAGCATTGTAAATAGATGACTTTGGTCAAGTTGCGCATACTCAAGGTTTTAAAATAGATGATATCGTTTAAAGTCGGATTCTAAAGCATTGTAAATAGATGACTTTGGTCAAGTTGCGGATACTTAAGGTTTAAAAATAGATGATATCGTGGAAAGTCGGATTCTAAAGCATTGTAAATAGATGACATTGTTAGAGTTGCGGATTCTTAATGTTTGAAAATAGATGATATCGGTTAAAGTCGGATTCTAAAGCATTGTAAATAGATGACTTTCTTCAAGTTGCGAGTTGTTTAGGTTTAAAAGTAGATGATATCGTTTAATGTCGGATACTAAAGCAATGTAAATAGATGACTTTGTTTAAGTTGCGGATTCTTAATGATCTGAAAATAGATGATATCGTTTGAAGTCGGATTCTAAAGCATTGTAAATAGATGACTTTGTTCAAGTTGCAGATTCTTTAGGTTTACAAATCGATGATATCGTTTAAAGTCGGATTCTAAAGCATTGTAAATAGATGACTTTGTTCAAGTTGCTGATTCTTGATGTTTTAAAATAGATGATATCGTTTAAAGTCGGATTCTAAAGCATTGTAAATAGATGACTTTGTTCAAGTTGCAGATACTTAATGTTTAAAAATAGATGATATCGTTTAAAGTCGGATTCTAAAGCATTGTAATTAGATGACTTTGGTCCAGTTGCAGATTTTTTAGGTTTGAAAACAGATCATATCGTTTAAAGTCGGATTCTAAAGCATTGAAAGTAGATTACTTTGTGCAAGTTGCCGATTCTTAAAGTTTTAAAATATATTATATCGTTTAAAATCATATTCCACAGTATTGTAAATAGATGACTTTGTTCAAGTTGCGGATTCTTAAGATTTGAAAATAGATGATATCGTTTAAAGTCGGATTCTAAAGCATTGTAAATAGATGACTTTGTTCAAGTTGCGGACTCTTATTGTTTGAAAATAGATGATATCGTTTCAAGTCGGATTCTAAAGCATTGTAAATAGATTACTTTGTTCAAGTTGAGGAAGCTCAAGGTTAGAAAATAGATGATATTGGTTAAAGTCGGATTCTTAAGCATTGTAAGTACATTACTTTATTACAGTTGCGGATTCTTAATGTTTGAAAATAGATGATAATGTTTACAGTCGCATTCTAAAGCATTGTAAATAGATGACTTCGTTCAAGTTGTGCATTCTTGAGGTTTGTGAATAGATGATATCGTTTAAAGTCGGATTCTAAAGCACTTTAAATAGATGACTTTGTTCAAGTTGCGGATTCTTAAGGTTTGAAAATAGATGATATCGTTTAAAGTCGGATTCTAAAGCATTGTAAATAGATGACTTTGTTCAAGTTGCAGAGTCTTTAATGTTTGAAAATAGATGATATCGTTTAAAGTGGGATTCTAAAGCATTGTAAATAGATGACTTTGTTCAAGTTGCGGATTCTTAAGGTGTCAAAATAGATGATATCGTTTAAAGTCGGATTCTAAAGCATTGTAAATAGATGACTTTGTTCAAGTTGCGGACTCCTAAGGTTTGAATATAGATGATATCGTTTAAAGTCGGATTCTAAAGCATTGTAAATAGATTACTTTGTTCAAGTTGCGGATTCTTAGGTTTTGAAAATAGATGATATCGTTTTAAGTCGGATTCTAAAGCATTGTAAATAGATGACTTTGTTCAAGTTGCGAGTTGTTAAGGTTTAAAAGTAGATGAATTCGTTTAATGTCGGATGCTGATGCATTGTAAATAGATGACTTCGTTTAAGTTGTTGATTCTTAATGTTTGAAAATAGTATGTATCGTTTAAAGTAACATTCTAAAGCATTGTAAATAGATGACTTTGTTCAAGTTGCGGATTCTTAAGGTTTGAAAATAGATGATATCGTTTGAAGTCGGATTCTAAAGCATTGTAAATAGATGACTGTGTTAAAGTTGCGGAGTCTTAAGGTTTGAAAATAGATGATATCTTTTAAAGTAGGATTCTAAAGCATTGTAAATAGATGACTTTGTTCAAGTTGCGGATTCTTAAGGTGTGAAAATAGATGTTATCGTTTAAAGTCCGATTCTAAAGCATTGTAAATAGATTCCTTTGTTCAAGTTGCGGATTCTTTATGTTTGAAAATAGATGATGTCGTTTAAAGTCGGATTCTAAAGCATTGTAAATAGATGACTTTGTTCAAGTTGCGGATTCTTAAGGTTTGAAAATAGATGATATCGTTTAAAGTCGGATTCTAAAGCATTGTAAATATATGACATTGTTCAAGTTGCGGATTCTTAATGTTTGAAAATAGATAATATCGTGTAAAGTCGGATTCTAAAGTATTGAAAATAGATGACTTTATTCAATTTGCGGATTCTTAAGGTTTTAAAATAGATGACATCGTTTAAAGTCGGATTCTAAAGCATTGTAAATAGATTACTTTGTTCAAGTTGCGGATTCTTAGGTTTTGAAAATAGATGATATCGTTTTAAGTCGGATTCTAAAGCATTGTAAATAGATGACTTTGTTCAAGTTGCGAGTTGTTAAGGTTTAAAAGTAGATGAATTCGTTTAATGTCGGATGCTGATGCATTGTAAATAGATGACTTCGTTTAAGTTGTTGATTCTTAATGTTTGAAAATAGTATGTATCGTTTAAAGTAACATTCTAAAGCATTGTAAATAGATGACTTTGTTCAAGTTGCGGATTCTTAAGGTTTGAAAATAGATGATATCGTTTGAAGTCGGATTGTAAAGCATTGTAAATAGATGACTGTGTTAAAGTTGCGGAGTCTTAAGGTTTGAAAATAGATGATATCTTTTAAAGTAGGATTCTAAAGCATTGTAAATAGATGACTTTGTTCAAGTTGCGGATTCTTAAGGTGTGAAAATAGATGTTATCGTTTAAAGTCCGATTCTAAAGCATTGTAAATAGATTCCTTTGTTCAAGTTGCGGATTCTTTATGTTTGAAAATAGATGATGTCGTTTAAAGTCGGATTCTAAAGCATTGTAAATAGATGACTTTGTTCAAGTTGCGGATTCTTAAGGTTTGAAAATAGATGATATCGTTTAAAGTCGGATTCTAAAGCATTGTAAATATATGACATTGTTCAAGTTGCGGATTCTTAATGTTTGAAAATAGATAATATCGTGTAAAGTCGGATTCTAAAGCATTGTAAATAGATGACTTTGTTCAAGTTGCGGATTCTTTTTTTTTGAAAATAGATCATATCGTTTAAAGTCGGATTCTAAAGCATTGAAAATAGATGACTTTGTTAAAGTTGCGGATTCTTTATGTTTGAAAATAGATGATATCGTTTAAGTCGGATTCTAAAGCACTGTAAATAGATAACTTTGTTCAAGTTGCGGATACTTAATGTTTGAAAATTGATGATATCGTTTAAAGTCGGATTCTAAAGCATTGTAAATAGATACTTTGTTCAAGTTGCGGAGTCTAAAGTTTTAAAAATAGATGCTATCTTTTCAAGTCGGATTCTAAAGCATTGTAAATCGATGACTGTGTTCAAGTTGGGGATTCCTAAGGTTTACAAATAGATGATATCGTTTAAAGTCGGATTCTAAAGCATTGTAAATAGATGACTTTGTTCAAGTTGCGAATTCTTAATGTGTGAAAATAGATGTTTTCGTTTAAAGTCGGATTCTTAAGCATTGTAAATAGATTACTTTGTTCAAGTTGCGGATTCTTAAATTTGGAAAATAGATGATATCGTTTAAAGTCGGATTCTAAAGCATTGTAAATAGATGACTTTGTTCAAGTTGCGAGTTCTTAAGGTTATAAACTAGATAATATCGTTTTATGTCGGATACTAAAGCATTGTAAATAGATGACTCTGTGTAAGTTGCGGATGCTTACGTGTTTAAAATAGATGATATCGTTTAAAGTGGGATTCTAAAGCATTGTAAATAGATGACTTTGTTCAAATTGCCGATTCTTCAGCTTTGAAAATAGATGATATCGTTTGAAGTCGGATTCCAAAGCATTGTAAATAGATAACTTTGTTCAAGTTGCGGATTCTTAAGGTTTGAAAATAGATGATATCGGTTAAGTCGGATTCTAATGCATTGTAAATAGATGATATGTTCAAGTTGCCGATTCTTAAGCTTTGAAAATAGATGATATCGTTTAAAGTCGGATTCTGAAGCACTGTAAATTGATGACTTTGTTCAAGTTGCCGATTCTTAATGTTCGAAAATAGATGATATCGTTTAAAGTTTGATTCTAAAGCATTTTAAATAGATGACTTGTTAAAGTTGTCGATTCTTTAGCTTAGAAAATAGATGATATCGTTTAAAGTCGAATTCTAAAGCACTGTAAATGGATGACTTTGTTCAAGTTGCCCAATCTTAAGGTTCGGAAATAGATGATATCGTTTAAAGTCGGATTCTTAAGCATTGTAAATAGATGACTTGTTCAAGTTGCGAGTTCTTAAGGTTTGAAACTAGGTGATACTGTGTAATGTCGGATACTAAAGCATTGTAAATAGATGACTTTGTTCATTTTGAGGATTCTCAAGGTTTAAAAATAGATGATATCGTTGAAAGTGTGATTCTAAAGCATTGTAAATAGATGACTTTGTTCAAGTTGCTTATTCTTAAGGTTCGAAAATAGATGATATCGTTGAAAGTCGGATTCTAAAGCATTGTAAATAGATGATCTTGTTCAAGTTGCGGATTCTTAATGTTTGAAAATAGATGATATCGTTAAAAGTCGGATTCTTAAGCATTGTAAATAGATGACTTTGTTCAAGTTGCAGATTCTTAAGGTTTGAAAATGGATGATATCGTTTAAAGTCGGATTCTAAAGCATTGTAAATAGATGATCTTGTTCAAGTTGCGGATTCTTAATGTTTGAAAATAGATGATATCGTTAAAAGTCGGATTCTTAAGCATTGTAAATAGATAACTTTGTTCAAGTTGCAGATTCTTAAGGTTTGAAAATGGATGATATCGTTTAAAGTCGGATTCTAAAGCATTGTAAATAGATGAATTTGTTTAAGTTGCGGATTCTTAAGGATTGAAAATAGATGATATCGTTTAAGTCGATAGGTGTTATTCTCGTTTCCGAGTTGATTTCAGCCGCTGCATCCGAGATTAAGGCTTTAATGTTCGGTGTAGACCGGTAGGTAACCGACCACTCTCGTTTAATTTTTTGATCTTCTGAGTGGTGTACGAATTTCATGATTTGGCCTTATAGGAAGCAGCGGCTGCTTTCATTAGAGATTTTATGAAGACGAATTTGTTTTGCCTTACCGTGTCAGAGTTTGTAAATCGATGATATCGTTAAAAGTCGGATTCTTAAGCATTGTAAATAGATGACTTTGTTCAAGTTGCTAATTCTTGAGGTTTAAAAATAGATGATATCGGTCAAAGTCGGATTCAAAAGCATTGTAAATAGATGACTTTGTTCAAGTTGCGGATGCTTAAGAATTGAAAATAGATGATAATGTTTAAAGTCGGATTCTAAAGCATTGTAAATAGATGACTTTGTTCAAGTTGCATATTCTTAAGGTTATAAAATAGATGATATCGTTTAAAGTGTGATTCTAAAGCATTGTAAATAGATGACTTGTTTACCTTACGGATTCTTAACGTTTGAAAATCGATGATATCGTTTAAAGTCGGATTCTAAAGCATTGTAAATAGATGACTTTGTTCAAGTCGCGGAAACTAAATGTTTGAAAATAGATGTAATCGTTTAAAGTAAGATTCTACAGCACTGTAAATAGATAACTTTGTTCAAGTTGCCGATTCTTAAGGTTCGAAAATAGATGATATCGTTTGAAATCGGATTCTAAAGCATTGTAAATAGATGACTTTGTTCAAGTTACGTATTCTTAAGGTTTGAAAATAGATGATATCATTGAAAGTCGGATTCTAAAGCATTGTAAATAGATGACTTTGTTCAAGTTGCGGATTTTTTAGGTTTTAAAATAGATGATATCGCTTAAAGTCAGATTCTACAGCATTATAAATAGATGACTTTGTTCAAGTTGCGGATTCTTTAGGTTTGAAAATAGATTATATCGTTTAAAGTCGGATTCTAAAGAATTGTAAATAGATGATTTTGTTCAAGTTGCGGATTCTTTAGGTTTGAAAATAGAAGATAATGTTTAAAGTAGGATTCAAAAGCATTGTAAATAGATGACTTTGTTCAAGTGGTGGATTCTTAAGGTTTGAAAATAGATGATATCGTTGAAAGTGTGATTCTAAAACATTGTAAATAGATGACTTTGTTCAAGTTGCGGATACTTAAGGTTTGAAAATCGATGATATCGTTTAAAGTCGGATTCTAAAGCATTGTAAATAGATGACTTTGTTCAAGTTGCCGATTCTTAAGCTTTGCAAATAGATGATATCGTTTAAAGTCGGATTACAAAGCATTGTAAATAGACGACTTTGTTCAAGTTGCGGATTCTTAAGATTTGAAAATAGATGATATCGTTTAATGTCAGATACTAAAGCATTGTAAATAGATTACTAAGTTATAGTTACGTATTCTTAAGGTTTGAAAATAGATGATATCCTTTAAAGTCGGATTATAAAGCATTGTAAATAGATGACTTTGTTTAAGTTGCGGATTTTTTAGGTTTGAAAATAGATGATATCGTTTAAAGTCGGATTCTAAAGCATTGTAAATAGTTGATATTGTTCAAGTAGCCGATTCTTAAGGTTTGAAAATAGATGATATTGTTTAAATACGGATTCTAAACGATTGTAAATAGATGACTTTTTTCAAGTTGCGGATTCTTAAGGGTTGAAAATAGATGATAATGTTTAAAGTCAGATTCTAAAGCATTGTAAATAGATAACTGTGTTCAAGTTGCATATTCTTAATGTTTGAAAATGGATGATATCGTTTCAAGTCGGATTCTAAAGCATTGTAAATAGATGACTTCTTGAAGTTTCTGATTCTTAAGGTTCGAAAATAGATGATATCGTTTGAAGTCGGATTCTAAAGCATTGTAAATAGATCACTTTGTTCAAGTTGCAGATGTTTTAGGTTTGAAAATAGATGGTATCGTTTAAAGTCGCATTCCAAAGCATTGTAAATAGATGACTTTGTTCAAGTTGCGGATTCGTTAGGTTTGAAAATAGATGATATCGGTTAAAGTCGGATTCTTAAGCATTGTAAATAGATGACTTGTTCAAGTTGCGGACTCTGAAGGTTTGAAAATAGATGATATCGTTTAAAGTCGGATTCTAAAGCATTGTAAATAGATGACTTTGTTCAAGTTGCCGATTCTTAAGGTTTGAAAATAGATGATATTGTTTAAAGTCGGATTCTAAAAGATTGTAAATAGATGACTTTGTTCAAGTTCCGGATTCTAAACGGTTGAAAATAGATGATAATGTTTAAAGTCAGATTCTAAAGTATTGAAAATAGATGACTTTATTCAATTTGCGGATTCTGAAGGTTTTAAAATAGATGACATCGTTTAAAGTCGGATTCTAAAGCATTGTAAATAGATGACCTTGTTCAAGTTGCGGATTCTTAAGGTTTGTAAATCGATGATATCGTTAAAAGTCGAATTCTTAAGCATTGTAAATAGATGACTTTGTTCAAGTTGCGAATTCTTGATGTTTGAAAATAGATGATATCGGTCAAAGTCGGATTCTAAAGCATTGTAAATAGATGACTTTGTTGCAGTTGCGGACTCTGAAGGTTTGAAAATAGAGGATATCGTTTAAAGTCGGATTCTAAAGCATTGTAAATATATGACTTTGTTCAAGTTGCCGATTCTTAAGATTTGAAAATAGATGATATTGTTTAAAGTCGGATTCTAAATGATCGTAAATAGATTACTTTGTCTAAGTTTCGGATTCTTAAGGTTTGAAAATAGAAGATCATGTTTAAAGTAGGATTCAAAAGCATTGTAAATAGATGACTTTGTTCAAGTTGCGGATTCTTAAGGTTTGAAAATAGATGATATCGTTGAAAGTGTGATTCTAAAGCATTGTAAATAGATGACTTTGTTCAAGTTGCGGATTCTTGAAGTTTGAAAATCGATGATATCGTTTAAAGTAGGATTCTAAAGCATTGTAAATAGATGACTTTGTTCAAGTTGCCGATTCTTTAGCTTTGAAAATAGATGATATCGTTTAAAGTCGGATTCCAAAGCATTTTAAATAGATGACTTTGTGCAAGTAACGGATTCTTAAGGTTTAAAAATAGATGATATCGTTTAAAGTCGGATTCTAAAGCATTGTAAATAGATGACTTTGTTCAAGTTGCGAGTTCTTAAGGTTTAAAACTAGATGATATCGTTTTCTGCTGGATACTAAAGCATTGTAAATAGATTACTAAGTGAAAGTTACGTATTCTTAAGGTTTAGAAAATAGATGATATCGTTTAAAGTCGGATTATAAAGCATTGTGAATAGATGACTTTGTTCAAGTTGCGCATTTTGTAAGTTTGAAAATAGATGATATCGTTTAAAGTCGGATTCTAAAGCATTGTAAATAGATGACTTTGTTCAAGTTGCCGATTCTTAAGGTTTGTAAAATATATGATATTGTTGAAATTCGGATTCTAAAGGATTGTAAATAGAGGACTTTGTTCAAGTTGCGGATGCTTAAGGGTTCAAAATAGATGATAATGTTTCAAGTCAGATTCTAAAGCATTGTAAATAGATGACTTTGTTCAAGTTGCGGATTCTCAAGGTTTGAAAATAGAGTATATCGTTTAAAGTGGGATTCTAAAGCATTGTAAATAGATGACTTGTTTACGTTGCGGATTCTTAACGTTTGAAAATGTATGTTATCGTTTAAAGTCGGATTCTAAAACATTGTAAATAGATGACTTTGTTCAAGTCGCGGATACTTAAAGTTTGAAAATAGATGATATCGTTTAAAGTCGGATTCTAAAGCACTTTAAATAGATGACTTTGTTCAAGTTGCGGATTCTTAAGGTTTTAAAATAGATGATATCGGTTAAAGTCGGATTCCAAATCATTGTAAATAGATGACTTTGTTCAAGTTGCGGATTCTTAAGATTAAACATAGATGATATCGTTTAAAGTCGGATTCTAAAGCATTGTAAATAGATGACTTTGTTCAAGTTGCGGACTCTGAAGGTTTAAAAATAGATGATATCGTTTAAAGTCGGATTTTAAAGCATTGTAAATTGATGACTGTGTTCAAGTTGCGGATTCTTAAGGTTTGAAAATAGATGATATCGTTTAAAATCGGATTCCAAATCATTGTAAATAGATGACTTTGTTCAAGTTGCGGATTCTTAATGTTTGAAAATAGATGATATCGTTTAAAGTCGGATTCTAAAGCATTGTAAATAGATGACTTTGTTCAAGTTGCGGACTCTTATTGTTTGAAAATAGATGATATCGTTTCAAGTCGGATTCTAAAGCATTGTAAATAGATGACTTTGTTCAAGTTGACGATTCTCGAGGTTTGAAAATAAATTATATTGGTTAAAGTCGGATTCTTAAGCATTGTAAGTACATGACTTTATTACAGTTGCGGATTCTTAAGGTTTGAAAATAGATGATAATGTTTACAGTCGAATTCTAAAGCATTGTAAATAGATGACTTCGTTATAGTTGTGCATTCTTGAGGTTTGAAAATAGATGATATCGTTTAAAGTCGGATTCTAAAGCACTTTAAATAGATGACTTTGTTCAAGTTGCGGACTCTGAAGGTTTAAAAATAGATGATATCGTTTAAAGTCGGATTTTAAAGCATTGAAAATAGATGACTGTGTTCAAGTTGCGAATTCTTATGGTTTGAAAATTGATGATATCGGTTAAAGTCGGATTCTAAAGCATTGTAAATAGATGACTTTGTTACAGTTGCGGATTCTTAAGGTTTAAATATAGATAATATCGTTTAAAGTCGGATTCTAAAGCATTGTAAATAGATGACTTTGTTCAAGTGGCGGACTAAAATAGATGATATTGTTTAAAGTACGATTCTAAAGCATTGTAAGTAGATGACTATATTACAGTTGGTGATTCTTTAGGTTTGAAAACAGATGATAATGTTTAAAGTCGCATTCTTCAGCATTGTAAATAGATGGCTTTGGTCAAGTTGCGGATTCTTAAGGTTTGAAAATAGATGATATCGTTTAAAGTCGGATTTTAAAGCATTGTAAATAGATGACTTTGTTCAACTTGCCGATTCTTAAGGTTTGAAAATAGATGATATCGTTTAAAGTCGGATTCTAAAGCATTGTAAATAGAAGACTCTGTTCAAGTTGCGGATTCTTAAGGTTTGAAAATAGATGATATTGTTTTAAGTCGGATTCTAAAGCATTGTAAATTGATGACTTTGTTCAAGTTGCGGATTCTTAAGGTTTGAAAATAGATTATATCGTTTAAAGTCGGATTCTAAAGCATTGTAAATAGATTACTTTGGTCAAGTTGCAGACTCTTAAGGTTTGAAAATAGATGATATCGTTTCAATTCGGATTCTAAAGCATTGTAAATAGACGACTTTGTTCAAGTTGCCGATTCTAAAGGTGTGAAAATAGATGATATCGTTTAAAGTCGGATTCTAAAGCATTGTAAATAGATGACTTTGTTCAAGTAGCGAGTTGTTTAGGTTTAAAAGTAGATGATATCGTTTAATGTCGTATACTAAAGCATTGTAAATAGATGACTTTGTTTAAGTTGCGGTTTCTTAATGTTTTAAAATAGATTATATCGTTTTAAGTTTGATTCTAAAGCATTGTAAATAGATGACTTTGTTCAAGTTGCGGATTCTTTAGGTTTGAAAATAGATGATATCGTTTAAAATCGGATTCCAAATCATTGTAAATAGATGAGTTTGTTCAAGTGGCGGATTCTTAAGATTTAAAAATAGATGATATCGTTTAAAGTCGGATTCTAAAGCATTGTAAATAGATGACTTTGTTCAAGTTGCGGACTCTTATTGTTTGAAAATAGATGATATCGTTTAAAGTCGGATTCTAAAGCATTGTAAATAGATGACTTTGTTCAAGTTGAGGATTCTCGAGGTTTGAAAATAGATGATATTGGTTAAAGTCGGATTCTTAAGCATTGTAAGTACATGACTTTATTACAGTTGCGGATTCTTAAGGTTTGAAAATAGATGATAATGTTTACAGTCGCATTCTAAAGCATTGTAAATAGATGACTTCGTTATAGTTGTGCATTCTTGAGGTTTGAAAATAGATGATATCGTTTAAAGTCGGATTCTAAAGCACTTTAAATAGATGACTTTGTTCAAGTTGCGGACTCTGAAGGTTTAAAAATAGATGATATCGTTTAAAGTCGGATTTTAAAGCATTGTAAATAGATGACTGTGTTCAAGTTGCGAATTCTTATGGTTTGAAAATTGATGATATCGGTTAAAGTCGGATTCTAAAGCATTGTAAATAGATGACTTTGTTCAAGTTGCGGATTCTTAATGTTTTAAAATAGATGATATAGTTTTAAGTCGGATTCTAAAGCATTGTAAATAGATGACTTTGTTACAGTTGCGGATTTTTAAGGTTTAAATATAGATAATATCGTTTAAAGTCGGATTCTAAAGCATTGTAAATAGATGACTTTGTTCAAGTGGCGGACTAAAATAGAGGATATTGTTTAAAGTACGATTCTAAAGCATTGTAAGTAGATGACTATATTACAGTTGGTGATTCTTTAGGTTTGAAAACAGATGATAATGTTGAAAGTCGCATTCTTTAGCATTGTAAATAGATGACTTTGTTCAAGTTGCGGATTCTTAAGGTTTGAAAATAGATGATATCGTTTAAAGTCGGATTTTAAAGCATTGCAAATAGATGACTTTGTTCAAGTTGCCGATTCTTAAGGTTTGAAAATAGATGATATCGTTTAAAGTCGGATTCTAAAGCATTGTAAATAGATGACTTTGTTCAAGTGGCGGACTAAAATAGATGATATTGTAAAAGTCGGATTCTAAAGCATTGGAAGTAGATGACTTTATTACAGTTGCGGGTTCTGTAGGTTTGAAAATAGATGATAATGTTTAAAGTCGCATTCTAAAGCATTGTCAATTGATGACATTGTAAAAGTTGCGGACTCGTAAGGTTTTAAAATAGATGATATCGTTTAAAGTCGGATTCTAAAGCATTGTAAATAGATGACTTTGTACAAGTTGCGGATTCTTAAGGTTGTAAAATAGATGATATCGTTTAATGTCGGATACTAAAGCATTGTAAATAGATGACTTTGTTTAAGTTGCGGATTCTTAATGTTTTAAAATAGATGATATCGTTTAAAGTCGGATTCTAAAGCATTGTAAATAGATAAATTTGGTTAAGTTGCGGATCTTAATGTTTGAAAATAGATAATATCGTTTAAAGTTGGATTCTAAAGCATTGTAAATAGATGACTTTGTTCAAGTTGCGGATTCTTATGGTTTGGAAATCGATGATATCGTTTAAAGTCTGATTCTAATGCATTGTAAATAGATGACTTTGTTCAAGTTGCAGATTCTTAATGTTTGAAAATAGATGATATAGTTTAAAGTCGGATTCTAAAGCATTGTAAATAGATGTCTTTGTTCAAGTTGCGGATTCTTAAGGTTTAAAAATAGATAATATCGTTTAAAGGGTGATTCTAAAGCATTGTAAATAGATGACTTTGTTCAGGTTGCGGATTCTTAAGGTTTGAAAATAGATGATATTGGTTAAAGTCGGATTCTAAAGCATTGTAAGTACATGACTTTATTACAGTTGCGGATTCTTAAGGTTTGAAAATAGATGATAATGTTTACAGTCGCATTCTAAAGCATTGTAAATAGATGACTTTGTTCAAGTTGCGGACTCGGAAGGTTTGAAAAAAGATGATATCGTTTAAAGTCGGATTCTAAAGCATTGTTAATAGATTACTTTGTTCAAGTTGCGGATTCTTAAGGTTTGAAAATAGATGATATCGTTTAAAGTCGGATTCTAAAGCATTGTAAATAGATGACTTTGTAAAAGTTGCGGACTCTTAAGGTTTGAAAATAGATGATATCGTTTAAAATCGGATTCTAAAACATTGTAAATAGATGACTGTGTTAAAGTTGCGGATTCTTAAGGTTTGAAAATAGATGATATCGTTTAAAGTCGGATTCTAAAGCATTGTAAATAGATGACTTTGTTCAAGTTGCCGATTCTGAAGGTTTGAAAATAGATGATATCGTTTATAGTCGGATTCTAAAGCATTGTAAATAGATGACTTTGTTCAAGTTGCGGATTCTTAAGGTTTGAACATAGATGATATCGTTTAAAGTCGGATTCTAAAGCATTGTAAGTAGATTACTTTGTTCACGTTGCCGATTCTTAAGGTTTGAAAATAGATGATATCGTTTAAAGTGTTATTCTAAAACCTTGTAAATAGATGACTTTGTTCAAGTTTCGGATTCTTAAGGTTTAAAAATAGATGATATCGTTTCAAATCGGATTCTAAAGTATTGTAAATAGATGACTTTGGTCAAGTTGCGGATTCTTAAGGTTTGAAAATAGATGATATCGTTTAAAGTCGGATTCTAAAGCATTGTAAATAGATGACTTTGTTCAAGTTGCCGATTCTTAAGGTTTGAAAATCGATGATATTGTTTAAAGTCGGATTCTAAAGCATTGTAAATAGATGGTTTTGTTCAAGTTGCCGGTTCTTAAGGTTAGAGAATTGATGATATCGGTTAAAGTCGGATTTTAAAGCATTGTAAATAGATGACATTGTTCAAGTTGCGGATTCTTAATGTTTGAAAGTCGATGATATCGTTTAAAATCGGATTCTAAAGCATTGTAAATAGATGACTTTGTTCAAGTTGCGGACTCGGAAGGTTTGTAAAATAGATGATATCGTTTAAAGTCGGATTCTAAAGCATTGTTAATAGATTACTTTGTTCAAGTTGCGGATTCTTAAGGTTTGAAAATAGATGATATCTTTTAAAGTCGGATTCTAAAGCATTGTAAATAGATGACTTTGTTCAAGTTGCCGATTCTTAAGGTTTGAAAATAGATGATATCGGTTAAAGTCGGATTCTAAAGCATTGTAAATAGATGACTTTGTAAGAGTTGCGGATCCTTCATGTTTGAAAATAGATAATATCGTTTAAGTCGGATTCTAAATAATTTAAAATAGATGACTTTGTTAACGTTGCCGATTCTTAAGGTTTGAAAATTGATGATATCGTTTTAAGTGTGATTCTAAAACCTTGTAAATAGATGACTTTGGTAAAGTTTCGGATTCTTAAGGTTTAAAAATAGATTATATCGTTTCAAATCGGATTCTAAAGCATGGTAAATAGATGACTTTGTTCAAGTTGCGGACTCGGAAGGTTTGAAAATACATGATATCGTTTAAAGTCGGATTCTAAAGCATTGTTAATAGATGACTTTGTCTAAGTTGCGGATTCTTAAGGTTTGAAAATAGATGATATCGTTTAAAGTCGGATTCTAAAGCATTGTAAATAGATGACTTTGTGTAAGTTGCCGATTCTTAAGGTTTGAAAATAGATGATATCGGTGAAAGTCGGATTCTAAAGCATTGTAAATAGATGACTTTGTTCAAGTTGCGGATTCTAAATGTTTGAAAATAGATGATATAGTTTAAAGTCGGATTCTAAAGCATTGTAAATAGATGACTTTGTTCAAGTTGCGGATTTATAAGGTTTAAAAAAAGATAACATCGTTTAAAGTCGGATTCTAAAGCATTGTAAATAGATAACTTTGTTCAAGTTGCGGATTCTTAAGGTTTGAAAATAGATGATATCGTTTAAAGTACGATTCTAAAGCATTGAAAATAGATGACTTTGTTCAAGTTGCCGATTCTTAAGGTTTGAAAATGGATGATATCGGTTAAAGTCGGATTCTAAAGCATTGTAAATAGATGACTTTGTAAGAGTTGCGGATCCTTAATGTTTGAAAATAGATGATATCGTTTAAGACGGATTCTAAATAATTTTAAATAGATGACTTTGTTCACGTTGCCGATTCTTAAGGTTTGAAAATTGATGATATCGTTTAAAGTGTGATTCTAAAACCTTGTCAATAGATGACTTTGGTCAAGTTTCCGATTCTTAAGGTTTAAAAATTAATGATATCGTTTACAAATCGGATTCTAAAGCATTGTAAATAGATGTCTTTGTTCAAGTTGCGGACTCGGAAGGTTTGAAAATAGATGATATCGTTTAAAGTCGGATTCTAAAGCATTGTTAATAGATGACTTTGTTCAAGTTGCGGATTCTTAAGGTTTGAAAATTGATGATATCGTTTAAAGTCGGATTCTAAAGCATTGTAAATAGATGACTTTGTGTAAGTTGCCGATTCTTAAGGTTTGAAAATAGATGATATCAGTGAAAGTCGGATTCTAAAGCATTGTAAATAGATGACTTTGTTCAAGTTGCGGATTCTTAATGTTTGAAAATAGATGATATAGTTAAAAGTCGGATTCTAAAGCATTGTAAATAGATGACTTTGTTCAAGTTGCGGATTCTTAAGGTTTGAAAATAGATAATATCGTTTAAAGTCGGATTCTAAAGCATTGTAAACATATGACTTTGTTCAAGTGGCGGACTAAAATAGATGATATTGTTTAAAGTACGATTCTAAAGCATTGTAAGTAGATGACTTTATTACAGTTGCGGATTCTTTAGGTTTGAAAATAGATGATATTGTTTAAAGTACGATTCTAAAGCATTGTAAGTAGATTACTTTATTACAGTTGCGGATTCTTTAGGTTTGAAAATAGATCATAATGTTTAAAGTCGCATTCTAAAGCATTGTAAATAGATGACTTTGTTTAAGTTGATGACTCTTAATGTTTGTAAATAGATGATATACTTTAAAGTCGGATACTAAAGCATTGTAAATAGATGACTTTGTTCAAGTTGCGGATTCTTAAGGTTTGAAAATAGATGATATCGTTTAAAGTCGGATTCTAAAGCATTGTAAATAGATGACTTTGTTCAAGTTGCGGATTCTTAAGGTTTGAAAATAGATGATATCGTTTAAAGTCGGATTCTAAAGCATTGTTAATAGATGACTTTGTTCAAGTTGCCGATACTGAAGGTTTGAAAATAGATGATATCGTTTAAAGTCGGATTCTAAAGCATTGTAAGTAGATGACTTTGTTCACGTTGCTGATTCTTAAGGTTTGAAAATAGATGATATCGTTTAAAGTGTGATTCTAAAACCTTGTAAATAGATGACTTTGTTAAAGTTTCGGATTCTTAAGGTTTAAAAATAGATGATATCGTTTAAAATCGGATTCTAAAGTATTGTAAATAGATGACTTTGTTCAAGTTGCGGATTCTTGAGGTTTGAAAATAGATGATATCGTTTAAAGTCGGATCTAAAGCAATGTAAATAGATGACTTTGTTCAAGTTGTCGATTCTTAAGCGTTGAAAATAGATGATATTGTTTAAAGTCGGATTCTAAATCATTGTAAATAGATGGTTTTGTTCAAGTTGCCGGTTCTTAAGGTTAGAGAATTGATGATATCGGTTAAAGTCGGATTTTAAAGCATTGTAAATAGATGACATTGTTCAAGTTGCGGATTCTTAAGGTTTGAAAGTCGATGATATCGTTTAAAATCGGATTCTTAAGCATTGTAAATCGATGGTTTTGTTCAAGTTGCCGGTTCTTAAGGTTGGAGAATAGATGATATCGGTTAAAGTCGGATTCTAAAGCATTGTAAACAGATGACTTTGTTCAAGTTGCCGATTCTTAAGGTTTGAAAATCGATGATATTGTTTAAAGTCGGATTCTAAAGCATTGTAAATAGATGACTTTGTTCAAGTTGAGGATTCTTAATGTTCGAAAATAGATGATAATGTTTAAAGTCGGATTCTAAATAATTGTAAATCGATGACTTTGTTCTAGGTTCGGATTCTTAAGGTTGGAAAATAGATGATATCGTTTAAAGTGTGATTCTAAAGCATTGTAAATTGATGACTTTGTTCAAGTTGCGGATTCTTAAGGTTTTAAAATAGATGATGTTGTTTAAAGTCGGATACTTAAGCATTGTAAATAGATGACTTTGTTACAGTGGCGTATTCTTTAGGTTTGAAAATAGATAATATTGTTTAAAGTCGAATTCTAAAGGATTGTAAATAGATGACTTTGTTCAAGTTGGGGTCTCTAAAGGTTTGAAAATAGATTATAATGTTTAAAGTATGATTCAAAAGCATTGTAAATAGATGACTTTGTTCAAGTTGCGGATTCTTAATGTTTGAAAATAGATGATATCGTTGAAAGTGTGATTCTAAAGCATTGTAAATAGATGACTTTGTTCAAGTTGCGGATTCTGAAGGTTTGAAAATCGATGATATCTTTTAAAGTCGGATTTTAAAGCATTTTAAATAGATTATTTCGTTCAAGTTGCCGATTCTTAAGCTTTGAAAATTAATGATATCGTTTAAAGTCGGATTCCAAAGCATTGTAAATAAATTACTTTGTTCAAGTTTCCGATTCTTAAGGTTTGAAAATAGATGATATCGTTTAAAGTCGGATTCTAAAGCATTGTTCATAGATGACTTGTTCAAGTCGCCGATTCTCAAGCTTTGAAAATAGATGATATCGTTTAAAGTCGCATTCTAAAGCACTGTAAATAGAAGACTTTGTTCAAGTTGCGGATTCTTAAGGTTCGAAAATACATAATATCGTTTACAGTCGGATTCTAAAGCATTGTAAATAGATGACTTTGTTCAAGTTGCTAGTTCTTAAGGTATAAAACTAGATGATATATTTTAATGTCGGATTCTAAAGCATTGTAAATAGATGAATTTTTACAAGTTGGGGATTCTTAAGGTTCGAAAATAGATGATATCGTAAAAAGTCGGATTCAAAAGCATTGTAAATAGATGACTTGGTTCAAGTGGCGAGTTCTTCAGGTGTACAACTAGATGATATCTTTTAATGTCGGATTCTAAAGCATTGTAAATTGATGACTTTGTTCAAGTTGCGGATTCTTAAGGTTTTAAAATAGATGATGTTGTTTAAAGTCGGATACTTAAGCATTGTAAATAGATGACTTTGTTCAAGTTGCCGATTCTTAAGGTTTGAAAATATATGATATCGTTTAAAGTCGGATTCTAAAGCATTGTAAATAGATGACTTTGTTCAAGTTGCGGATACTTAATGTTTCAAAATAGATGATATCGTTTAAAGTCGGATTCTAAAGCATTGTAAATAGATGACTTTGTTCAAGTTGCGGATTCTTAAGGTTTGAAAATAGATGATATCGTTTCAAGTCGGAGTCTAAAGCATTGTAAATAGATGACGTTGTTCAAGTTGCCGATTCTTAAAGTTTGAAAATAGATTATATCGTTTGAAGTCGGATTCTAAAGCATTGTAATTAGATTACTTTGTTCAAGTTGACGACTCTTATGGTTTGAAAATAGATGATAATGTTTTAAGTCGGATTCTAAAGCATTGTAAATCGATGACTTTGTTCAAGTTGCGGATTCTTAATGTTTGAAAATCGATGATATCGTTTAAAGTCGGATTCTAAAGCATTGTAAATCTTTGACTTTATTCAAGTTGCGGATTCTTGATGGTTGAAAATAGATGATATCGTTTAAAGTCGGATTCTAAAGCATTGTAAATAGATGACTTTGTTAGAGTTGCGGATCCTTAATGTTTGAAAATAGATGATATCGTTTAAGTCGGATTCTAAAGCATTGTAAATAGATGACTTTGTTCCAGTTTCGGATTCTTAAGGTTTGAAAATAGATGATTTTGTTTAAAGTCGGATTCTAAAGCATTGTAAATAGATGACTTTGTTAAAGTGGCCGATTCTTAAAGTTTGAAAATAGATTATATCGTTTAAAGTCGGATTCTAAATCATTGTAAATAGATGACTTTGTTCAAGATGCGGATTCTTAAGATTTGAAAATAGATGACATCGTTTAAAGTCGGATTCTAAAGCATTGTAAATAGATGACTTTGTTCAAGTTGCGGACTCTTATGGTTTGAAAATAGATGATATCGTTTAAAGTCGTATTCTAAAGCATTGTAAATAGATAGCTTTGTTCAAGTTGCGGATTCTTAATGTTTGAAAATAGATGATATCGTTTTAAGTCGGATTCTAAAGCATTGTAAATAGATGACTTTGTTCAAGTTGCGGATTCTTAAGGTGTGAAAATAGATGATATCGTTTCAAGTCGGAGTCTAAAGCATTGTAAATAGATGACGTTGTTCAAGTTGCCGATTCTTAAAGTTTGAAAATAGATTATATCGTTTGCAGTCGGATTCTAAATCATTGTAAATAAATGACTTTGTTCAAGTTGCGGATACTTGATGTTTTAAAATAGATGATATCGTTTCAAGTCGGATTCTAAAGCATTGTAAAGAGATGACTTTGTTCTAGTTTCAGATTCTTAAGGTTTGAAAATAGATGATTTCGTTTAAAGTCGGATTCTAAAGCATTGTAAATAGATTACTTTGTTCAAGTGGCCGATTCTTAAAGTTTGAAAATAGATTATATCGTTTAAAGACGGTTTCTAAATCATTGTAAATAGATGACTTTGTTCAAGTTGCGGATTCTTAAGATTTGAAAATAGATGATATAGTTTAAAGTCGGATTCTAAAGCATTGTAAATAGATGACTTTTTTCAAGTTGCGGACACTTATGGTTTGAAAATAGATGATATCATTTAAAGTCGGATTCTAAAGCATTGTAAATAGATAGCTTTGTTCAAGTTGCGGATTCTTAATGTTTGAAAATAGATGATATCGTTTAAAGTCGGATTCTAAAGCATTGTAAATAGATGAATTGTTTTAAGTTGCGGATTCTTAAGGATTGAAAATAGATGATATCGTTTAAGTCAGAGTCTAAAGCATAGAAAATAGATGATATCGTTTAAAGTCGGATTCTAAAGCATTGTAAATAGATGACTTTGTTCAAGTTGCGGATTCTTAATGTTTCAAAATAGATGATATCGTTTCAAGTCGGAGTCTAAAGCATTGTAAAGAGATGACGTTGTTCAAGTTGCCGATTCTTAAAGTTTGAAAATAGATTATATCGTTTGAAGTCGGATTCTAAATCATTGTAAATAGATCACTTTGTTCAAGTTTCGAGTTGTTAAAGTTTAAAAATAGATGATATCGTTTAATGTCGGATTCTAAAGCATAGTAAATAGATAACTTTGTTCTAGTTGCCGATTCTTAAGGTTTGAAAATAGACGATATCGTTTAAAGTCGGATTCTAAAGCATTGTAAATAGATGACTTTGTTCCAGTTGCGGATTCTTAATGGTTTGAAAATAGATGATATCGTTTCAAGTCGGATTCTAAAGCATTGTAAATAGATGACTTTGTTCAAGTTGCCGATTCTTAAAGTTTGAAAATAGATTATATCGTTTAAAGTCGGATTCTAAATAATTGTAAATAGATGACTTTGTTCAAGTTGCTGATTCTTAAGATTTGAAAATAGATGATATTGTTTAAAGTCGGACTCTAAAACATTGTAAATGGATGACTTTGTTCAAGTTGCGGATTCTTAAGGTTTAAAAATAGATGATATCGTTTAAAGTCGGATTCTAAGGCATTGTAAATAGATCACTTTGTTCAAGTTGCGGATTCTTTAGGTTTGAAAATAGATCATATCGTTTAAAGTCGGATTCTAAAGCATTGTAAGTAGATGACTTTGTTCAAGTTGCGGATTCTTAATGTTTGAAAATAGATGATATCGTTTAAAGTCGGATTCTAAAGCATTGTAAATAGATGACTTTGTTTCAGTTGCGGATTCTTAATGGTTTGAAAATAGATGATATCTTTTCAAGTCGGATTCTAAAGCATTGTAAATAGATGACTTCGTTCAAGTTGCCGATTCTTAAAGTTTGAAAATAGATTATATCGTTTAAAGTCGGATTCTAAATAATTGTAAATAGATGACTTTGTTCAAGTTGCTGATTCTTAAGATTTGAAAATAGATGATATTGTTTAAAGTCGGATTCTAAAGCATTGTAAATAGATGACTTTGTTCAAGTTGAGGATTCTCAAGGTTTGAAAATAGAGTATATTGTTTAAAGTCGGATTCTAAAGGATTGTAAATGGATGACTTTGTTCAAGTTGCGGATTCTTAAGGTTTAAAAATAGATGATATCGTTTAAAGTCGGATTCTAAGGCATTGTAAATAGATCACTTTGTTCAAGTTGCGGATTCTTTAGGTTTGAAAATAGATCATATCGTTTAAAGTCGGATTCTAAAGCATTGTAAGTAGATGACTTTGTTCAAGTTGCCGATTCTTAATGTTTAAAAATAGATGATATCGTTTAAAGTCGGATTCTAAAGCATTGTAAATTGATTACTTTGTTCAATTTGCAGACTCTTAAGGTTTTAAAATAGATAGTATCGTTTCAAATCGGATTCTTAAGCATTGTAAATAGATGACTTTGTTCAAGTTGCGGACTGCTAAGGTTTGAAAATAGATGATATCCTTTAAAGTCGGATTCTAAAGCATTGTAAATAGATGACTTTGTTCAAGTTGGTGGATTCTTAGGGTTTTAAAATAGATGATATCGTTTAAAGTCGGATTCTAAAGTAGGGAACATGAACATGAAGAGGGCTTACTTGCGAAACGTCCTCGGGTTTGCTTGTCCTGTGCGCTGCGAGTGAAAGAAAGAAAGAAGGAAAGAAATCCAACATGGCGTCCCTGAATGTTTATTACATACAGTTCACGCAAAATCTTGCAAAGTCTCGCTGCACGTATGGAAATTAGGTGTGACTGGATATTATAAAAAGCGAGTCTCGTACCGTCTCAGAAGAACGGAGTGTGCGAAGCGAGTGCACGTGTCGAGCAGTAAGAGCTGCTTTGGAGGTTAACAGTGACTTGCGACCTTCGTTATTATTTCAAGCTATCTCGGCGATGGACAAGTTCGACTTGAGGTTAATACCCGAGTTCGACGGCTCCCCCTCCGGACCCTCTGTAGTCGAGTGGTGGGAGAAAGCCGAGCGCGTCTGCAGACTTTGCAATATAAAGGATCCTGCACTGGTCATCCCGCTGAGGCTGACCAAAGGAGCATATTCGGTGTATCAGCAGCTCAGAGACGAACCAGGCCTGGAGGAAATTAGGCAGGCGCTATACGCAGCCTTTGCTGTGGACCCTTTCGTCGCCTGGAGGCAGTTCACCGAACGGCGGCTTGGACTAGATGAGACTGTGGACGTCTACCTGGCCGATTTGAGGAGGCTAGCCGCGCCGTTTGGTGGAACAAGCGAGCGAATACTGGGATGCGCTTTTCTGACTGGACTCCCAGACGGCGCCAGCAGACTGCTGCAGACATCGTCCAGACTCAGTGAGATTGGGCTTGACGAGTTGTTGGCCAGAGCCCGAAACATTTTGAAAGAGGACACAGAGCCGGTTTCGGCAGCTGCGGAAGCGTCTTCACCACCAACAGAAGACGTGAGATGCTACAAATGTGGCGGGCCGAATCATTTTTCAAAAGACTGCCGTAGCCGAAGCGGTGCAAAGGACGCGCCCGATCGAGGAACGTTAAAACGCGTGCGTTGTTACCGGTGCAACAAGCTGGGTCACGTGGCAAGAGGTTGTCCGGGAAACGGGCAAGGGGAGTAAGCTATAGCGCCAGTCTTCTCCCCAGATCGTCGCCAAATAAGGCGCTACCCACAGTGAGCGTGCGCGTAAACGGGCGTGAGCGCTTCGCGCTCGTAGACACCGGGTGCACGCAGACCCTCGTGCGCAAAGCATGCTGTGACGCATGGGATAAGGAAAGGATCCCGGTATTGACGGTTGGCGGTGGCTCGATTGCCTCTTGTGGCGTTAGCATCATTCGCGCAGGTGTCGGCGATGGGCCTACAGTAACCGCACGAGCCTTGGTTATAAACGGTGACCTGCTCGGTTACGACCTACTCCTGGGAATGGACGTCATCAAGGAATTAGGAGGTGTACGCATTGATGGTGAGGGTAGGGCACATTTTGCAAAAGCGGGCCTTGCTCTGAGTGCAGCTATGAAGCTGGAACAGCCTGATTTTTGTGCGGAATTCGACCAGCGCACAAAATCCTAGACAGCCTCCTGGAAGTGGTCGGAGGAGCAGCCACCCGAGAAATTATGCAATAAGGTGCCAGAATACAAAATTCCCCCCGGAGCTCGTGCAGAATACGACAAGGAACTACAAACTTGGATTAGTAATGGATGGCTAGTTCCGTATTCAGAGAAGGAATTGGGTCCTCCAAAGTGCCTAATCCCGTTAATGGCGGTTATCCAACAGAATAAGCAGAAGGTGAGGCCGGTGCTCGACTATCGAGAATTGAATGAGCACGTGGACCCTTTTACAGCTTGCGCGGACGTATGCACTGAAAAGTTGAGGGAATGGCGGCAAGTGGGATCTAATGTATCTGTACTGGATCTTCACAAAGCATACCTTCAAGTGCGTGTACACAAATCACTATGGCCCTATCAAACGGTGCTCATCAAGGGGAAAAGGTATTGCCTAACCCGCATGGGATTTGGACTTAATGTTGCGCCATCAATTATGCAAATGATTGTTGACACCATTCTGACTAAAGATGAGCGCATTCAGCGGGCAACGTCTGCATATATTGATGACGTGTACGTGGACGAGGAAATTGTATCTGCGGCGCGCGTGAGGGAGCATCTCTACAACTTTGGCCTTCTCAGCAAGGAACCGGAAAGGCTACGAGATGGCGCACGGGTACTTGGTTTGCAGGTCTGGGAGGAAGATGACGTTCTGTATTGGAAACGAGGAAATGAAACCCCGGACATGCCTTGTATTGTTACACGACGAAACGTGTTTTCCTTGTGCGGAAAGTCAGTTGGACACCTTCCTGTCGGCGGCTGGCTTCGTGTTGCGGTGGCATTTATTAAGCGAAGACCCTCCGCCGTCACCACTGGATGGGATGACGAAACTCATGACGTCCCTCTCAATACAATGCTCAAAGAAGTCCTCATCAGGGTGCACAAGGAAGACTCAACGCGAGGCAGATGGTGCGTCGACAGCCAGAACCTTAGTGTGTGGGTTGATGCAAGCTCTCTCGCCATTGGTGTATCGGTGGTCCATGATGGAATGGTGGTGGAAGACGCTTGCTGGTTACGCCCAGAAAAGGACTCCCAGCACATAAACCTGGCAGAACTTGATGCGGTTATCAAGGGGATAAACTTGGCAATCCTTTGGAAGACGACCACCCTGCGACTATTCACGGATTCTGCTTGCGTCCATAAGTGGATTTCAGATACTCTCACCGGGAGGGCCAGAATACGAACCAAAGCCACGAGCGAGATGCTCATCCGACGGCGGCTCGACACGATCATGAAGCTGGTGAACGAATATGCGCTGTCAATAGAGGCGTCCCTGGTCAAATCCAGCCTGAACAAAGCAGATTGTTTGACGAGAGTACCTCAAAGATGGCTTGATGCCATAAGAAAGACTATTGAACCCATGCAGCCCGCCTGCGCCGCTTCCATGAGCCCCGTTCGATCTAATACCATCAAAGAAGTCCACCAACAAACCGGGCACCCTGGGGTCAAGCGGACCCTATATTTCGCTAAGTTGGTTGAACCAGGAGTACAAAATTCAGACGTCAGGAAAGTGGTCAAAGATTGTATAGCATGCCAATCCATTGATCCAGCACCCGTTCGCTGGGAGAAAGGAAAGCTGGTAGTGGAAAGCCATTGGAACCGGCTGGCGATGGATATTACTCACCACAACGGTGAGGATTTCTTGACTCTCATTGATTGCGGTCCATCCAGGTTTGCGATATGGCGCATGCTGCGCCGGCAGGATGCAGCCAGCATAATCCGTCAGTTAAACAATATTTTTCTTGAACGTGGCCCCCCAACGGAGATATTAACCGACAATGGCGCTGCATTCACTAGTGAGCAGTTCAGAAAGTTTGCTGATGGCTGGGGAGTACACCTGAGGTTTCGATGCGCCCACGTACCGAGTGGAAATGGGGTCATCGAGCGGAATCACAGAACCGTCAAAACCATTGCGGCCAGGACGGGCTGCACGGTATTTGAGGCAGTCTACCTGTATAACGTAACCCCAAAGGATAATGTTTCACCCTCTACAGCGCCGGCTGACACCTTGCACAGGTTTCACGTCAGGGTGAAAGGCATAGAGACTAACCCGCTGCCCGAACTGGAAGTAACCAAAGAGAAACTGAAAAAAGGGGATGTCGTCTGGATTAAGAACCCGCGCGGCAAGTGTACAACGAAATACGGAGTTGGACGCGTCACTGAGGTAATCAGCCCACAGGAAGTGCGAGTCGACGGTATGCCCCGTCACGTTAGAGACTTACGGTTAGCAACGCAACCATCACTGGACGACAAGAGCGAGTCGGAGTCAGAGAGCAGTGAGGCATCGCTCTGGCTTGCAGCAACCCCATCGGACAGTGACTCGGATATCAGCAGTATTCCAGCGGACGCGATGTTTCTCGACCCTCAGACCGCGGACGAGAGCACAAGCGAAGATGAGGCTTGCGTTGTCCCCCTCCGAAAAAGCAACCGGCGAAGGCGATCGATGCCTCCCTGCAATCTCTGTGATCATGAGATCTGGGGGAGTGTAGGGAACATGAACATGAAGGGGGCTTACTTGCGAAACGTCCTCGTGTTTGTCTGTCCTGTGCGCTGCGGGTGAAAGAAAGGAATCCAACATGGCGTCCATGAATGTTTATTACATACAGTTCACGCAAAATCTCGCAAAGTCTCGTTGCACGCATGGAAATTAGGTGTGGCTCAGTATAATAAAAGCGGGTCTCGTACCGTCTGAGGGAGGTCGGTGTGAAGCAAGTGCACGTAACGAACGGTGAGAGCTGCTTTGAAAGTTGACAGAGTGATTTGCGACCTTCGTTATTACTACAGAAACAACCATGGAATGGAAAGAGAATTCTTCAGAAGAAATTGATTTTCTACGAGTATGGCTCAACATGTGTTTGTTTACATTAGACTTGAGCTCGTCGGTTGAACGTTGAATGCTACAATGCGAAGATTGGAAACAACCATGGAATGGACAGGAGATTTCTTAAGAAGAAATTGATTTTCTAAGAGTATGATTCAACAAGTATTTGTTTACATTAGACTTGAGATCGTCGGTTGAACGTTGAATGCCACAATGCGAAGATTGGAAACAACCATGGAATGGACAGGAAATTTCTTAAGAAGAAATTGATTTTCTAAGAGTATGGCTCAACAAGTATTTGTTTACATTACACGGCTGGGAAGAAGTTTCGTTGCATTTTATCCACAGACGGGACAAAAAGTGATTCATGGGAGTTGCGAATGGCCTTTGATACACATATAGAGAGACAGGAAAGTCCTCTGTTGTTGTTTTTAGCCAGGCGTGTTCTTGATGTGAATGTGTTACAGGGGGGGGGGGATTGGAGATCAGTCGAGCACCCACCATGAACATATCGATAGCGTAGAAAAAGGCTAGGAACTCTGTTTTCTGAAAAAGGGCTACAAAGGGGATAATAGTTCAACATCCTTGCGAAGTCAGTTTTGTACCCTATCAAGGAGAGAAACAATTCTCCGAGCGGAACATGCCCAGATATGACATAAATACTCGATCTTAGTACGAATCTGGCTCTTATACTCAAATAGGATGGCGTCAGAGGTGAGCTATTTTCTGGAACGATAGAATGATCCAACCATTTTATCAGCAACATTAACAACCCATTTGATGGAAGTCTTCCATTTTAGATCTGGGGTAAGAGTCAGTCTGAAGAGGTTATCAAGTATCGGGGTTTCAGTAAGCAAAGCCCTTAATTACAAGTGGGGAGAAATGAGGATCTGAGCGTTGATGGTGAAAAGAGAGAAGCTTGGTTTTGAAGATGTTAAAAGTGACAAGCCACATTTCCCCCCCATTGTACTACGTGCTCCAAATCGGAAGGAGTCAAAATGATCTTGGTCATCAGTGCTTTCTGAGGTGCTGTCATAGATAATGGTGTCTTCTGCGTAGATATCAACGAATGATTTCAGGATACGATTTGGGAGATCGTTGATCAGAACGAAGGTTGGGCCAAGAATTGATCCCTGGGGTACGCCGGCATTGATAATTTAGCTTTTGACTTTTGTTTGTTAACGAATACCTTAACAGACCAATCGTAGAGAAATCGTTTGATGGTTCTGATGACATTTCCAGATATTCCATAGCTAGCAAGTTTGTGAATAAAACCTTTGTGCCAACCGTATCGAATACCTTTGATATATCAAGTGTTATCGCTCTAGTATCGAAGCCCCCATCTATAGATTCACTGATCCTGTGCGATATTAATGTCAGCAGATCAGCTGTAGATATAGCAGGACGAAATCCATATTGCTTGCCACTAAGTAGATTGTTTCTGTGTAGGTTGTTGACAACCTCTTGATTTATTACAGATTAAAGCAACTTACGACGCAGATGCTGATTGGTCTGTACTGAGATTCAGAGGACCGATCTCCCTTATTTTTAAATATTGGGCAGACAAGCGAAGTCTTCCAAGGTGATGGAAAGCATTTATCCTTTAAGCAACGATGGTACAACTTTGTAAGTATATGGGTTATTTCTGGTTGCAGCTTCTTGAGTTCTATGACTGGAATGTTGGCGGGACCAGTTGCCTTATTGGCATCAAGGTTCTTGATAAGTTTGGCAACATCCCGTACAGTCATTCGGATATCGCTTAGGGGTTTTTGGGTCATTAGGGGGAATTCTGGGGTAGGTAGCTCTGATTACATATGGTAGGATGTGCTGCAAAGTTTGTAACGAAAATTTTGGCTCTGCCAGATGCTGAGGAAATTATTTCAGGTCCATTACTGATAGTTCGGATAGATGTCTTACATCTGTTTAAGACCTTTTTTGTTATTCTTCCAAATCCCTGGAAGACAAGTCTTTGAGTGGCGACTCTAATTTTAAAGATTATACGTAGGAATTGCTAATTCCGTTTGAATTCTTATTGAGACAAGCGAGTGATCGAAGATACCCGGTAGAGACAGGACACTAGTTGTGCACTGTTCAGGGAAAATTGTCAAGACAAAAATGTCCATCATCATCGATTATGCGTATGGGTTTGTCAACAATTTGTGTAAGCTTATATTCAAGAGAAAAGTCACCGTTGAACCTTTCTTCATCATGTTTGTTCGAATGAACTTCCACTCAACATTGTGAACATTGAAGTCGACACAGACATGGATGCTAGCAGAAGGATGAACAGCCAGGATCTTGTCTAGTTTGTCAGAAATGTTCCCAATAACAGTAACCCCTTCGGCGACAGGACGGTAGAGATCAAAGGACGAGTGGAACACAGAAACATATTTTGGGAGTATCAGGGTCTTCTTTAGAGAAGTCCTTACCATATTGAAAACCATCCCTGATTTAGGCACAGACTCCGTGACCATGGCGATGTTGAGTGGCGGGTTATGATCATGAATTCATCTATACAAACTGACGGTCAGTTTGGCACAGAAAGAACAGGTACGGTTTGGTCTCCTGTAAATTGATTTCAACCTAAAGACCTGGTAGAAGGGATCTACGTTAGAAATTAGGACTCTCTTTTTATACTTATGTTTTGCTTTTGAGGATTCATGATGATAATTGCAGTTTCGTAGAAGAGGTCAGTAGAGTTCAGAAAGGGTCAGAAGAGGTCAGAAGAGGTCAGAAGAGGTCAGGAAAGGGGTTTAAGAGAAGAACACACAGAGAGTAAAAGAAATATATTTTTTGTAAACTATTGACGAAAGAAAAGACGCAGCAGTTGCCACTAATATGGCCTCGGGAGTTCCAACCAGAAACTACTGCATGGTCTAAGAGTCCATTAAGTAAATGGCAATACAGCAGCCGAGGTATTATGCAGCTGCTGATGGACAGCCTCTTTGGAAGGTTCGGGTTCTTAAAGAATCAGTCAGATAACGTCAGTCCAGGTACAACGTTTACATCCGACTACAAAGTCATTTCAAAATTCTTTTCCTACTAAACAACTGCTGACCCAGAGTACAGCACATTTTATTCCCCCTTTGTCGGAGAAATCGCTCATGGAAATGACTTAGGGACGAAGTAGTGGCAGCGAGAGTTACAGGGCTGCCGAAAATGTATCCAATGTGCATTTTCTTCTTTCCATTAGTTTGGGCAAACAGTAAAGGTTAATGAAGAAGAAAAACTCTAAGTAGGTACTTAGTGTAAGTTTTCTTGATTTTTAAAAACATATATAAAGACAATACGCAACCTTCATGTCTTTAGCCTAGGAGTACCCAACGTCCTTCCAATACAAATGATTTACCCCATGAAACTCTTTTCATAAATTCTCCAAAAAAACTAAAATGTGGGGAATATTTATTAATTGATTTCTACTACCTATTGTGAACAGTTAACAAAAACTTGGAGGTATGTGAATTTTTCCGAGAGCTTCCACCCCGTTTTTATCGGCTTTACATGACACTAAATTGAACTAAATATATCCCACATGTTGATCCCTTACGCCAAGCAGATGCGTTTCGAAAAGTCATAATAATCGGTAAATTATTTTAGCAGTAACTCTTGTATATACAACTATATAAACAATATAAATATACCTAACTTTATATATTATATTTTTGTGTGTGTGTGGAGGCGGTATACTAGTGTTAGAATAGTACCACTGTCGCTAGTATTACGGAACAGTGGGATGCTTCTGTATTGTTAGCAGTGGGGTGTTTCTGTGGAGTGTGTTACTTGTGGATTAAATATTGTTGTTCTTTGGCTTGCATTATATTATTAATTTTGAAGACATATATATTGTGTATGTTTATTTTTAATATATATAAATGGTGTTATATGCATATATATGAGAACCATGTGTAAAAAACAAAGACGACACCCACACAGAAATATAGACGGTCACGTTTATAAACATGATTCATTTTGTTGTATTTTTTACTGATTTAAACGATGACGTAGGAAAAAAAAGATCCTGTTTGACGAGTTGTAAATTGAGTAAAACCTTTTCATTTGTGCGATTCAGTTCTGCTTTTTTGTGCTAAAAACTTACTGGCATGTATCACGATACACGTCACTGATTTGTTTATGAATAATTAAAGCGAACTTCAATAATAAAAGGAAAGGAACCTGTCTCTTACCCATGAGAGGAGATAATTCATGCATAGAGAAAATTGGTAAAACAACACAACCAATAATTATCTATTCCAAATGAAATACGCTAATGGTTAAATACATATATGCTTAGAAACTGCTGGGGAATCTGATCATTCGTACCCTGAGACCTCCTGAGTTTTAATTTCTGACATCTTGCTCAAAATACCGAAAAAGCATGTTAAGACGTTTTTAATGGTCACAACACGAGTAAATATCCCTGTCTATGTGGGAATGTCGATCCAAACTGAAATATTGACAACATTTCTATCGTTGGAATATCGTTACGATCTTTAATTTTAAAACTTATAAAACGCGTAATAAATATTGATTAAAGAAATTCGCAAGAAAATGTACGTGTAAAAAATAAATCGTTGGAATATCGTTAAGATTTAAAATGTGAAAACTTGTATACACGTGTAATAAATATTGATTAAAGAAATTAGCAAGTAAATGTACGTGTAAAACATAGAATCGGTTGAATATCGTTACAATTTTAAATTTGAAAACTCATATACACGTATAATAAACATTGAGTAAAAAAATTCGCAACAAAATATATGCGGAAAAATAGAATCGTTAGAATATCGTTAAGATTTAAAATTTGAAAACTTATATACACGTGTAATAAATATTGATTAAAGAAATTCTCAAAAATAGAATCGATTTGAAAATGTACATTAAATTCACAGCATTGTTAGATTTTAATATATTTTTTTTTGTTTTTATCAAGTGGAAGATTTGTTTTTCATGGGTAGTACAGTTTCAAAATGTTACTTTCGGTGAATACTTATCGAACGATTATACACGATTATATTACTACAAGTATGATTTTCATTGAACTTAATCTGTGTGTCAATAATAATGATAAATTACTATGCAATACTTATGGAAATTTATTGAAATAATAGTGTTGTTAACAAACAGATATGATGACGTTTCCAACAAAAAAGACATGCGACATCTATAAAACTTTGTTATCTTCAAGATATTTCTGCTAAATAAAAAAATAGGCGTGGTTCAAATTTTCTAGTGAAAAAAGTAAACAAAGATTTAAGCAATGCAATAGCAGAAATATTAAGGCATCGTTAGGTCATAAGTTCAAAAGATTTTTTTATTGGAAAGCTTAACCTTAATTAAGAGTGATATTTTAGTTGTGTGAGGAAATGCAACTTTACTTAAACAAACAAAACAATAACTGACAAAGAACAATTAACCAAATAATTATAATAAATAAATATAGCAAATAATACAATGATACGCGTTAATGTATTGTAGCAAAAGCTACGACGGGCCAAGGGGATATTCAGAAAGCAAATGTCCTTTATTGCGACTCCTTTTCTTTCTCCGTGTTGTTTTAATACTCTTTCCTTTGCTTTGACGAAAAGAACAGGGAACGTCCCGAAAAACACGTTGGCTGAAAATTCCGGCCAATCAGGGACCGTCACGTTAGTTTGACCACGCGAGATTTGACCCTTTATAAAAAAGAAGCAACGAGTCGCGACTTCTCTCATTTTCACCCTTTGGTGCCAGGCTATAACGCACTATATGGAAAGGGGGAGGCGCAAGTCAAAAAGAAGGTAACATCTTCCATCTCCCATCACCATGAATAAAGAACTCTTACCCAGACACACAAACATTACAATAGCCAATAATATACATACATAACTTTACATCAACAACGCTCGCACATACACACGCATTCATACAAACACGAACTTTCCAGCGAATATTCACTCGTGTAACAAACTGAACATTTCATTCGTGTAAGAAACTTAAGTTTTATTATCCAAAAATAAACTGATTTTCTTAAATGTTATTTTAATAAATACTATTATTGTCATTTATCTTTTCATTTCATTCCCCGTTCCAATATATTAATAATGTTTTCTTCCTTTCCTTTTTTGTTTACTTTTTTAATTTTGGTTTCCCACGTGGATGAATAATCTCATATTTTTACATTCTGTGCGTAACGCAAATAGGTCACAAAACGCTAAGTAAACCTCAATTATTAGCTCATAATAATATTTCCCTAAAAATGATTTGTGACCGGATAACAATATTTATATCACTATAAGATAAGAATTAAAAACCTTGTATTAATCAAGGCCCATCTAATATAAATGCATCATACCACGTGGGATTCCTCAAATAAATATGGTACCCCGAGCGTTGGAAGTACATGCCGCCATTGGAACTCTTTGCCATAACTGGTGACTCCGACGTGATCGAAAACTCACTGGTGATTCTCCGACGTTAAACACGCTAACTGCTGAAATCAAATACCATCTTACGATACAATATAAAAAAGAACAAACTTCTTCTCAAAGCTAAATTGTATAAAATTAAAATAAAATAAAAACAAATAAATTTAAATATTAATCTAATTTAGCGAAAGAAACTTTGAACAAAGTAAAAACTAAAAACAAAAGCAAAACAAGAGTTCAAAAATATGTCTTATGCGTGCGTGGAAACAAAGAAAACCTCCAGATATACACACGAATATACAATCTAGTGGCACAGCAACACAAATTGTTGTACGAAAAAAAAACAAAAAAAACTAATCAACAAAAACAATAATCCGAACAAAAAAGACGAGCCTACACACACACACAAATCTGACATTGGGTCATCCATAATGTGACAGAAACAAGCAAGTAAACATCACTAAGCAAAACCGAAATATTCCGATCGATTCATACGAGCATAATCATTTGTTGTGGAATTCATATAAGGTTTAGTAGAGATATAATGGTATTTAAACAACCGGAGTCAAGCCACTTGGTCTGGAAAAGAAAAACATAGTGTATCGTCAGAAATAAAATAACGGTTGATTGAAACCACCTGCAAAGGTTACCGGAAGAAGGAAAACCCACATCACCGAATATATATCCCGGGGGTGTTGCTACATTGACAGCGAAGTCCCACAGGTGTTTGTGAGTGTCACAGATTGTTATAAAATATCAACACGAACCTGATGTCAATTGGCGATTTGTGCCCGAGAAAAACACCCCGTCAAGTTACTGTAACTGCGTCTTCGTTCTTCACTCGTTTATCGCCACCGACAATAAAGGTGTATCATTATATATTTATATATTCGTGTGTGACATCGTTCTTTTAAGCACAGCAAAATACAACACATTATGAAACTCAAAGGGAAAAGAAGAAAAAGAACATCCGACTTTAAAACTGCAAATCTGAAATAAAATAAATAATGGAAAATAGTTATATTTTATTTTGGAGTAAAACAAAAAATCGATGGAATCAACAATATTTTTATTATGTGGAACAAATTGATTGTTTATCCCTGAGTTGGACTGAATAATTGTTAAACAAAACAACATTTTAAGGCGCCCAGCAGAAAAACATCTACGGAAAGACCCCAACGGAAATTAAACCGCATAAAAGTTCCACGACACTTCAATATCAACAATATGATGAAAATAATTCTTTATTAGGAGGATAATAGATATAAGAAAAGAGAGACACGGGGGAAGATACGTTTAGAAAAGCTAGACTGTATGTAGGAAGATATTTACGTGATGATAAACATGCGAGGTTATTGTCTTCCTTAAAACAAGAGGCCACAATAATGGAATATCAATGGATGGAAAGAAGTATAGATATTACCACCGCAACTGATGAGATCAGTTCCAGTCATATTAGAGGGAAAAGCTTTAATTCGATACAGTGTTCATTCGATACAGGTTATTGTCTTCCTTAAAACAAGAGGCCACAATAATGGAATATCAATGGAAGAAAAGGAGTATAGATATTACCACCGGAACTGATTAGATCAGTTCCAGCCATATTAGAGGGAAAAGCTTTAATTCGATACTGGGTTCATTCGATACAGGTTATTGTCTTCCTTAAAACAAAAGGCCACAATAATGGAATATCAATGGATGGAAAGGAGTATAGATATTACCACCGGAACTGATGAGATCAGTTCCAGCCATATTAGAGGGAAAAGATTTAATTCGATACTGGGTTCATTCGATATAGTTATTGTATTCCTTAATAAGAAGATGCCTCAATAATGGAATATCAATTGAAGGAAAGGAGTATAGATATTACCACCGCAACTGATGATATCAGTTCTAACCATAATAGAGGGAAAAGCTTTAATTCGATACAGTGTCTGAAGATGAAGCAAAAACAATACGAAAGTTATGAGAGAGTTGTAGTTAATGCAACCAGTCGGGTTAGGGTTAGGGTTAGGGTTAGCGTTAAGGTTAAAGTTTGGGAGTATGCATTGGTGGATTTCTTTTTAATTCTATTTACCTCCAAAAAGCACGCTGCCATAGAAACGTAAAACGTAGGGAAAAAGAGAGCAGGGGGGGGGATTCCAAAGTCCAACGGATCGAGACATCAAACTATTAGAATAGAAAGCATTCGGAAATCTGGAGACCTCTATAATAAAGGGGTGGGATTGTGATGCTTGTCAGATTGGTCGGAGTTAATTACGTTACGTGGAATATTCTATTGAAGTAGTTGTAAGACAAGCACAGATATGCAACATTGCGGCGATGGGACATGGGTTGAAGCTTAGTAGACAGTGTGGGAACTATTAGGTTAGAGACTCATTTATTGGCCCTATCTAAGAAGGAAAGACAAGTGGTTGATGAACAAGCCCAGATCACAAAAACAACACTCACTACGAGATGAACCCCCGTTCCTTACGGGTAGAGCACACTAACGAGGATGTAAGCGAACAAAGTGAGTAATTTGTAACCTGCGAGTATTTCAGGAAGATATAGTTAATATGACAGACGAATTGACGAAACTGAACAGGTTTGTACAATAGTTTTTCAATTGATTTTTCTATTATTAACTGATTGGCGTTGCATCAACCTTGTCAGTTCTTAATAACTCTGCTCGTGCATGTAAGAGCACAATTAGACATGCTATTCTTGTGACATTTAACCCCCTCGAGTATAGTGGCACAAGGTCATCTGAGAGAATTATTATTGGACATGCGTACAGAATTACCCTATCATTTAAGATTACCAGTCGACCCGACTGAATAATTATGGAAGTATTATAGTGCACAGGGCAGGAATTGACGTTATCTAACGCTCTGGGTGACCCTAACGTGTAGAACGGTCACAATAACGATACTCTCTCTGAGACGAGACCCCTTCTATACGTGCAGAGCACCTTAACGAGAGTGGAAGATGGCAAAGTGAGTGTGTGTGCTTTATCCATGGTGTGTCTCTCTGTTTGCAACTTTACATATTAACGACTTGTTGGACAGTCTACACTAAAAGTTGAACATTTTAAATTTTGTCAGTGAAAATTCGATTGATTTAGTCTACCAGGTCTGGAAAGCTGTCTGGAACAAAATATAGAAGATCTGGAACAAAGTTGGAGATATGGAACCGGATCTAAACGTTTAGAACGAAATGTAGAAACTGTAGAACACGATTTGGAAGGCTTAGAAACCTATCTGGAAAATCGCAAACCTGTTCTAGAAGCGGGTCTGGGATGTCTGTAACTAGATCTTTGATATCTAGGACTGGGTCTAGAGGGTGTTGATTGCTCGGGATCGAGTTTGGAAGGCATAGAACCTGGTCTTGCATGTTTATAAATGCATCTGAGCATATTTCAATATATTTTTTAATTATTAGAAATAGAAGATTTGTATTTGCTATGCAATGGAAATAACCCTGTTGTCTAACGAAGAATTGCTTCAATTGGATTGACTTTTGATTTTCCTTTATTTTCGCTTTAGGAATATTATCTAGCGTCACCGTGTTTTTTCTCTTTCGCTTATTTACAAATATATCACGTGTTATTGGAATTTATAACACGCTCGTTGATTGGTTAGTTGTATTCGCTCTTGACCATTTAATGGTAGTATTAGCACCAAAATTGTTCTTTTAATGATCTGATCTGAATGTTTCCGTGTAACTCCTCTCTCGGTCTCTACCTCAAAATTGACATTACCCAACTGCCTTGTAATGATGCCCTCCAGCCACCGTTGACAAGGGCCAAAATTCCTCACAAGGACTGGATCATTCACCCCATTATTTCGGAACGGTGTCATGAGCTTAGTACCCTTCTCCATTTTGTAGTTGTACACCCTGCTCTTAAACTTGTTTGGCTGTAACAGATGAAAGGCTGTTCTTAATTGTCGCTTGAATAGCAATTCAGCAGGAGGAACCCCAGTTACTGTGGGTGGAGCTGTCCTGTAGTTAAAAAGGAATCTGTTGACTTTTTTTTCAAGAGATGTTTTTGTGTCTTTGCCCATCCTCTTCATTGTTTCCTTGAATGTATGCACACTGCGTTTCGCCTCCCCGTTGGACGAGGGATGTTAAGGAGCCGTGAATATGTGTTTACCTCCATTTGCCTCTAAAAACCCTCCTAAATTCATCATCGGAAAAACAAGGGCCTTTGTCACTCACAACCAGCAGAGGCAACCCATGAGTCGCAAAGATTCTCCTGAACTTCTTCATGGTAGCTGCAGCAGTGGATGTCTTCATTATGCAAACCTCCATTCATTTGGAGTAGGCATCAACCACTATTAAAAACATGTGTCCAAAAACTGGAAATGTAAATCCTTTCCCAACAATGAATCTGAGTTCTGTTGGGCTGTTTCTGATTTAGCACACAACTTTCACACCTCTTGACGGTCCACTCAATATCTCCATCCAGTGTTAACCACCATACATAGCTTCTAGATAATGATTTCATCCTCACAATAACTACATGAGTCTGGTGTAGTTGCTGCAGAACTTTTCCTCTCAAATTAGGAGGAATAATAATCCTGCTTCCCCACAGTAACACACCACCTTACCAGGTCAGTTCCTCCCGTTTATCAAAATAGGGCTTTAAATGTTTACTCCAACTGACCCCATTCCAGCCATTCATGGTGAATTTGTATACCCGACTCAAGATCGGATCTTTCCTAGTCTCTGCTCTCACAGTTTCAACCTTCACTGGAGCTTTTAAGCAAGGTCCATCATAAATATTTCATTAGTGGATTTAGATATATCTTTTTCATGAACCTCCAGTGGAAGACGACTCAAACAGTCCGCATTACTATTGAGGGCTCCAGTTCGGTATTCTAGTTTTTACTATAGGCAGTCAAGAATAGAGCCCAACGTTGTACTCGGGCAGCTGCCATAGCATGAATTGGCTTGTTCTCTGCAAATAGACCCAACAACGGTTTGTGATCGGTGAACATCGTGAAGAGGTTTCCAAAAAGATATTGATGTAACCTCTTCACTGCAAAAACCAAGGCTTGCCCTTCCTTTATAATGTGCGCATAATTCCGTTCAGCATCTGAGAGCGTTCGGGAAATGTAACATACTGGCTTTTCACTGCCATCTTCCATCCTATGAGCCAACACAGCCCCCAAGCCATAAAGAGAAGCATCCACTTGCACAAATGAGTCAGTAGGGGTGGTGTACACAGCATTTTCTTTGTCTCTTCAAAAGCTTTTTGTTGTAAGGCTTCCTACTTCCAAACTGTGCTTTTCCGCATTAAACTGTGCAGTGGCTCAAGTTATGTGGACAAATTTGGTAAATAGAGCTCCATTTAAGTTAAGAGACTATGTTGATTGATCCATCTAACAATGGAGGAATATAATGTATCAAGTTATCGCCCTTGGATGAAGTTTTTCATCCAATATTTACCCAGTAGTGTTTGTACCTCTTCTTTCACAACCAGTAGTGATAACAGTTCACCTGTCCTTCATGTAATACCTCTACAACTCTTGTCCCCTGAGGTTGTACTATCTTACCATATAAGTCGTCAGTTTTACTGCGCTTTTTAAAATCCTGAATCCTACCGAGCTCTTTACTTTTTTTAGACTAATAATGACCGTACAAGATGCTCCTGTATCTATCTCCATGACAACTTTTTTTTTGTTTAACAACAGCTCCACCTTTACCGGTGGTGTTCGTAGGTTGGAAATATTGTATGAATTCAATTCTTCTTGCCGAACCTCCCTCTCATCCAGATTTAACCTTTCCATAGTGAATCCTGTTTCAACTGTCTGTTCTTCATCCACCACATTCATTGCATCGCTCTCTTTAGTTATTTTTAAGAATGTATCTTGTTGCTGCCTTCACTTTCTGCGGATGTGTCCTTCTCATGACATCTGTAACATTCATTTAAAGGTACATTTATCTGCCGTGTGTACAACAGACAGAGACGATGATTGCTCACTGATAAGAATGGCGAGTAATTACGTGCACATGTTGTAACAGATCGCCCTAACGTCCCTAGGATAAAAGATCCTGCCCCATGGATGCCGCGACAAGGATAAACGCCCCAAAGCAACGTTGCTACACCAAGATATACCCCCCAAGACAACGTGCCACGTTGATGCAAAGTAAGTTTGTTACATTGATAAAAGAGTGACTCCCCAGGTCACGATAGGATCACACTGGTGCCGGTCCCAAACCCCTTTGGCCAAACGGTCGGTTCACATGGATGCCGCGACCAAGATATACAACGCCCCCGGCAAGATTAACCCCACTAACCCCACTGGCCAAACGACTCCATCACAATTGATGCAGCGTGACCAAGGATAAGACCCAGCGTTATCACGGACACAACTAAAAAAAACCACGGACACAACTAAAAAAAAACCACGGACACAACTAAAATAAAACACGGACACAACTAAAAATACAACAAACAAACGATCGCAATCACAGTTGAAAAAAAAAATATCCAAAGAAAAACGCACGGACACAATAAAAAAAATAAATAAATAAAAAACAGTCACTTCTGACCGGAACGACCATCCCAGCATCAGCAGAAGAAGAAAAAAAGACAACACACCGTGAAACCACAAAAGCAAAAGGTAGGTGACCATTTTCTTCTGCTCTCATTTACTCTGAGTTTGTTGGTAAATAATTTATAAACATTATTTGTGTATAGAGCTTTTTTGTTTAACGTCTGCTATAAAAAAAAAGAAATAGACAAAATGGCTAGCACTAATCCAACTCCCTTAAATAGAGTGATCACAGGTGGATCGAAGATCCCAATATTTACTGGAAGATCGTCTGACTTAAGGCCATGGCTAGCTGCTCTGAAAAAGAAAGAGCGGGTCTATAATCTAACAGACCCAGAGCTATTAAACCTGGCATATGACTTTTCAGACGGTCTACCTTCGGAATGGATCGGAGAATATCTCGACGACGATCCGAATGCAACCAGTAAATACCTGCTCGAGGAGGTAGCGTCACAGTATGGCGAGGTTATAAATACCGCCGATGCCGCCAGGGCCCTAATAAGAATAAGGCAAAAAATCGAGGTGAAGCACTCGCTAACTTGGCTAATAGGATGAACCGACTTGCTAAGTTAGCATACAGGGATGCAGATATGAGGGAAAGTTCAGCTGTGAAAGTGCACCTAGCTGAATTTTTCATAGATGCTTTAATTAACCCCTTCATTAAGAAGGATGTGGCCAGATCCAATCCGACAACATTATCGGAAGCGTTATCTGCTGCGAGACAAAGTGAAAAGCTCTACGAGCGAATCCGAAGTGGCTACGGAAAGGAACAAACTTATCTAAATGATAGCTTATTCAAAGGCGTTCACTGGCAGCAGGGACCTAGGGGGACCTCTAATAGATTTAGGGTACCCAAGACTACAGCGGGGACGGGTCAGACAAAACTTATGGTTGCTACAGTTGTAGAAAAGCAACAGACGCTGTAAGGAGTAAGTTTTGTGGGTACGCTTCGGCGAAATCTACGAGACCGCGGCGAGGGCATTTAAGCCATAACAGGCTAGAACAGGACTGCCCATGGACATCTGAGAGAGAAGTAAATAACTTCAACCCAAGAAACAGAAAGACCAGGGTACCCTCGCAAACCACACATCACCACCGGCATGAGCCGACGCCGGTTACCGGAACATGTAACCATGTTAAGTCCTCGGAAAAAGAAGGACCCCGGCGAAATATAAACCCAAAAGGGCATGGATGCCAGGGAGGTGATAAAAGCGGTTAAAAACAGGCCCACCGAAGACATGATAAATTAAGAAAAGAAACTAGAAGACATAAAGGAGCCCAGGGAAACAAACTCCGCCAACAAGGCTCCGGAATGGTGAAGATAAGGGGCTGACCGATAAAGGCACTGATCGACACTGGATCAGAGGTCTCGCTCCTCAAAACATCAGTTTTTGAGGAATTACAATCGGAAAAACGAGAACTGAAGAATTCGAATGTAACCGTTACACTCGCAAACGGAAAAAGATGGTTCTCAAAAATATGGCTAACTTACCAGTTAAAGTGAGGAAGGTAAAGGCTTCGTCAAGGTTATACATCACTCCGAACTTGGATCGAGAGTTGATATTGGGCGCAGATTGGTTGAAAAGAAACCGAGCCCAAATAACTTTCACCCTAACCGATTGAAGGTTAAAGGAGTAAATATACCACTTGGTATTAATACCTCACTGAAAAAAGTGGAGTTGCCACCATGCATCGCCACTGTTAGATCTGTTGAGAAAAAGCAGACTAAAAAGAAGTCACCTCGTCGTAAGACACCAGTCCAAAAAGGAAAACCCATGGTAGAGACAATTAACGTGTCTCCACACCTACTCACAGCACATATGCATATTGCTCGTAGGGACCTCAGAAATACTGTCACCTTTAACACTTCCCAAACACGGATCGACTATCTGAGAAAACCTCAATTGAAAAGATTTCCCAAATTACCCACCCCAATAAACTAAAAATAGCAGACGGCAAAACTAAAAGGCTTCTTGAAACGACCAAGGAATTCGTTTTAGAGTTGTCTGGGGGCAGAGGGGAAAAGGTCATCTGGGGGCAGAGGGGAAAAGGTCATCTGGGGGCAGAGGGGAAAAGGTCATCAACCATAAAAAAATAAAAACCTAACTGAAATTAATAATACTGATGTTTTTATCAAAGAAAAAACTGTTGAAAAATCTACGACTTTTAATGAAAGTAGTCAAGTAAAATGACTATATATAAAATGTCTATTAAAAGAAAATATTAAGGGGTAACATGTTTTTCTAAAAAGAAAAAAAAGAGAGAAAGAAAAACCCTGAGATGAGCTTATATTTTAGGAGAGAAGACGAGAGTAAAAATGTTATAAAGACAGAAATGTATATTCATGGAGAGACAGATAATAAAATCTGAAATTAATACGGTCGTTTTTTTGACTATGAGTAAAAAGACATATATTTGTACGCAGTGAGCATTGTGCCAGAAATCACCAGTGACCTTTGCTGGTTGCACAGCCAAAGGTCAAAATAAGAGAGGGGCGTGTGTCGCACAATGCGTAATATTCGTAAGCCTTGTGCCAGGCTTGCGCTGAGGTTTCGGGAAAGCTTGACGGTTCAACAAAGAGGTTGTAACTAAAGTTGAATTGTTTATATTTCATATATCAAAGTCAGATGGGAAGAGAATCATACTTGATCCTGACGAAGGAAATATAAAGGTCAAAACAATTAATGACAGGTGCAGTTGAAGGGGTCAGGCAGTCATCATTTGAGAAATCGGTTATGAAACTCAAATATAAACATTTGATTGTATAAACTGATTGTGTCTGTATTCCCTCTTTCTCTCTCTCTATCTCTGTCTCTCTCCTTCTCTCTCCTTCTCTCTCACTTCCCCTCATTCTCTTTCTCTCTCTCGTTAAGAGATTTGGCAAACGCAGATAGGGTTTTGAATTCGAACCTAGAAGACGCATTTTGTTACGGTTCCCGAAAAGTTATCAAAATGTCTTCAGTAAAATAAATATATATTTTTATAAGAAAACGGATAAATGTTTTTCTTTCCTTATTAGAAATAAGGTTCTTTTGCAGCACGATGGTCCCTCCACGCTAGCCGGTTCCAGACGAAAAAACGACAGAGACGATGATTGCTCACTGATAAGAACGGCGAGTAATTACGTGCACATGTTGTCCCTAGGATAAAAGATCCTGCCTCATGGATGCCGCAACAAGGATAAACGCCCCAAAGCAACGTTGCCACACCAAGATATACCCCCCAAGACAACGTGCCACGTTGATGCAAAGTAAGTTTGTTACATTGATAAAAGAGTGACTCCCCAGGTCACGATAGGATCACACTGGTGCCAGTCCCAAGATTAACCCCTTTGGCCAAACGGTCGGTTCACATGGTACTACAACATCTGTAACACTCCCGTTTCAAGGGTAATTTGTGTATTGGGTTTTCATAATCGGAAAATGTTTCCTGCATTCATTTAGAATATTTCCGGACTGATTCAATTGGCACTACTATTTCAATAGTTGATTCAACGTTAGAACCCTTTTCGCTCAGTAGAAGACTAAGCGGTCCCGTATGTATTCACCGACGCTCTCTTTAAAATTGCAGTGTTCGGACATTTTCCTTAATGCAGCCACATGGTCACTTATAGACTCTTCCTCCTTTTGTGCCTCGTGTTGAACAAGAATCTTTCATGAATCACATTAGGTGCTGGTTTAACATGTCTCTGCATCAGCTCAACTAGTTCATCAAACGTTTTCTTTTCTGGACGATTACCTGCTAAACCTCTTAACACAGTATAGTGTTTTGCACCAATAACCGATAATAAAATCGCCTTTTTCTTCCCTTCACTCTTAATATCATTGGCTATGAAAAAACTCCACGCGTAGTTATTCTAGGACTCCTCGACATCGTTCCATCCCATAAAGTGCCCATCAACGCCATTGTTTCTTATGCTTCTAGGAACTCCCAACACATCCAATGAGTGTGTTTACTTTTTTAAACTTCCGGCTAATTGTTGGTGTTAATCTTCCAAATCCCTTCCTCGCATTGTTTTCTACTACCTCGTCGCCAATTGTTAAGTCTGTACCGTTCACTGAGTGTCAAGACACAAGCAAGTCCAAACCTGTTAAATTACCTTCTTTATATATTCACAACAACAACAACAATCACAACAAAGGCGCCCTCTGGCCAGATGAAAAATTTCACCCAAGGGGCGTAACTTGATACATAACATGTAGAATGGATTGACCAACATGTAACCCAACCATTGCTCTCTTAGGGGTAACGTGGGTCAATCTATATGAAACCCATAACAAATACGTAGAAGACATTGCCAAGGCTGCCGTGCTAGAAATCTTCTCACACCTGACAGTATCCTATATCTGTACAAAGTCACCATCCACCCATGCATGGAGTATTGTTTTCACATTTCGGCTGCTGCACCATCCACTAGTCTTTCCCTCTTAGACAATTTCCAAAAAAAAGTCTCTAATCTAAATAGGTTCCTCACTTTCCACCAATCTCCAACCCCTGTCCAATCGCTGCAATGTTGCATCCTTGAGCTTGTTTTACAAGTACTTCAATTGAATGTGTTCCGATGAACTTGGTGCTCTGGTGCCCCCTCGACGTAAATACACTCGACCAACCCGACAATCAGCTAAATCCCATCCTTTCACTTTGGAGGTCTCCATATGCCGGAGAGCCTTCTATTACAATAGCTTTTTTCTCGAGCTTCCGGCCTTTGGAACTCCCTTCCTGCAATCTGTTTCCCCGACTGAACGGACATGCAGAAATTTAAATCGAATCTGAACAAGCATTTCGCTGCAAACTCCCAATTTAGGATGACCCCCCCCAAAAAAAAACTATCACCCTAATTCTCTGTAGCCTTTACGTCTATAGTGGCAACTTGTCTTATTTGGGGTGAACTATGTTGAAAAAGGCAGTCCTTGGCAGACAACCCACTTTCCCTGATACCCACCATCAATGGGCCGAGGTTTACTCATCACGATCAAGTCCTTAAACGACAGTTTGCAGACAGCGATTCTTCCTTTTCTAGTTTCCACACTTTGGTTGGCATCGGCCTGACTGCATTTGCGACGATATGAGCCAGAATCGACGGACCATCTCGTGTCAGCTTTTACCAAAATGTTTTTTAATCATAAGTTCTCGCAAAGTCATGTATCCGCAAACACTCTCCTTTCTGTGAAAACGATTTCAGCTGTGTATCATTATTTATTATATGACTAAATAAAATTGTTTACTTTTATGCACGGTTGTCGTTCCTTCTCTCCAGAAGCTATCACTCTATTTTGAATTTCAGCTCTTATTAAAGAGGAATATTCCCACAATTCCACGTGCAAGAATAGAACTTTATTTCGATGACAAAATTCCATACATTGTCTGTGGAGATGTTATATTTACGATATTTATTCGAATCAAAATGATAAAAGGTCACACTCGTATATTTTTTCACAAACAAATCAAAGTGAATATTTTGATTTAATCAGAAGCTTATGGAGATTCCTTTATGATTATTGTTTATCTTTTTAAATCAACAATTCAAATACTTAGTTCAGTCTTTATTTTTAAATTTAAGAGAAATGCAGACGTAATTATTTATTTATTTCATTAAACAACTGAAATAAAAATGACGGTGTAAAATCCAATGTTAAAACATTTTAAACATATCGTTCTGGAGCGTTCTTATTTCATAGTGTGATACATATATACATTCATTAATTTTGAAAGAGGGACATAAATTTATTATTGAAAGTAGGAAGAAAGGAAAAATACTGTTCCGTTCATGATAAAAACGTCACCCAACAATTTTTACTTTCATCTTTAGGCATAAACGAAGAAAAGACTTCCCTTCATATTTATACAAACATATATTTTTTATTTATATATATATATATATATTAATTCAGTAGAATACCACATTTATGAAATCATTTGTATATTTTAATCATTCTCCAACACTTTCAACACACAGCAATAGTATCCATATGTACGCGCGTTTCAGAAATCCAATTTATTACTACTTTTCGACAGGATTCAAAATTAACAATGTAATCACTTTCTGCGTCTGCACAAATTCTTTACCAACTTCAATATGAACAACTTGTGATAGAAATATGTCAATAACTTGTCTTGAACGATGAAAATGATGCAACTTATTCACCTACACGTAACAAGCTAAAAACGTGAAAATGTCAAAATACAGGATGAGATCAAGTTTGAAGAGTTCTGATTATCTTCAAAATATTGTATAATCAATCTGTTTCAAAAATAACGAAGATTATTTTTTCAAGAAAGTTCAAGGGGAAATAATTCTTATAGTTTCGTACTTTTTATAAAGTGAGGTTCTATCTAATTAAGAGTGTTATCAAAACTATTAGGAAAATATGTTTTGCCGTTTTATTTTTTAAAAGGAACATCTTGATCTTTCTTGAGAAAATGAGATTCGTTTTGGTGGGGCAGGATGTATTATAAAATGTTTTGAAGCTGATTAAGGGGCTTAAGGATCAATTCCATCTTGAGATTACATAATATACACGTATTGGAATTAATGTCAGCAAGTATAACTCCTGAATTTATATAAGTTCAGTAATCTGAACTTATATATATATATACATGTATATAATGAAAATTATGGAAATAATATTCCAGTGTGGTGGAAAATAAAAAGGATACACCACAATTATTTATATATTCATTCATTTCTCTTGAATGGTATTCCTTCCCGCTACATCATTACCTATACCCCCACCTACAGCTCCCTTCCTTTCCAGCAGACAAAAATAACCATTTTAACTGTCACCTCCAAAAAATACACTCACTCGACAACGGCCCTGAACTATCGGTTTTTAAATCCCTATTTGTAACCCTTAAAAACACTAATCTGCCTGGAAGCTTGAAAGTTTGGCAATGTACACTTTGCTATACATCGAACGTTGACCGATAACCTTCATCCTGGATCCTTAGAATTGGATACTTTTACCCTCGCCTTCTCACATTTCTGACGGACTTCTACGCACACAGGATACACAAACTCAGCTGACCACTGTCGAACAACCAGCTTCTTAACGACAACATTTGAACTCCTAAATACCTTGACTATTCCATGAAAATGCCAGTATACTGCAATCATATGCCCTTAATAGGGTTAAGATGAACATTCATATACACTAAACACTAAATTTACAAAAGCAAAGAAATTCCCAAATTTTTACACTTTTATTGTCATTAAGGGTATGCGAGCACAACAGGGCTATGTATTTTACTGGTAGGAATTTTTCTTATAAAAAAATATAAACATTGTTACTATTTTAGCACTGTTAATATAAGCATTGCCAATATACATTTTAACTGGTATTTTACTTACCTTTATAGTATCCTTATCAATCACGCCCGAGTGGAACCATTATTCATACGACACAAGCAGCATTTTTATGTATTAAGGAAAATGAAGGTATTCTTGTTGTATATAAGTCAATTTTTAGTTTCACACTTTAATTTATTAGAATTAACAACTTTCACCATTTATTTTTATATATAAACGATTTTTATTGTATTTCTTCAACAATACAATACATTTTTTTACAATTCAAACAAGAATTTTAAATCTTATGAATTAAAAAATGTGAACTGTAAACCTTGGTATTTTTCATTTCTCTGAAATTTTCGTTTTCTCTGAACTAAAAACAGTACTCTACGGCTCTAATATCACAAATATAGGCAAAAGAATGGCACTTTATTTCGGTTCTTACTTGGTAACTTTGCCTAATGGTTCAACACGTAGCCTACAGCCAAAGTCTAACTTCTTACTGGATCGACCTAGGCCCAGTCGATATTAGGTAGCTTCCCTAAGAACATCAGATCGATCAGAACGTTTGTCAATAAAAGAAGACGATGAGTTGCAGCCGAATTCCCTTCGGAAAAGCCTGAGAGATTTTGTATAAACGATTAATTCTTGTTCGATGTTTTGCGCTGAAGAAAAATTCCTACCAGCAAAATACATAGCCCTGTTGTGCTCGCATACCCTTAATGACAATAAAAGTGTAAAAATTTGGGAATTTCTTTGCTTTTGTAAATTTAGTGTTTAGTGTATATGAATGTTCATCTTAACCCTATTAAGGGCATATGATTGCAGTATACTGGCATTTTCATGGAATGTCACTACTTTTGTAAAGGCTATGCCTCAATACAATGCCTTCTCATAACTGATATAGTTGGTAGTTTGACTAATCAGTGTTTCTTCCAATATTCACAGGTAAATATTTTTTTTAATTATGATGAGTGTATATTTATTCATGATACAATTCAAACTAGAACACATTTTTTCACAGTTAATATATATACTTATATTAACTGTGAGTTAATCAACGTTGTTTTCTTTAATGCCTTCGTATTCCTATGCTAAAATGTAACATAGTTATGGGATTGAGTTATGTTTAAAAAAATGTTAGGTTTATTCTAGTAAAATCAGTACTTTTCTGAGCAAGAAACAAAAAAAGGAATTGACAAGAAGTTGATGAATTACCTGTATAAAACTGTTCCATGTGGCGCCCTGTAGGAATGGTAAATCAAAATAGGATACCTCCCTCCCTGGAAACCGCCATATCTATATATTAATACGTTAATGTGTACGTACGTGTGTCATGCTCCTAAAGAAATTCAAAATAAACAACAAAGAAGTTGGAAGGAGAGACTTGGAATCGAAACCGTAACATCTGGCTGAAAAGTCGTGACTTTACCACTGAGCTAACTAAATGAAGTCGTTAAGTAGATCAAAATTAACTTAATTAAACCATTAACTGACCCCGCTCACTATGTCGCTTCAGCGTGGAAGGAGGAGGAGACGACGTTTATGCACCTTTTCTTCGGTTAAACATTTGAACGACGAAATAGAGAGAGAGAGAAATGTGAACTATTTTCATTTTATAATGCAACATTATAAAAAATAAAGGTAACTTCTATAAATGTCTGTGCTTCAAATACTTCTACATATATAAAAAAATCCAATATCTGTTTTTGAAATATATTTAGAATATTTACGAATAAAACTAATGAAACTAATCAAACTCCTTACGAGCTGTGCCAACGCAAACGCTGGCGGACGATAACTTTAAACATTAACACCATTTATTTCTTTTCTTTTAGGTTCGAGAGACAGCCAGTATTATTTTTTGGTTTTTTTTTTAACTCACATTAAGCACTGTTTGTTTTTTGTTTTTTCAGTGAAACACAGAGAGCGCGTACGAAAGAAAGAGAGTGTGTATGTTCGTAAGAGAGTGATAGAGAGAAAATATATAGAGAGACTAAACGTAATTGAAAAGTGAAAATTCAAGAAAAACAAATAAATAAATCGCAAAAAGTTTTTAAAAATATGTAACAAAAACGAAAGGGACGAAAGTAACAAGTACAGTTTCGTTTTCTTTTGGTAAGCCTGACAGTTTTTACGGTATATCAACCCATTTTAGTAGAGTGTCCATCGTACACACGTTATTTGAATGCAAATTATTATTTTAAAAAAGTATTTCACTCTTATCCGGGGGGTTGCTCATGATAAAGCAAGCGTAACTTACTAACAAATAGAGGGTGCTTTGTTACATTGGGACCCGCGCTAACTTTGACCCCGTCGTTACGGTTAGGTTCAGTGGAGTATGCGTAAGACAGTGAAAGAGTGTATGCATTGTGTCTGTGGGTGCGTTGGCTCAATATAATGGTCATTTTTAAGGTTTTTTGAAATTTTCTGGAAAACTAAGGTCTATGGTAAACTGACATTTAAATGCCATCAACTAGACCCTAGAACCTCTATATCTGCCAAAAATCAGCTGAATCTATCAAATAGTTGATGAGATACAGGGTGGCACATACGTACGTACGAACACACGGATAATACAAAATCATGCCTGACCTTTCTGGATTTCTGGGTTGCCTTGACTAATGCTGCTGAAATTTTACACACTTATAGAACCTATAAAAATAATTTAACTAATTTGGTTTATTGGTTTTTGAGTTATGATTGATCAAAAAATGAGATTTCCAGCATAGGCCATTTTTGAGGCCATTTTTGAGGTCTATTAAAGGATAGAGCGCTATCGCGCCTCCCTTAATTCGCATATTCTGCTTAATTTCAAATGATACTTCGGCCTACATTATAAATAACAATAATGCTTAATTTACTACTTCATTTCTGTTAATTATTACAACTAATATTTCATATAACATAGTACAATTAATATAATCTAATCGACACTTTACATAGGAAGTGCCTGGATTTGCGTGTGTGCGCTATTAGTTGAACAAAAAAGAAAAAAAATAGATAGGGAGATACATAGTGAGAGAGGGGGAGAGAGAGTGACGGGGGAATCGTTTCGCACATAGTTGGTTGCGTTTCGTTACAGAGCAAAATTAAACCTTTGCTTTTAAGTCTTTAAACTGCCGACTTTTATACTTTTCTTCACAGAACTGAAAGAAAATCTTCTTCAACTATTTCATGTCGGATAGGACTGAAGTTAGATATTAATGACCCAAATGATATCATCTACTATATAACTAGCGGGGCTACCCGGCGTTGCTCAGGGTCATAAAAACATATAATTGAAGAAAAATCGCGTGTGTAACATCTTTATATTCATACTTCTATTTCTCTCCCTCTCTCTATAGCCGTCTCTTTATATTTCTACCTTTTAGTTCCCTAGTCACCCCATTTCACCGCTACTTTCTCATTTTGCCTTTTGCAAAAGGTGTTTCTTCCCCACCATTCCTCCTACGTTGCCTAGGGAAATAGTATGATCTATTTCTATAAAAATTACCACCTCTGTCTGCGACTTCTATATAGGTACTTATCTCCGCCCCGGTGTTCATACTATATACGTATCTATCGCCACCCTGGTGCGAATGCTAAATACGTACCTATTGCCGCCCCAGTGTGCATACTACATAAGTACCTATCGCTGCCCCAGTGCGAATACTAAATATATACATATCGCCGCCCCAGTGAGAATGCTAAATACGTACCTATCGCCGCTCCGGTGTGAATGCTTAATACGTACCTTTCGCCACCCCGGTGTGCATGCTATATACGTACCTATCGCCACCCCGGAACGCATGCTAAATACATACCTATCACTGCCCCGGTGCGCATGCTATATGCGTACTTATTGCCGCCCGTGTGCACATGCTGTATACGTACCTATCGCCACCCCTGAATGCTAAATACGTGCCTATTGCTGCACTGGTGTGCATACTATATAGGTACCTATGGCTGCCCCAGTGCGAATACTAAATATGTACATATTGCTGGCTTGGTGCGAATGCTAAATACGTACCTATTCCCGCCCCGGTGCAAATGCTAAATACGTACCTATCGCCGCCCCGGTGCGAATGCTAAATACGTACCTATCGCCGCCCCGGTGCGCGTGCTATATACGTACCTGTCGCACCCCCGGTGTGAATGCTAAATACGTACCTATCCACTCCCCGGTGCGCGGGCTATATACGTACCAATCGCAACCCTAGAACGCGTGCTATATACGTACTTATTGCCACCCCTGTGCACATGCTATATATGTACCTATCGTCACCCCTATGCACTTCTATATACGTACCTATTCCCACCCCCTTGCACATACTATATATATACCTATCGCCGCCCCGGTGCGTATATTATATTCATACCTATCGTGGCTCTGGTGCGCATACTACATACTTACCTATCTCTGCAAGGGTGCACATACTATATATGTACCTATCTCTAGCCCAGTTCGCATCCATAAGAACTCATATTAATGTGCACCTGTCGTGTCAGAAAAACAAAATGGTGTTCATTCATGTAGTGCGCTATCATAAATGGAAATATTTTTAGGTTAAAAAAAGAAAAAAAAAAAAATTTTTGGCCCCCCTAATTTGTTTTTTTGTATCCTCCTCCATACATAGAAATATGTTTAATAAAAAATTTTTTTAAATAAAATTTTTTTTCAACAACCCCAATTTTTTTTTACTCTCCACATACATAGAAATATTTTTAATTAAAAAGAAATGTTGACCCCCAAAAAAATTTGTTACCTTCCCCCATACATAGAAATATTTTGAGTTTAAAAAAGAAAAAAAAATTTTTACCCCCCACCCACCCCAAATTGTTTTTCCATCCTCTCCCATACATATAAATAATTTTAATTAAAAAAAAAAAAAATTCCCCCCCCTCAAATTTTTTTTATCCTCCCCTATACATAGGAATATTTTTAATGCAAAATAAAAAATTAAAATGTTTGACCCCCCCTCCATAAAAATAAATTTACCCTCCCCCATAGATAGAAATATTTTTAATTTAAAAAAGAAAAAAAAATGTACCCCCAACCCCCCCAAAAATGTGTTTCATCCTCCTCCATACATATAAATATTAGAAGCATCCCTGGTCCCTATACTGCAAAAGCACCCATGGTCCCTATTCTGAAGAAGCCTCTGTGTACTATATTGAAGAAGTACCCCCGGTGCTGGGTCTTATATACTGTAGAAGCACCCCTGGTCCCTATACTGCAGAAGCACCCATTATCCCTATTCTGCAGAAGCCTCCGGGTCCTATATTGTAGAAACACCCCTGGTGCTGGGTCCTATACTGTAGAAGCACCCCTGTCCCCTATATTGCATAAACACCCATGGCCCCTATTCTGCACAAGCCTCCGGGGTCTATATTGTAGAAGCACCAGAAGCACCCCCTTACTGATCACCCCCCCCTTTTCATCTGCACAGTAGCTCTATCTAGGACATTGATCACTTTTCTCCCGGACAACGCCGAGTACTTCGAAAATCAAGGAGGCATCCAGAGCACTATTAATATCACTCTCACTGATTTCTCCTCCTTTTCATCTGCACAATAGCCCGAAAAGAAGCGTATATGCTGTTAAAATATTATACAAATTTATCACTACAGTAGCTCTATCTAGGATATTGAGCACTATTCTCCCTGACAACGCTAAGTACTTAAAAAATTAAGGAGGCATCCAGAGCACTACTAAAATCACTCTTACTGATTCCCCTCCTGTTCATCTGCAAAATATTCCGAATAGAAGCGTAAATCGTGTTAAAATATCATACAAATCTATTACTACAGCAGCTCTATCTAGGATATTGAGCACTTTTCTCCCGGACAACGCCGAGTACTTAGAAAATCAAGGAGGCATCCAGAGCACTACTAAAATCACTCTTACTGATTTCCCCTTATTAACATGTGCACAATAGTCCGAAGAGAAACGTAGATGGCGTTAAAATATTATACAAACTTATCACTACAGTAGCTTTATCTAGGATATTGAGCACTTTTCTCCTGGACAACGCCGAGTACTTAGAAAATAAAGGACGCATCCCGAGCACTACTAACATAACTCTTACTATTTTACCCCTCATTTCCATGTACACAATAGTCTGAAGAGAAACGTAGATTGGGTAAAAATATTATCCAAACATATCACTACAGTAGCTCTATCTAGGATATTGAGCACTTTTCTCCCGGACAACGCCGAGTACTTAGGAAATAAAGGACGCATCTAGAACATTACTAAAATCACTCTAACTTATTTCCCTTCATTTTCATGTGCACTGAAGTGAAACGTAGATAGTGTTAAAATATTATACAAACTTATCACTATAGTAGCTCTATCTAGGATATTGAGCACTTTTCTCCTGGACAACGCCGAGTACTTAGAAAATCAAGGAGGCATCCAGAGCACTACTAAAATCGTAGCCTTCCTATGATGTTATTGATACATCCGAACTGAAGTTATGGTATGACTGATGCAACCGGACAGAATTTAGGGCAAAACCAGGTACATCCGGCAAGGGATTATGGGACGTTTTCAGTGACTCAGCATTTTTATCAGATTACTACATAAATACGTTAGATAATAAGGTTTTTTGGAATTTTCTGGAAAACTAGGATATATGGTAAACTGAAATTTAAATGCCATCAACTAGACCCTAGAACCTCTATATCTGCCAAAAATAAGCTGAATCCATCAAATAGTTGATGAGATACACGGTGGCACACACGTACGTACGTACACACGGATAACACAAAATCACTCCTGACCTTTCTGGATCTCTGGGTTGCCTTGACTAATGATGCTGAAATTTTACACACTTATAGAACCTATAAAATGAAAATTGTGTGCAAAGTTTTAAATAATTTGGTTTATTGGTTTTTTAGTTATGACTGATCAAAGAAATGAGATTTCTAGCATAAGTCGTTTTTGAAGTCTATTAAGGGATAGAGCGCTATCGCGCCTCCCTTGATTCTTTTTCAAACGTTTATTTTCACTATAACAGCTTTTTTATTTGACAGTCACTACCCTGACTTTACGTTTCTTCCCAGGCAAAAGTTTTTTGTCTTTAGTTTTTTGTATATACATGTGTACTAATTTTCAAAGTTAAATGTTACCGGTAATATTTACAGTAACATTACCGAGTTTGAGTTTCATCGTCTGATGAAAAGAGTTTGTCTTTGAAAATCCATGGGTTAAGAATAATGAAATTCCTTGCTTGAAATTCTGATGTCTTAATAAATATTGTATCTATTCATTTTTTTATTCTCATCTTTCATCTCTTGAATTGATTGCTCTATTCAACATATTGAGCTTTATATTACCACGATAGATTATTATTTAATGATACATCGCTTTTCTTTAATTGAATATTACTATATATATATATATATATATATATATATATATATATATATGTGTATATATATATTTAAATATATATATGAACAACTAAAAGACGAAGCTGTTGTCTTAGCCCAAAGAGATCGTTGTGTTAATGGCTACCGATCTAAACATCGCCATAGCAGTGTCGACTTTACATGTTTTATAAAAAATATAACATATAATGTGTTGCATAGCCGTCTCGAAATGGGGGGTGGCAGTTCTCGCTTTAACAACTAGTCATTTTTAACGCCAAAAAGGAATATGTTGCATACGTGTGTCGTTTAGTGGTTGAATTATTTCTTCTTTCTGCCGTGAACCTCGCTGTCCATTGTGTCTGCAACAAAACGTCTATAACACAAATTCACGATGCAACAGTGTTCATTTATGTATTTCAGCCGTAAGATTTCTGTCGGACACGAAGAAGCCTACCTAACGTCGAGGGAGAGACGAATTACTACTTTATCGTAGATAATTCCAACTTAAGTCCTTAGCCATTCGAGGAGGGGGAAATAACAAATCTCATGCCTGTATTCTCTTAGGGAATTTAATTCCCCTAATGATGTTGAAGACTACATAGAGAAGTCGACTGTTCGACTCGCTTCCAAAACCCAGACTGGCAAAACACAACTTCTCACACAAAAGCCCGTGACGTCACAGAGCCTCTATCGCAGGTGCACATTGAACCTTGATCTGAGGTCTCGTCAACGTGGTGACCCTGTCAGCGTCTGTGAGCTCCAATCGTGAGAACAGCCACATTCTGCACTCAACTTTACGGGTCCACCGGCACTAAATCGCCCAAGCCAAACCAAACGATCTCATACACATACGACCACTTCAAGATGCGTCCGGCCCCACAGGGACATTATCCAACAAATGTTTATATATATATATGTATATACACATATACACATGTATATATATATACATATATATACATATATATACATATGTATGTACATATATAGATACATATACATATATATACATATATATATACATATACATATATATACATATACATATATATGTATATACATATATATATATATACATATACATATATATAAATATACATATATATATACATATACATATATATGTATATACATATACATATATATATATACATATATATAAATATACATATATATATATACATATACATATATATATATATATATATATATTACCAATAGTTTCGTATGATGTTGTCGGTATGCTGAGAACAGATACCACACGTTGATCCTAATAAAAAGACCAGACAACCATAAAAATAATATATTTCATGACGAGGCTAAATGAATGATAAAAACCTTGATTTAGTGTATTAAAGATGTTTTTCCGCTTAAAATTAAAAACTATTTTTACGGTTTGACTATGTATACAAAATAAACTCGTCTTTAGCTTTCGTCTTGCAGCTTTCATTGGAATAATAAGTCGGCGCGTAGATAACATGACGCAAGAATAAATTATATGAATAGAAACATTCTTTTTATTTCAAAAGAAAGAGAATTTTGAAAAGTAAAAAGTTAGATATAAGCATATATATATATATTTCATATATACACATTATATAGATATATTATATGTTTATACGTGTATATATATATATATATATATATATATATATATATATTATGTTTCATGTACAGACATATATATATGTATATATATATATATATATATATATATATATTGTATACATTTTTATTTATACAAACATTGCTGGTTACATATATGCATACATGTTTCGGTTGTACTCTTCAAAGAGACCAAAGATGAAGAATAAAAATGATATTTAAATCTCACTTCTTAAGTACATATTTTCTAGGATCGGATTTATTTGTAATTCAAGTCAAGCTTAGTCTCAAATTTCACAGGCCCAAACGGTAAACTGTGCAGCCACCCCTTTCGCATTTTTCTGGTATAATAATAACATTACAACAGAACAGATAATTAAATAAATAAATAAATAAAACTTGCTAACAGATAAATAAATAATAAATAAAACCTCCTGAGGAATAAAATGAAGGCCCCCCTTGATCCCTAGTTAATCACTATCCAACACCGGATTTTTTTCGGGGACGCCCTCAGAGATGCACCGTTTTTTCTGTCATTGTTGACGCCATTCCCTGTCAGGCTGCCTACAATCATTTCAGCTTGCCGATGATTCCACTGGGCACGAAGATTTACTAAAGATGTCTAAATCTGCCCTTTTGGATGAAACCGCGGTACATTGCTGAAGTATGTAATACACAGTATCTAAATAAATTATATATATATATATATATATATATATATATATATATATATATATATATATATATATATATATATACTAGCAGAATACCCGTTCTAGGACGGGTATAAGCAATAAATATAGCATTAATTTTACATTTTAATGCTCTTTTTTCTCTTTGGAAGGTATGGTAATAATTCGCAGGCCCCCCATAATTTTAAAGTTTACAAAATATAAATTATGTGCCTGCGTTTCTCACCCTGTTGCCTAAAATACATATTTCATAATTCATAATAAAAGTTCTATAGTTTAGGATTATGCCAAACACATACATATTATTGACGCTAACGTGCGCACCTTTTCAAAAAAAAATGTATGACGTAATATGAAACAAAATTTGATGTATAGCAATTCTTTTCTCTATAAACCTTTAGCATCTAACTTATTTGAAAGAGCTTAAAATACCGATCAATCGATGCTTTAATTGTGAAAGCATCGACTTAAGAATCGCTTACATTCGGCGTATTTAACCAGGCGGTGGGACCTTCACATGTTTTTCTGAAACTCATGGTATCGATAGAAGATTACATTTTATGTACCGTTTTAATTGATATATATATATATATATATATATATATATATATATATATATATATATCAATTACAATGATATATAATTTATATATATATATATAACGTAATACACACACACATGATAAATAGTAAACTAATATACACACGTTTATATACATAAATAAACAAGAAATGTACACGCGTAACATATACTAGCATAATAAATAACTATTAACACACACTAATATACAATATGTGTGCATATATGTTATACACATATACGCACGTAAAATATACACACATAATAAATAGTAAACTATATATATATATACACGTAACACACGTATATATATGTATATATATATATCAATTACAACGATATATATATATATATATATATATATATATATATATATATATATATATATATATATATATATATGTATTTAACAAAATGGTGCCAGAAGACTAAAGGAACTTATACTAAAATAAAAAGACGAAAACTAAATAGAAAATATATTGAGATTTATATTATCTAATGATACATCGCTTATCTTTAATTTAATATTAATATATATATATATATATATATATATATATATATATATATATATATATATATATATATATATATATATAATAGAGAATGGTAGTTTGCTTGAAGCATTGCTGGGAATAGTAGTAGTATGTTTTTAAACGGCTTTGGGCAATGCAAACTCACGGGTAGGATGTAAGCTGGAAGGAACAACAATAATAAATCGAATTCGAAATGGGACTTACTATTTATGTTTTCTTTAAATTTTACATAGCCGCAAGTGTGGTGTCAGCTGTTTGTGTTTGTTGTCCGGATGATTATTACAAATATTTTATTTAATATTTTGGGAAAAGAAACTTCCCTTTGTCAAAAATAATAAACACCAGAAGAAAATAATAACTCTGCCTGTTATTAAATCGGGTCTTTAATGTGAATTAATTCGCATTAAATTAATTCGCATTAAATAACCGATTTAATAATGGAAGAGGTAGAATATGATTGCCAAAAACGAAGGAACGCTAAACAAGAAACATGAAGAACTAAAACAGAATAAAATATAAAATCAGGGAATACTAAGACAACACAGATAGAAATGGAAGAGGATATATATGATTGACAATAAAGTACAATAGCATGAATAACTAAAACAAAATATAAAATGAAGAAATACTAAGGCAATACAGAAAAAAATGGAAGAGGGAAAATATGACTGGCAAAAGAGAAAAAAGGCTAAACAAGAAATATGACGAACTAAAACAAAATATGATATAAAATGAGACGATACTAAAACAATACATATAAAAATGAAAGAGAGAGAATGTTATTGACAAAAGAGAAGAAAAGCTAAACAAGATGCATGAAGAATTAAAACAAAATATAATATAAAATGAGGTAATACTAAGACAATACAGATAAAATCGAGGTGGCGGATAAGATTGACTAAGGGGAAGAAAGGTAAAACAAGAAACGTGAAGAACTAAAACAAAATATATTATAAAATGAGGGAATACTAAGACAATACAGACATTAAAGAATCTGCACAGTACAAAAAAGATGACTTTTGAACACAATCAAATACAGTTTAGCAAAAAAAGATGAAGACTAAGAAGAGAACAACCGGACCGCAAACAGCCTGGACGTACCAAATGAAAAAGAGATGAGAGCACACGCCGAACATTATATCTATAAATATATGAAAGTTCTGAAATCAGACAGGATGAAATCAACAGAAACGAAAAAGAGGATTGTAAAAGAATAACCGAGAAATACAAGAAAACTCTTCTAAAACAAATTAGAAAGTAGAAACCTAATAACAGAAACAAATATCTGGACGGACTGGAGAGAATTTCAGACAAGAAAACTAAGACACTAATGAGCATGCACAATGCATCTGAAGGTTGATACTGACCGACTTGCCGTCGAAAGATCAGAAGAGGGAAGAGGAATGTCATAGTTTAACTAGACAAAAAAACAATTGCTAGTAAAAAGACTGGCAGGTAACGCTGGGTAGGGTCAGCATAGTTTTAGATATCGAAATGTTTGTCACTGGAGTAAATATGGTGTTTCTTATTATCATAATGATTGCTATATCATTTGTTCATATGAGCACGACATTTTTTTATTTTTTATTTTATTTAAGTCACACAAATTAAGATGTAAACTTTTTGGTTTCAGCTGAAAAATTTTTTGGCGTTAATTTTAAATTTAGTTCCATTTTCGCATTTTTACGAGAGGTTTTGTCTATCAGTCAGTCACGCTTCAGTTTGAAATGCCGGAAGCGCTCTTTATTGGAAGCATCAAGATGTCTCCAAGTAAGATTTTAAAATTTATTTGATTTACTAATAAGTAACCATTTATCAAGACTAAAACCACTCGAAGATAAAAGTTAATGAGATGCATAATTTGTCAGTTGAATTATGAAGAATATCATGAGACGATTGAAAATAACGAATAGAATGAATAACATTTGAAGACTTATGACAGTTTATGACAAGTCTTTATTAATATTAGATTCGAAGAAGGCCATGTTGTAGCCCCTAGGAAAGTAGTCTTGTGTAACATGTTCCACAGATGAGAAATTCTTGAAAAGAAACTGTTCATGGAAACTCCGTTTGGTTTCAGTTACACAGAAGAAAAACCCTTGCCAAACATTGGTCCCCATATGATATGCAATAGAATGAATTAATTTTATTTTCTTATGAACAAATATGGACCTGTTTTGTTGGTGTTGCTTTACTGAAAACAACAAATAAAAAAACTCGAGTTTGATGGTTGATTTGTGTGCTTCAAGCGTGTAACCTATTTTCTCTTCTTCCCTTCTCTGGTGTCACGTTTTAAATAAACACAAAGTGCTCACATATCAAGTAGAGAGAAACAAAAGAAAGAAAAAAACATTGCGTGTTCTTCAGGTGTCATTCAATCTGAAACCTGAATGTTTAACGATGACAATGACAATTTTAAAGTTGGGTGTGACTAACCAAAGAAAATCGCATATTTTAAGTAACTTTAATATTCTGAACATTTGTGCAAATCGAACACCCACATCAAAGGCAATGGCTGACTCATTAGAAAATTACCTCTAGTCTGTAGTATGGGTTAGGGTTAGTCTGGTCTGTAGTAGAATAGGGTAAAAAATAGATGGTTACATTCAATGCTACCAAGACAAAGCTTCTTTTCTTTAAGAATTATAAGAAACCTTTCCAACTACCTATTGCCGTGGCTGATAGCATCCTTCTCGAGGGTTCAACGCTACAACTCCTTAGCATAACTTTCACTGATAACATGAATTGTAATATATAGAAAATAATGCCAAAGCAGGTGGGATCCCTCTACCTGGCTAGAAAATTCTCACACTTGATAGTATCCTATATTTCTATAAAGTCGCCGTTGCAAAATCTGTGCTGGTGCACCAACCACGTCTCTCTCCTTCTTGAACAGCATGCAAAAAAGAGTGTGTAACCTAATAGGTCTCGCAGTCTATACCAAGTCCCAGCCATGTGCCATCATCGTAATGTTGCATCCTTTTTCTTGTCTTACAAGTACTTCCACGGAATGTGCCCCGACAAACTTACGACACTTGAATCCTCAAATGTAAATACCCCCGACTAAATCGACCAGCAGCAAAATTCCACCCCTTCAGTGTAGAGGTTTCTAGATGCCGGAAATCTTTCTACACTAATACTCTTTCCTCGGCCAGTATGCCTGCGAAATTCCTTTCGTGCTACCTTATTCCAAACCTACTGTACCAACTTTCAGAATCATAAATGTTATGTGAACAAACATCTTGCTGAACAACGCCATGTGGCATGTTTATCTAATTGACATGTTAGCTTTTCCAAATTCTCTCCATGTGCCACGTCCTGTATTTGCCTTGCTGCTCTTTTCGGTTGCTGGTGTTCGGTCCAACTCTTTTAGAAAAACTTTATTTTCTCATAAATCGCTATCTTTTACAATGACCTATCTACAGCCATTCCCTCCCATCTCTACATCTATTCCAAATCACTTCAAATCGTCTTTGAGAAAAAGTTTCTGCTGTATACGAGTATTCCCGGTGAGTTCCCCATAAATCACTTGCGGTGGCAGTCTATCATCGGTAAGACGAACAAGGTGACCAGACCAACGTAGTCTGTGTTTACTTATACGAGACTAAATGCTTAGAACAGCAGTTTGCTCTAATACTTCGGTGTCAGGTCTGAAGCTATTCTAACGGATGTTTAGCAAGTGGCTAAAGCAGTTCTCATGTGAAAGTTCTAAAAGGCGAATATGAAGTCTTTAAGTGGCCCATGTCTTAGAAGCATTTAATAAATTTGTTACAACACAAGCATCATACATAGAAATACTTGTTTTCACCTTGATATCATGTAGTATAGACACCGCTTTTCAAAACAACTAAAAACAACACTAACCTGTTCAATACGTCTACCGAATTCAGTATACTCGAAATTACACTAACCATATATATATAAACAGATCCACTCAGACAGTCTGTTGCCTTCAATAAATATTTCAGGTTCCTGATGCGGGTTGCTAGCAGCCGAACCAAACATAGCCGTTGTCAGGCTTGGTGTGAGACCCATAATTTTACACGCCCATGCTAAACGATCTATGATATTCTGCATATGACTGCGAGTTACCTACGAGATCCACCTCGTCTGCATAGCGTAAGTCCCGAAACCAGTGGAGAATTTCTTTGACAAAGTCCTAAAACACTGTAGGTTATACAGCTGACCCAAAGTGCGAAATCAAAGATGCATATCTTTGCCACAGTTATCGAAAGCCAATGACAGAGTTACAGCAAAGTAGATAGAAAATAAAGTAGGTGCAGCTATATCAACCTGTTTTACACTATTTTACACCGCAACGGGTTCTGCGAGGACACAATTGCAGTTGACACCTGCTTCCATATTGTCGTGCAACTCACGAAGAAGTCTAACAAAGTCATAAGAACATCCCATCATACCCAAGAACTTCCAGAGAGCACCTAATTAACTGTATCGAACGCTTTTATTAGATCCACAAAGATATGATAGTGACTAGGACGATGTTCAATACACTGTGTCTGCAATTAACGCGCCGTAAAGATCATATAAGTGGTACCCCTACCCCGTCTACGGCCACACTGACGTCCAAAAAGCACAAAATGGCAGAGTTTAACATTCGGACAATCCGACAGGATTCTGGTAAATACATTTCATGTCTCATTCAAAAGACAGATGCCTCGATAGTTGCGTACTCATTTTTATTCCCTTTGCTTTTAGACAAACAGACCATAATCGAGTCACGCTAATCGAGATGTTCTCAATCAACCCCTTAATTTGCGCTGCCATTAGTCTTGCACCACAAAGAATGACAAATACGTGTATATCATCTCCGTCAGTAGTGGAGTCGTAGGTAGAGTTCAAGACAAACCGCTGGGAAAGCAGTTCATTCTGATCAGCTGCCGTGCAGGCGACATCGGTCTTGTTGGACAGCGGGTGAATTGTTGATTCCCATTATTCAACACACTTTTATAGATTTTCCAGAAATTGCGAGTTCCTAATTTCTGTGACTCAATGCGTTTTGTGTTTATCTCGGTATACCTTCTCTTATCTTCAGTTGTTTCACTCTCGTAATTATTTCATGATGTTAGAAATGTTTGTCTATTTGCATCAGATTAGTATTGCGGTTGAATCGATGGTGGAATACAGGTGTCCAGGTTGAAGTAGACCATTGAATTTCGCACGGGGACATGTGCTTCAATGTCTACTTTGACCCATTCATTTGTCTAATTTGCACACTGCTCAGCAGGGAGAGAAAATATGCGATTCCATGGGGGTTAGCGTCTCTGATGTGATCTCTGATGGATTCACAAGCATCCCGTTTGTAGTATTTAGTCGTTTTGATCAACGGTACATCAGCTTGGGGTCGAAAGCTTAGGGTGATATCGATCATAGTTACAATGTGATCACTGGTCCCAAGTATGCTATGAGCATTCGTTACACAAGCTGCGGCCAGTTTTGTCAAGAATAGATCGAAAAGTGAGTCTTGCTGATCCTCACGATCGGGGAAGCTGGTCGGAAAAGTGAAGAGTGTGAAATGGAATGTGCAATAAAGAAACTATTCATGATGTTACCAGCTGTGTCTGTATAGCTCCAGAAACAAAGCCAATCTTTGTGTTGACAATAAAATCCTCAAATGTAAGTATTTGAGAACGGATCTAAAGAGTATGCTGCATCAATACTATCTTAGACACAGTTGAGGAGGGGGCAGTTATGGGTGTAAGGAGAAAGGTAGAGGAAGTATAAATAACCGAGGTTGTGTTTTAAATCTAATCTAAAACACATGTAGGTCTGATAATCTGATTCAAGATTATTTCTCTAGTCAACGGAAGGGTGTTACGAATAGAGACCCGGAGTCCATGCATAGGTTTATCCGAATCCTTACGGCAGAGTGGGAGGTATCCAATCGTGTCAAATTGATTAGAGGGAATAAAGACATGTAGGTTAGTGTCGCTTAGTGCTAGGATATCTGGGTAGTTTACTAAAAGAAATGATTCTACATAATTGAGGTTAGTCCTAAGCCCTCGGATATTTCTGAAATAGAGCTTTAAGAAAGGATTGATTTTTTTTGTTGGAGGGCGTCTGATTGGATCGTGTTTATTGTCATAGTCATTTATATTTATAATAGACAAAGTGGGTGTATGTTTAGTGCCATAAGACAATGTTGACACAATTAGACTATGAGGGCACTCATCATCTATGAGATTGTGGCCTCGGTATATCCCACCTTTACCCAAATCAACATTAAAATATTCAAACTTCTATTAAAATATACCAAATATGTGTCGCATACGTACCATGCGGGCAGATGTTTTAAAGTTCTTATAAAACGAAATAATGCAAATTAAGAAGACGGTGTAGGAACAGGATAGTTAACAACATTCCCTGTTGATAATAGGTTTCTAAATAATATTATTACTGTTTTAGAAAACCATTTCTAACACAAGGAGGGCTGAGTGACTTTGTTAACTATTATGTGGCTTCATCCTATCAAAGAATGTTAACATTTTTATTCTATTTATAAAGAATTTGCCAATTATTGTTACTCTCACTATAACAGATATGGAGTAAACTTTTGTTTATTTTACTTAATTCAACCCCACATCAAGCCTTTCAAAATGTTTAACTTTTTTAATACATTTTGTCAACCTTTTTTTTGCGAATTTATGAAATGTTTCTTTTTTTCATAAGTAAAATAAATTTACATCGTATGGTACTTTACTAATGCTTCTACGACTACTACTACGACTACTACTGCTACTACAACTCGGGGTTATAAATACCTCGTGTTCAACCGGGTGTAAATAACAAACCACATATACATTTGAATCTTCGGTTCAGTGAATGTAATTTATATTTAGAAGCTTTTAAAAAGTTGTTTCAAATAACACAAAAGGATTTTTTATCGCGTTACAATCATGAAAGCTCCAACTTGATTCATACGACGTAAAGAGACAGAAAAAGCGAGAGAGAGATAGGCGGAGAGAGAGGTTAAGAGAGAGGCAGAGAGAGAGAGGCGGAGAGAGACAGACATAGATAGATAGATTTATAAAGTTAGGTATGTTTATGTATTTGTATGTACAAGATTTCACTCCTAAACTAGTTAATCGATCATTAAGATTTAGAAACACAGTTGTGAGGCGTATTGGGCCAACAAGTGGGGTATATTTAGTTTAATTGAGTTTCATACAAACAATGTAAAAAGAGCTTTAACCATTATTGAAATTAAGATACCTCTTATTTTTGTGAAATTTTAACAATTGATATTAGACATCAATTAAATCCCTAAATATTAGTTTGGAGTATTTAAAAAGGCGTTTTAGGGGGTATAATATGAACAGAACATGCCATGTGAAAATTAAAGTATTTTGGAATATGAATTAAATTTTGTCCTTACAAACTAAGGAAGCCAGGTTATCTCATTTTAAATTTCTTCTTAAGACTCCTTAAGATTAAGGCTTAAATTTGACACATTTCCCAGAATCAAAATCATTTAATGGACTTTGATCAAAAGTTTAATAAGGATTTTAGACATAAGGTTTAGTAGCATTATATCTTTATTTTAATATTCGTGAGGAGACATGAACGTGGTGAAAAATATTATTATTATCTTTATTTTAATATTCGTAAGGAGACATGAACGTGGTGAAAAATATTATTATTATCTTTATTTTAATATTCGTAAGGAGACATGAACGTGGTGAAAAATATTATTATTATCTTTATTTTAATATTCGTAAGACACTTCTTCTAGTATATATATATATATATATATATATATATATATATATATATATATATATATATATCACAGTTTATAACTAAAAGGTAACTTTTAGAGAATTAGACCTATTGCGAGGTGAGGAAAGCTCAATATACTGGATAGAGCAAAAATATGGTGAGTCAATGAAAAATAATTAGACCTGCAAATGGAAGCAAATCAATATCTTCAGTTGTTCAGAACAAGGAGCATTTAGTAAATAAAAATATTTATTCTTCTTCTCTTTCAATTTCAAAAATTGAAAGAGAAAAAGAATAAATATTTTTATTTACTAAATGCTCCTTGTTCTGAACAACCGAAGATATTGATTTGCTTCCATTTGCAGGTCTAATTATTTTTCATTGACTCACCATATATATATATATATTTTGAAAAGTCACAAATTTGAAGCGTTGGCGGAATAGCAATAATAAAGAGAATATGTTTTTTATAAATTATTTAGAAAACCTTGCACAACACAAATTATTTCTTTTTAAAAATATTTTTTTTTTTTTTAATATAAAGTTGAGTACTTTAGGTAATATATACCATCTTCAGAAGAATATTTCTTCTTTTTTTCTTTCTTTTTCTTCTTGATTGAGACATACTTATCGCAGCCAAGTTGAAATTCGTCTTGATGTTAGGATGAAAAATGTTGATATGGCGTGTGTGTCACGTGGTTGCGTGTAATGATATTTTGAAAAGTCACACATTTGAAGCGTTTTCAAAATATCTGCCATTAGTCTTTCACCACAAAGAAGGATCAATACGTGTATATCATCTCCATCAGTAGTAGAGTCGAAGGTAGAGTTCAAGACAAACCGCTGGGAAAGCAGTTCATTCTTATCAGCTGCCGTGCAGGCGACATCGGTGTTGTTGGATAGCGGGTGAATTGTTGATTTCCCATTATTCACAACACTTTTATAGATTTTCCAGAAATTGCGAGTTCCTAATTTCTTTGACTCAATGCGTTTTGTGTTTATCTCGGTCTACCTTCTCTTATCTTCAGTTGTTTCACTCCCGTAATGATTTCATGATGCTACAAATGTTTGTCTATATGCATCAGATTAGTATTGCGGTTGAATCGGCGGCGGAATGCTGTCTGCTTATTATTTATAGCAGGTGTCCAGGTTGAAGTAGACCCTTGAATTTCGCACGGGGGCATATGCTTCAATGTCTACTTTGACCAATTCAGTTGTCTAATTTGCACACTGCTCAGCAGGGAGAGAAAATATGTAATTCCATGGGGGTTAGCGTCTCTGATGTGATCTCTGATGGATTCACAAGCATCCCGTTTTTAGTATTTAGTCGTTTTAATCAACGGCTCCTAAGCTTGGGGTCGAAAGTTTAGGGTGATATCGATCGTTATCACAATGTGATCACTGGTCCCAAGTATGCTATGAGCATTCGTTACACAAGCTGCGGCCAGTTTTGTTAAGAATAGATCGGAAAGTGAGTCTTGCTGATCCTCACGATCGGGGAAGCTGGTCGGAAAAGTGAAGATTGTGAAATGGAATGTGCAATAAAGAAACTATTCATGATGTTACCAGCTGTGTCTGTATAGCTCCAGAAACAAAGCCAATCTTTGTGTTGCCAATAAAATCCTCAAATGTAAGCATTTGAGAACGGATCTAAAGAGTATGCTGCATCAATACTATCTTAGACACAGTTGAGGAGGGGGCAGTTATGGGTGTAAGGAGAAAGGTAGAGGAAGTATAAATAACCGAGGTTGTGTTTTAAATCTAATCTAAAACACATGTAGGTCTGATAATCTGATTCAAGACTATTTTCTCTAATCAACGGAAGGGTGTTACGAATAGAAACCCAGAGTCCGTGCATAGCTTTATCCGAATTTTTACGGCAGAGTGGGAGGTATCCAATCGTGTCAAATTGATTAGAGGGAATTAAGCAGTGTAGGTTAGTTTCGCTTAGTGCTAGGATATCTGCGTAGTTTACTAGAAGAAATGATTCTACATAATTGAGGTTAGTCCTAAACCCTCGGATATTTCTGAAATAGAGCTTTAAGAAAGGATTGATTTTTTGTTGGAGGGCGTCTGATTGGATCGTGTTTATTGTCATAGTCATTGATATTTATAATAGACAAAGTGGGTGTATGTTTAGTGCCATTAGACAATGTTGACACAATTAGACTATGAGGGCACTCATCATCTATGAGATTGTGGCCTCGGTATATCCCACCTTTACCCAAATCAACATTAAAATATTCAAACTTCTATTAAAATATACCAAATATGTGTCGCATACGTACCATGCGGGGCGGATGTTTTAAAGTTCTTATAAAACGAAATAATGCAAATTAAGAAGACGGTGTAGGAACAGGATAGTTAACAACATTCCCTGTTGATAATAGGTTTCTAAATAATAATATTACTGTTTTAGAAAACCATTTCTAACACAAGGAGAGCTGAGTGACTTTGTTAACTATTATGTGGCTTCATCCTATCAAAGAATGTTAACATTTTTATTCTATTTATAAAGAATTTGCCAATTATTGTTACTCTCAATATAACAGATATGGAGTAAACTTTTGTTTAGGTCTGATAATCTGATTCAAGACTATGTTCTCTAGTCAACGGAAGGGTGTTACGAATAGAAACCCAGAGTCCGTGCATAGGTTTATCCGAATTTGACCGGAAGAGATGAAGGTATTCAATCATGTAAAATTGATTAGAAAAGATTGGGCAGTGTAGGGTAGTTTCGCTTAGTGCTAGGATATCTGGGGAGTTTACTAGAAGAAATGATTCTACATCAGTGAGGTTTAGTCTTAAGCCCTCTGATATTTCTGTAAGAAAGCTGTAAGAAAGGATGCGATTTGATTGATTTTATTTAGGGGAGCGTCTAGTTTGATCGTTTTCATTGTCATAGTCATTTATTTTTATAATAGACACAGTGGGTGTATGTTTAGCGCCAGAAGACAATGTTGACACAATTAGAACATAAGGGAATCTTCATCTATGAGATTGTTGCCTCGGTATAGCCCACCTGAGATCAGCGTAGGGTTCGATTCCACACGCGACATGGCGCTGCAGTTATCTCGATATTATACAACTGTTGATAGTGCAGCTGCTCTTAGCGCTCCCTAAGAGTTAAGTCGGAAATAGCAGCTACACAATCAGTCAAACCTGTACCCTTAACTTGTCAGACAATACCGGCCAAGACTAGTCATGTGAAACTAATTCACAAGCAAGTGTCACCAGGTTGCCCAGATGGAAAGAAAAGTGATGGTGGGGCGTCGTTCCTTGTCGTAGTCAGGAAACAAGACCAAGAACTTGGTATCTTTATAGGCAAATACTGAGCGATAAGCAGAGCCTATCTACTTCTTAGGCTATTTAAGTTTGCAAACCGGATATTTTATTCGTGTCTCCAGCTTCAGGGAGGCTGTTGACTAGGACTAAGGAGGCCTCCCTCCTCCAGTGGTTCGGGGCCATGGCGTATGAAGTCAGTAGCACAGGGTTTATATTAGTGTTCCTTCTCTTTTATGGGTAATCCCGGGCCTAGATACTAAGGATGTATTTCTGCGCCCTCGCTTGGATGGATAAGAATTATAAGTTTCTACTTAGAATAAGTTTTGCTGTCTCTTCCCTCCAAAATAAAACAAATTGAAGATAGGTTTACCTTAGATAATAGGTAGAAAGAGGGTAAGTTTAAAGCATGGTAAGAATACCAATCTGTTTTTGATTTCTCTATGCATTTATATTAAAGACACAAACTTTCATTTGTTGAGAGATTTGATGAGAGAAAAGAATGGTTGAAAAATACAAGGGCTTACTTTTTTATAACAACTTTATTTCCCCAAACGTCGTACAGTAAAAAATAAGGAAAATATTAAGTAAGTAAATAAAATGCCAAAAAAGTAAAACGAGAACTATGCTACGAATTGATGTGGCTTGTCTCATTCACCCGTTCTGACCTCTCGGTCAGATTTGACCTGCAAACTTTGTCAGTTCTTCCATAAGATTGTCTTTATTTATAGAAAAGGAATAAATACTGGTGGATTCCCATTCAGATGAGTCGGTCTTCTTTTTCTTCTCAAAGACATATCGAGAGACTTTGTTCTTTTTTAACAACTTTATTTCGCAAAGTCTCGTATTAACTTGAAGTATTTTAAGATGCACGAGAAAGTAGAAAGATTACTTTTAAACAGAAATTAATTAGATACGAAGAGAAAATAAAGAAAACTATTTGGCAAGTATCAAAGCAACATTTATGTGAAGTCATACAATGCATCATAAATTATAAATGCTGATTCTCCTAAGAACAATCAATCTCTTTTCAAATCAGAAATGTCAGTGAAAAAGCTGGTTAAAATCAGGGGAACGAATTACCATAGAAGAAAATAACTCTTAAATGAAGAAGTTCAAATAAACGTAAAATCATCCGGGTTAGAAAAATTTAATTATTTTTATTGGTACTATCCATCCGGGTTAGAAGACACCTCTAATTTGTATGGGTACTATGTTGCACAGCTCCCAATTTTTATTGCCCCCAAAACTTGGGTACTATGCTATAAACAGTACTATCTTGTGGTATTTTTCTAGAATTAAAATCAGGTAATAGATTATTATGAAGATTGAAATAAGTATTCTAGACATAAGTTGTGGTAACATTATATGGGGAATTAATTTTACCTGTCATATATATATATATATATATATATATATATATATACATATATATATATACATATATATATATATACATATATATATATATATATGTATATATATATGTGTGTGTGTGTGTGTGTGTGTGTGTTAAATATATATTTTTAAATTACCGGGAAAAACCCGGATTCACCAGACTGGAACGACAAAGAATGACTCATGTAATTTTATTCACACAAACAAAGAGAAAAAGACATAAACAGACATGCTATCACGTTGAAATTAAACAAAAGTAACTTTTAAATCTAAAAAAAGATTACTTTTATTAAAAACGCCCTTGTTCAAAGAAAATAAATACTTATTCGATATTTTTTCTTTTGCACCTACACAAATATTAAATAGTCGTGATTTTTTATTCAACTATTAATGAAATGTTATTTCTAAAAAGTATTAAACATTTATACTAAAATATGTTGAAAAATAAGGTGAAAACATGTATGATCGGATCAGATAAAAACATATATTTAAGATGTACTCACTGGTAATCTTCGTTTTGAAGAGGAAACATGCTCAAAGACAGAGAGGTGTTCTTTTTTATTATCACTCTCTCTCTTCCCCTGTCTCTCTCTCTCTCTCTCTCTCTCTCTCTCTCTCTATATATATATATATATATATATATATGTATATATAGGGAGAGAGATAGGGAGAGAGATAGTGTTGGGATTAAAATAATCCTGAAATAAAGTTCAATTCTCCCACGTGAGAATGGGGTAACCATGTGCAGATAAATATGTATAGGACGGAAGTCTGAAGAAGGAACACAAAACACAAGGGTGTAATTTCATATCATTTAGTAAGAAAGAGAAAGTCGGATTGAGTATTTACAGTTTCAAACAGTTCATTAGGCATTGGTAAATCATAGAGAGGATGGAAAAGAGGATAGTAGAGAGATGAGTTTGGGGTTTGGGGTTTGGGGTTTGGAGTTTGGGGTTTGGATGCGAAAACGTGGTTCGCTAGAACTTATCTGTTTTAGAGTTCTGGTAACGGCGGGAGATCATTCTCGGTGATGCCGTCGTGGGCTGTATCACTAAGAAGACCGCCCGATGTGTTGTTGACTGGAGTGGAGTCGTTGAAAAGGAGCCTGCATAGAGTTCGGGTATCGGCGGGAGGTCATTCTCTGTGATGCCGTCGTGGGCTGTATCACTAAGAAGACCAGCCGATGTGTTCTTGACTACAAGGGTTTTTAAGGGCTGGCTCACGTGACACCTATACTAAAAAGGGGTTGCAATGCCTGACAGCCAATCCGTGAGGCCCTTAAGGGACATGGCAACAGCCAATCAGTGAGGGGGGCTTTAACAAATTCTAACAATAGGTGTATAGACACGATAAAGAGTTAGGGGGAGACAGAGAGAGAGGGAAATGGGTTAGGGTTACTTAATTCTTTTTCTATTACAAAAGGCAAAAATATTCTTTGATTTCATATAATTTTATTTTAAATAATCGAAACTGCACAATCGATATTTCCAGTCTAATACTTTCCCATCGAATAATTTAGACATTTGTTAAGTCGACTCTTAAAATAAACTCATAAAAAATCGTGTATATATATATATATATATATATTTCCTTTTTCATTTTAACATATATATATATATATATATATATATATATATTACTAGCAAACATATGCTCCCTCCGGTAGCATATTGCTCGGTAGGATGATATGATGAACGAACTAAATACACTGATCCCATAATTAGGAGGAAATAACAAACATTTACTACACTAATCCTAAAAAGAAAAGTTAATGTTTAGTAGGATTGTATTATGACAACAAAAACGATACTACAATACCCTTTCAAAACTAAAGGAGGTTATACCTGGGAAGATCTCCCGATAAAAGCAGAAGATAATGTATAGTATCATGGCCACACAATAGATATTTCAATACCACTTGCCGCACCCCAAAGAATGTAATCCTGAGTATATGGTCTCATGACAAAAGAATAGATACTACACAACCACCAGCCCCACAACAACTGTAATGTAGCTCCTGAGAAGATAGGCTCATGACAAAAAACACAACCATCATCCGCTCCCAAAGAATGTAGTCCCTGAGAATATGATCTGAATACAAACAAACATATACTATACAATCCACCCAAAAATGTATTGCCTAGGAAGATAGTCTCATGACAAGAGAACAGATGCTACAAAAACGACCAACTCCCCAAAGAATGTATTCCCTGGAAAAATGGTTTCCTGACAAAAGAACAGATACTCACAATCCCCCCAAAAGAATGTATTCGCTGGAAAGAGGGTCTCATGACAAAAGAACCGATACTACACAACCACCAGCACTCCAAAGAATGTGTTCTTCAAGAAGATTCTCCTATGACAAAAGAACAGATACTACAACCCCCCCCAAAGAATGTAGTCTCTAGGAAGATGGTCTCATGACAAAAGAAATAGACACTACACAACCACCAGCCCCCCCACAAAGAATGTAGTCTCTAGGAAGATGGTCTCATGACAAAAGAAATAGACACTACACAACCACCAGCCCACCTCCAAAGAATGTATTCTTTGAGAAGATGGTCTCATTACAAAAGAACAAATATTAAACAACCCCCCTAAAGAATGTATTCCCTTGAAAGATGTTCATGACAACAAAAACAGATACTACACAACCACCAGCCTCACAATGAATGTATTCCCTAAAAAATCGGTCTAATGACAAAAGAACAAGTACTAAAAAAAACCCTAAAAGGATGCAGTCTTTAGGAAGATGGTCTTATAACAAAAGAACAGATAATACACCCCCTAAAGAATGTATTCCCTAGAAAGATGGTCTCATGACAAAAAAGACAGTACAAGGCAACCACCCCCCAAATCATGTAATCATTAGGAAGATGGTCTCATGACAAAAGAACAGATACTACATCACTCCCCAGGAATGTAGTCCTGAGTAGATGGTCTCATGACAAAAGAACAGAACTACACAACCAGCAGCCCCCAAAGAATGTATTTAGTAAAAAGAGTGGCTAATTACAAAAGAACATATACTACAATACTACCAACCCACCAAAGAATATAGTCCCTTGGAAGATGGTCTCATGACAAAAGAACAAATACTGCCCATCAAAGAATGTAGTCCCTAAAAAGATGGTCTCATGACAAAATAAATGATAACACAAAACAACCAGCCTCCCAACGAATGTATTCCTTAGAAAGAGGGTATCATGACAAAAACACAGATACTACACAACAACTAGGCCCTCACAGAATGTATTCCCTAAAAAGATGGAATCATGACAAAAGAACAGATACTACACAACCACAAGCAACCCAAAGAATATATTTCCTAGAAACATGGTCTCATGACAAAAGAACAGAAACTAAAAACCTACCAGGTCCCTAAACAATGTATTCCCTTGGATGATGGTCTCATGACAAAAGAACATATATTGCACAGCGTCACTCGTTCTTCGTGAGAAGCGAGTTTTGTCAGTCTGGGTGTTGGAGGCGAACCTATCAGACATGATTTTAATGTAGTCAGCAATTTGATTTAAGGGAAATATTTCCCTAAGAAAATACAAGCGAGAGATATCCTTAACCCCCTCTATGAATGGTTAAGAAAATAATTGTGAAGTACTACGATTAAGTAGTGATTTGCTCTCCCTCTCTCTCTCTCTCTCTCTCTCTCTCTCTCTCTCTCTCTCGACGTAGTGAATGGCTCAGGCCGATAGATAACAACGCCTGTAATAAAATGAATTGAAAGTTAAGAGGATAGTTAGTTTTCGGAGTGCGTCATGGGGTTTTTGTTGCAAACAACGGACGGCGTGGTTCACGGCTGGAAGGAAGGAAAAACGAATTCATCCACTAGACGACACGACTCTCTACACGGCGAGGGAGAAATCTAAGGTATGCAAACAATATATGAACTATGTGATTTATAATGTTTTAAAAATGACGGACTGTGTTATCTCCCCTGTATTTCATGTTTTGTGCTCGAATCAATGGTCGAACCCGATTAAACGATATAACGAATTTTTATTTTTTATTACAATTCTACTTGATAGTTTTTGCTAATTTCTGAGGTACAAACTTATTTTTGCTTGATACATAAGTATATCAAAGAGTTTTCCGGTTAATGTAATTGGAATTGCGATTTTCAGCTTTTTAAAATATGTACGCTTCTCTGTACAAGTACCAACATATGCTTTTCATATTAAAGGTTCGAACATCTTTTACTTTTATAAACGGAATAAAATAATGTTAGAATGTGTTTACCATCTTCATAATGAGTCATGTTTTGTTAGGGAATAAAAAAAATCAGGATTTGATAAGAAATAAAAAGCAATTAAACGGCCATTTCTACTTTGAAAAATCAAATCGTTTTTCATTAATCTTTTTTTCATTAGATTTAAATGTTTATCGACCAAATCTGACAACCCTCTAATTTTACTCCATCTTAAAATAGGGGATTTTATAGAGTTTAATTTGTGGTAAATAATAATTATTCGAAAATAATGTGTTTTGCTTCACCTATTCATGGGATCTATTTATGTCAAAAATAATATTTAATATTAAAAGGTAGTTTTAAGCAATTTAATTTGTTAAAAGCTTTGTAAAATAATCCAGTTATGTGGTTGCTGAACGCGGAATATTTTACTTAATCTTTATTTACGGCAAATTAAATTGCTTAAAACTCTTTTTAAACATTGAATATGATTGTTTTAAACGAATAGGTCACAAAAGATAGGTAAAGCAACAAACATTTTTCTTTTACTAATTTCGTAAATGTATTTCCTTTAAACTAATTTATGTCGGTAATAGTAAATACTACCTCGAGAATTATAATATCTACTACGTGAACTACGAAGAAAATAACACGAGAAAGATATGGTTTTCGCGAGGGTTTCATTTGTTTGATTTTAGTTGTTATTTTATGGAAATCGCTCCAGACAAGGCATGACACCACTTGATGTAAGGAGTTAAAAAGAACAAATATCAAATATCGCAAAGACAGGAGATGCCTATTGACCTTAGTCTTGAAAAGACCAAAGTTATAGGTAGGAGGGAAACAGTCAGCAGAAAGAGAGTTCCACAAGCATGTGGTTCTTATGAAAAAGCTACTGGAATTGGAAGTTGTATTACAATGAGGTATCAAAACAGCGAATTGATGGAGACCACTAGACCATTGAGTCAAACGAACTGGAACAAAAGAAACAGAGAATAGATCACATTATTCTGAAGAACACATGCCATAATAGTATTTATAGAAAAGACTGAGACTAGCAACATCGCGTTTGTGAGAGAGGGGGTGTAGAGAAGAAGAAAGGGTAGGGACAATCAAATTATATATATACGTTTCTCCACCTTATCAAGAACCCTCAAATGAGAAAAAAGATTCAACAGTGCAAATATGACAACAATACTTCATACATGGGCTGATTGTGGATTTGTAGAGAGATAGAGAATAGTCTCAGAGAATCGACTTTACGAGAAGCAGAAAGAGCAATGGTGTCGAAATTTCGGGGTCGTTAGCGAAATTCGAATTACTTGGTAACCAAGCTGATTAAAAACAGTTAAAAAGAAAACATGACAAGGGGAAAAGACAAACTAAGAGGTTCGATTGAGTTAAAATATGGCTTTATTTACATTAAAAATGGGGAGGTCAACATATTGCCACTGCACGTAATGTAGGAAAAAGGTTTTCTGTCTGGGTTGTGTCGTGTATCCGCCTTGCTTTCCTTCCAGCATCATCATCGAGGTAATGAAGTCTAGAGGTGACGTAATGTCCGGTGTCTTCTAGAGTCTTTGGGCGCGCTTTTTGATTCAGTACCAGCTTGACAGCCGCGGGTGAGGTTCGTTTCAGAGTGGTATCCGTCCGATTTGTGAATGGACGTAAAATGTTTGGATGATTTTCTAAATGTTCTTAGAGTAAGAACGATATATTTGAACGACCCTATTCATACAGAAACATATCTTTCCTAGAAGGGATGGATGAACGAAGGACGTTTCTGGATAATGGACACGTTATGAAGAAAAGATTATCGAATAACATTTATGAAGTAATTTCAAAGATTGAGCCCTTTGGAATGAAAATGAACATTTATGAAGTGATTTCAAAGATTGAGTCCTTTGGAATGAAAATATGAAAGGAAGACAGAGAAAGGGACATTTAAAATGGACATTTCAATAGAAAAGAAAAAACTAACCCAGACTTTTCCGGAGACGTTTCGTCAACCAATATGATATAATCGGGTATATTTTTGAGTTTTATTTTATTGTTTTATGCCCTTTGAGAACCTTGTGTTAAATTGATAAAAAGACTTCTTTATTTAATGTTTATATGAACAAATAAGAGAGAGAAAGAAGACTCTTTCGTCTTGATTATATGAACAAAAAAGAAATGAATTATTTTCTTTCCAATTTCGTTGTGCCAACGATCTTACCCTTTTGTGAATTTTGCATGTCTTGAGTTTTATTTCATTTTTATCTTGGTTTATGTGGGTTAATGTTATTAACCTTGCTTTGGGAAATAAAAGCAGCCATCCCCATTTTTAATGTAAATAAAGCTATATTTTAACTCAATCGAACCTCTTATTTTGTCTTTTCCTCTTGTCATGTTTTCTTTTTAACTGTTTTTAATCCCCATGGTTACCAAGTAATTCGAATTTCGCTAACGACCCCGAAAATTTCGATAATGGATCTAATGTATGAACTCCAAAAAAAATTTGATGAGAAAGAAAGACCAATAAGTTTCAGAGTCGATTTCTCCTCAAGAACAGAGCCATCCATGGGAATCTCAGGAAGAAAGATTGATCTGAGTCTTAACGGGATTAAATGAAACAAGCAATTTCATACCCTAATCCACAACTGAACCCAGGTCAACTACTAGATCAGCTGCATATTTCGACTGATCCGAAAAGGGACGAATATGCTAATATCAATTCAAGGAAGATGGTGTCTGTCATCTTTTCCTTTTCCCCCAAAAAATATTAAAATATTGCGATAAATGAAATAATCTTAATTTTACTCATAATATTCATCAAAGAGATCGGTCTTGTTTCCAAATGGTTTATTTCATTTTCCTCATCTTTCATTTTCTGCGAACCAGCTTTTCCGGTCGCCATCTTAAATGTCGACTTCATCACATATTTAATCAATATAATCGTTTCTTTCTTCAAAACATTTGAAAGCAAATTGTGCAAAAAATTACTTGAATTTATTTGTCTTATTATGGTTTCTTTTTTAATACAGGGACGCATCTAAACCATTATGTTTCCCTTTTGATTTGATATGAATGCCGAAAACACCCCTCATCTTGGTTTTTAAAACATCACACAAAAATTCCACGAATTTATAATTTTTTATGTATCAATTCTCAGTATTTACTTCAACAGTGCTGAAGATTCCCCCCGGGGATGAGACGCGGGAGCCTCTCCGTAGCTTAATTTCCATAAGTATATTTTCATAGCTTATTATATATATATATATATATATATATATATATATATATATATATATATATATATATATATATATATATATATATATATGCGTAAATATCAACTTATCAATCATAATTTTTCCTCTGATGATAAGATTTTCATCTTTGAAAAGACTGGTTTAAGGAATGAAAGAGAAGAAAAATAAATGTTATTATTAACTAAACTGCTCCTTGTGTTGAACAACTGAAGATATCGATTTGCTTCCATTTGCTGGTCTAATCAATTTTCATTGACTTACCATACTATATATATATATATATATATATATATATATATATATATATATATATATATATATATATATATATATATATATATATATATATTTCTAGTCAGGTATTCTTATACGTTTATATATTTGTATGTACAGGATTTATTCCTAGACTGAAGTAAAACTGATCAATATGATTTTTAGACCAAGCTGATAGGTGTAAAATGTCCAAATGTGGTCTATATTTACTTTAATACAGTTGTGAAAATTCAGATAACTCCGATTTAAAAAAATGTTTACAATAAGTATTAGTTATCAATTATTATATATATTCCACATAAATCAAGTTTTAAGCATTTAAAAATGATTTAGGATGGATAATATAGTCACAAACTCCCATTCGAAAATTGAAATATATAAGATTTACATTGAATTTGACAATATTTTTCTAATTGAAATACTTGTTTAATCCTAATTAAGCAATTGAATGTTCATATCGTGATATGTCTATACCATGTGTATTTCTCTTTCTCTACCTTGTTTATATTTCATCGATGAACGTCGATACAAACATATGTCAAAAGTAAAACATACAAGTGATAAATATTTCCACCAACCGAAATAGTTTTGATTAAAATCTTTTTTAATTTCCTTCTCATCCGTAATTCTTCATTTTCATACTTTTCTTCATATTTTACTTATAAATGCATCAAGAAATTCGCTACTTCCCGAATCTCGGCTCCAGTCGTTGGTTTGGAAGTATGTAGCTTGTCTGAGGTGATGATGTCCGGGGAATTGATTAAAGATTTTACGTTCTGTAAACATTCATTATTGGCAGCAAAACCGCGTTGATCGGGCGAACAACTTCTGGTTATTATTTCCCCCATATTTCCAGAATATATTGGCAACGTCGGTTTCTCCTGTTGGTCTGGTCACATCTATGGTCACGTGATACTCGACATCCCATATATAGCTTTTATGGAATGCCAAGACTAAATTGAGCAGATAACAGACTTTTAAAAAATGTTTTCTTTCATAAACAAAATTATTGGAATTTAAAGAAATTAAATATTTTGGTAAAGAAGGGGAAATTATGCTTTATTTTCCAAATAAAAAATGAATTGTTCTATTATAAAACTTAATCAAATAATTTCTTTTTATCGGTATGTTAGAAATAAGATGTTTTGGTTAAGTGAGTATATATATATATATATATATATATATATATATATATATATATATATATATATATATATATATATATATATATATATACATATATATATATATGCAAGCGTCAGTTTTCCCTCTTCACTAACTTTCTTGTGAATTTCTCGACGCGGCGAGCGATTCGTCGGTTTTCGGGTGTTACTTAGTTGAGTATGGCACCTAACATTGTATCGTGGGACATTCCTCTAGCGCTTTCGGTCTCTCTATCGTCTTCAGGAGGCTGTGTCTTATTGTTACTAAGAGCCGTATTTATAGTTTTAGTATTTGTTATATATCTATTAATTTACATATCTACCTATATATAAAGTTCCGAATACGTTCGTCGAACACTCTCGATTAGTCTTCTATCTGTGTCCGCTTCTAGGTACATATAGATCTTAATTTCCATTAATTGCGTGACAGTTTCAGTTGGCCGAGTGGATATGGCGACTGCTTGCATATTCTAGGTTGACTCTGTTAACAGGGTTCGCGCCTCCCGATCGTCTGAAATTGTTACTTTCCTGCACTGATTAGAGCAATAAGCTTGAAACGCTAGCGTGTAGGTATTAATAATTTAATATTTATTTATGAATATATATATATATATGAAATATTTATTCAAAACCTATCTGTTACATAATTTAGAGCGGTACATTGTTTCATTGACATAGATTGACTTTTGACTATTTAGAAAATGCCGTTAGAGTCCATTCAAATCATCAGTGACTCACAAAATTAAAACGGATCGAAGATTGAGCGAATGCATCAGAAAAGGTTATTCTTCGATTTGTTTTCATTTCGTGAGTCGCTAATGAGTTCAAGAAACTCTAACAGCCTTTTCCAAACGGTAAAAGGTCAAGCCCTGCCAATGAAACTATAGTAGACTTTGAAATATGTAGCATATCGTTTTTAATAAATAGTTGTGTTTTAGCTCTCGCATTTTTGCGATTGAGCACTTTATTGATTTCTTTTCAACATACCCTGACACACACCCACTCAAGCCGGGGTTTAAACTCAACCGTCGAGCTGACAGTTGGCGCCTCTACCCCTGCGCTATCATACGACACCGGCTGAATGTAAGTGATATCTACAATGTAATTATTGTCAAGTGACGGGAGCGTGACATAGTTTTACCCAATGAGCTATGCCTTAAAGCTAATGGCAGGTTGCGATATCCTTACAAATAAGCTCTACCTAAAAAGGGAGCTTTATATAGTGATCCACATACCGACTGCTTCGCTGTATCACAGCTCTTCAATGCGGCTCGACCAACTAGTGTGTGCGTGTGTGTTTATTAACCTCCTCTCAAGGAAGTTTGAGACAAGGTCAGATGTGGTTGTGAAAAGCCAGCGTACTAGGGTTTTTTAAGAGAAATCGCTCCAGACAATGCACGAAACCACTTGATGTAAGGAGCTAAAAATACTACTTCACGGTCAAAAACTGGCTTACGATAAGTGTTATATGGATAGATTCCGACCCAGAAAACAGCAATGTATCCCGTTTGTCAGAAATATCGCTCATGGAATCTGAGGACTAAAGGATAAAATAAGAGAAGCGAGAGTTACGAGGCTGTCGAAAGTAAACACATGGTCCACTCTCTACTCTCCTAGATTAGCGTGCTCTAACCCACAAAAATGCCTGAGCAGCTCAGTCGGTATTCCTCGGTAGCGGCGCCTCAGGCTAATAGTAATAAACTAACCCCTTCTAAAAGAGAAAATAAAATTATGATTTGAGACTGATCAAAACCATACCTCAGTCCAACAGAGCAGGACCAGAAGAAATCACAACGGCCCACAGTCTGTCGGACTGATCGTCGAGCACGTATTCTAGACTGATATGCATGAACATTACTCAGGTTCTTCAAGGTAAGTATATTATTTCAAAGAACACTATACATTATTTTGATTTTCCATCGATAATAATTATAATTATAATAAAAATAAACAAAAAATAAATAAAGATATATATAAATAGTCAAAAGTCAATCTATGTCAATGAAACAATGTATCGCTCTAAATTATGTAACAGATAGGTTTTGAATAAATATTTCATATATATATATATATATATATATATATATATATATATATATATATATATATATATATATTAATTTCCTGCACTGAAGATTGCGTAAGCATGAAACATCGATGTCTGTAGGTAATAAATAATTAATATTTATTTACAAATATTATTAAAAAAAACCTTTTATAAGGCCGGGCACTCTGAGAGAAGTTAATAACAAGCAGTGCTACTAGCTTCATTGTGAGATCCAACACAGTTTGTTATTGTAGATCACTATTCGCTGCTCGTTGTAAATACCCACCGACCTGGCATTTACGAAGTTAAATTCCTCCTAAATTCCAAGCTAATTAATGTTGACTGCGAATCAGTTGCGATTTGTGATCGGATTTCGCGCTCGCCGGAAATTAACTTCCTGCACTGAAGATTGCGTAAGCATGAAACATCGATGTCTGTAGTAAATAATTAATATGTATTCATAAACATTATATATATATATATATATATATATATATATATATATATATATATATAATTATTTAATAATAACTATGGAATTATTATCAACATACGTATACGTGTGATCCTGGCGGAATCTTCAGTGTCGAGATAACTGTTCAAACTGGGCGCACGATTCGAACCCGAGAACATGAGTCACCTTTTGAATTCAAAGTTATATATATTCTAAGTTATATATATATATATATATATATATATATATATATATATATATATATATATATAGAGAGAGAGAGAGAGAGAGAGAGAGGGGGGAGAGAGATGTGTGTGTGTGTGTGTGTGTGTGTGTGTGTGTTATACGAAAAGCAATATTTATTCTTTGGAAGACATTTTCTTTATAGAAAAAATATATATACCAAACTCTTTTCCTAGCGCGAACACATTGAGGTGATTCTGACAATTATTTTTTTTACTTTTGTTCTATCTGAAATAACGCAAATTGTCACAGTGACGTAACGGGTTACTGGGTGAAAAGTTTGTGTTATACGAAAAGCAATATTTCTTTTTGGAAGCAATTGTTAGTAAGACGTAACGGGCTACTGGCTGGAGAGTAGGGCAGCAAAGTATTTGTTCACACAACATTTAAATTTCTGCATGTTAGTACGGTTAGGTAAAATTGACAGGAATTCGAAAGTGCGGAAATCCGAGGAAAGAAGCTATTAGAGTAGGACATTTTCCGGCATCTGGGGACCTTTAGGGATTAGATTTTGCTGCTTGTCAGTTGGGTTGGGGGTAGTTACGTTGGGGAATACAAGTGCAGTAAGTACATCGGATCACATTCCGTGGAAGTACTTGTCAAACAAGCAGAGTGATAAAACACTGCAGCAATTCGACAAGGGCTTGTGAGAAAGCGTGGGACATATAATGTTATAAATTCTTTGTTGAACCACTTGCCAGAAGAAGAGGGCCGTGGTTGGTGCTCCAGCCAAGATCCGGCAACAATTCTCTCTGCACGAATAAATGGTTTATATAGGATTCACACAGTTCCAACAATCATAAGAAATATTTGCAACTACAGATTTTCATGGCAAATAGCAGCCCTCTCGAGAGTCCTACGTTTAAAGTTGTCTACGTGACATTCTAAAAACAACATGAAGTGGAATAAGTACAGGACGGAACAGCATTAAATATGACCATCAATTGTTTGCCACATTCAACTACACATTGCACCTAATTCTAAGGATTCAGCAATTGCCTTCGATATATATGTATTCAGAAAATACGCCCATCTCAACCGCCATTGTATCGGGGAGTACGATTTTGAAGATTTCGAATAATATCGGTCCAAGTATCATGGTATAATATGGACTGCCACACCTAGTCAAGACTCCGGACAATGTGAGGAAATGATTCACCAAGGTGCACAAAGGCGATCGGAACTGGAATGGCTGAGGAGGCGAGCGCAGAAGTAGTCACTTTCTATTGAATGGGGCGACGACTAAGACAAAAGACCATACACAGGATTTCTTGTATAAGTTAATATATTCAGAAGTAGTCAGAGTAGTTTGAGGCAGTTTTCAGTTTTTTTGCGATTTGAAGAGGTGAGCAGATCGGAACAGACAAGAGTGAGGCGAGGGACATTGCAGATTGGCGCAGGGCCGAGATGTGATGAATTTGACCGAACAATAATGAGGATTTTTAATTCAGTCTTTTCGACAGAGTTCTTGAAAACTAGTTATACAGAGGCAATTTTCCAGAAGCAACGTCATGCAAGGCATTAGTTTGGAGAGGACAGGGACCAGCGACGTAAAGCATTTCTTTATTTCTATGGTAGCAATAGGGTCTGGTTCACATGCTATAGGTGTGTTAAGGTTTTCTTATAATAGCCAGCACTTAGGAGGGCTTGATGATCAGATCATCCATTGGGGTTTCCATAGTGATAAACAAGGGAGAAGTGGTTTCGATATTCAAAGTGACGTTTTGGGCAAACGACAGAGAAAGCAATTTAGTATTGTCCGTTGCTGTAGGAGCGACTTCCTGGTGTTTGGATACTGGGGGAATTGTTGATTACTCATTGTTTACCACACGATTATAGATTATAGAGTAAGGAGTTCTTAGTTTATGTGATACTATGTGATTTCTAACCATATCTATATACCTGTCAGCTGTTGGTTTTTGTTTTTTTGATGCTACAAATTTTGCCTATTTTAAGCTGATTCATGGCGGTGAAACGGCGAAATGCTCAGTGCCTAGGCACAATAGCAATTGCACAGGTCAGAGGGAACTAATGGGGATATACAGCTTGCTATGGAATTTCTGCGTGGATACGAACGGTTCTATGCCTGCGTTTTTCACTGGTTCTGTGTTTGACCATCTATCACGGTCCTCATTTCTGTCGTGAATATATCTAGGCGATATTCGAAATGCCTTGGTCAAAACGGAATTACACAAGCAGTATACACGCATCAAGTACAGTTGCTGTAAATTTGACCTTCATCATCCACCTTCTAGCGTTTAAAACTTCAAGAGTGTATAGAGTGTATATGATTCAAGAAAAGGTTTAATAGTACAATCGGGATTCACTCGTCTTGCTAGGGCATGTCGGGACCAGCCACTTTTGTCGAAGCAGACCTCTTCGATGTACCGTCTATCCCAAATAAGTCCACAGTGAAGTGTTGAAGATTACTTGACGATTTAGGCAACTAGGGCACGGACTTCTCAGATACCATGATCTCACCCTTAAACATCACGGATCGCCATCGTCGGTCAACATATGATCTCGTTTATGTTTTTTGTTTTTTTTTGCGGGGGGGGGGGTCTTACCCTCTGTAAAGGTGCAGACGGCATACTCTACAACAGTAGCTGACATTGGAGACGAATGAAATCGAACATATGATGAAAGTATATTTGGATAGCGACGCTATCATGGTTGTTTAGAAATGTTGTTACCTTAGTGAACAGAGGAGAAGTTGGTATTAGTGTAATTGCTCGATTTATGAGTGAATTGAGTAAATTCAGAGAACGTGTCATTACTAACCAGCATAGCGTTATCCCTGTCAAGGAAGGGTCTATCAAGAATGTTTACGCAGTGTGATGATGTATGTAAGTGAAATTTGGCCAGTGAGGGTTGCATGGCTAGAACTCATATTAAAATAACACGATGAATCTGTAATATTAGCCTTCAAAGCCGTTTAGATCTGATCACTTCAAAGGAAAATTAAACCCATACAGTATATGGAGATTTGTGTACAACACAAAACTTGGTTGGTTTGGTTACATTGAAAGGATGGATGAGAGTTCTTCCGTCAGTCAATGTAGAATAGTATAAATAGCAGAGTGAGTTGACACGGGAAGGCCAACGAAATGGACTCACCAATAGATTCATCTCTTACTAAGTAACTGTCCATCACTCTCACCCTCTCCAATCAAATATTGATTCACGCATTCGCTAATAGTGTTAATGTCCCTGTGAGCATTTAGAGAAAGGATGACTCTGTCTTCAGTGCTGCTATACCATAAGGACGAATGTAAATTAGATAGACAATTTTACTTCACTTATATATTATTGATAAGAATAATATAGAAATAAAGAAACTTATCAGTTTTTTTTATGCAACAAAAATGTCTTAATAGATATATCACAGTTTATGAATTTTTGAATAAAATAAGAGTGGAACAAATAGCGGTTATGGTTGTGAACTAACGGGTCATGGGTACATCTTGTATTATAATAAATTATTTTTTCCTTAAAATGTTTTCGCATACATTTTAATCACACATATAACATGTTCCTTAGATTAGGAATAGGATTATGATTACATAAATCCATTTGAATTGTTCTAATTAGTCGTAATTAGTAATGAAATCCCGAAGCAATTCTTCCCTTTGTAAATATATAGCCATAACCCTAACTTCTGATCACTGTATGTTGTATGAACCCAGGTCTTATTTTATACGGTGTATATAACTTTCGCTTCCACCCACGTCTCTCTCTCTCTCTTTCCCTCGATGTAATGACTGTCTAAGGTAACCATATAACTGTGACATATGAGAAGCAGTAGAGAGAGAAAGAGATAGAAATGGAGATATAGCAAGCAACACTAGATTAATTTGCAATTTTAGCTTCTTATTTGCTCTATGTAACTGGTTTTGCAAACTTACATCGAGCTCAATCGGTGACCCAACCGGTCCTATTTGTTCCAGTATATTTATATATTTATTCATCCACACACTTACACATATATTAATTGGGGTCTCTGGTTAGAGAGCGAGAAAGGCGGTTAAAGAGAGAGGGAGAAATAAGGATATTTATTTTTTCTATTAAACTGGCTTTGGTAACTAACTCCGAGCTCAATCGGTGACCCAACCAGTCATATTTGTTCCAGTATATTTATATATTTATTCATCCACACACTTACACATATATTAGTTTGGGTGTTGTGGTTTAGTCGCCAGTTGAGTTATTACCCCTTTGCAAATTGGCTGTTTGGAGTCTTTAACCGCTAGATGGCTCTGGTGGAGAGTCAATTTGCATAGAGGTAGATTGGTCAGGATGAAGTTAAACACTGTGGGGAGTGTCAGTCCATTGACCCTGCGCCATCCAGGCATGAAAAGGAGAGCTGCATGTAACAGACAATTGGAGGCGACTGGCCATTGATATAACGCATTATAGCTATGAACTGTATTTAACTATGATTGACTGTGGACCTGGGAGAGTAGCAATATGGCGAGAAATTAGAACAGAAACAGCAGAAGATATGAAGAGAGTTGTTTAGGAGGTGTTTATGGAGAGGGAGCCAGTGGAAGAGGTCCTAATTGACAACGGGATGTCCTTACGCTCAGAGGTCTTTAGAGAACTATGTGATAAGTGGGGTGTTAGGCAATATTTTAGATCAGCGTACCGCCCAAGCGGCAATGGAATCATAGAGGGACACCATCGAACAATGAAAGCTGTGGCAGCAAGAAGCCAAATTTCGCCCCAAGAAGCGGTTATTTGGTATAACATGGCACCGAAGGCTGGCCAAGACGAAACTTCAGTGGCACATCGATCTGTCTTCACGTATGAATGGCGAAATCCACTGGCAATGACGGAGAGAGTGGAACAGGGGCAAGCGAAAATCACTGTGGGTGAAACCGTCCAACGTCAGATGTACAACCCGCTGGGGAAGAGGAACAGTAACTGTTGTACTATCTGAAAACAACGTGTCAGTTAACGGAGTGCCTCGTCACATATTAGATATACGGGGAGTTTCCTTACCATCAGATGAAGAGGTTATTGAAGTCCCCCAAGAAGAACCCGTACGAAGGTCGCAACGTGAACGAAGATGGCCGACGTGGATGGCGGATTATGAAACCAATTATTGATCTTGAAGATCAAGGGGGCATGTGGTTTAGTTGCCAGTAGAGTTATCCCCCTTTGTAAATTGGCTGTTTGGAGTCTCTAACCGCTAGATGGCTCTGGTAGGGAGTCACTTTGCATAGGGTGGATTGAACAGTATAAAAACTGTACTCTTTTGATTGAAGAGTTGTTGTTGCTCAGTGAGAAAAGTGAAGTGGAGAGAGAAAGAGGTGCAGTTGGCAGTTGGCAGTTGGTGGAGAATACATACATTTCATTTTTCAAGAACTTTCCTTTTACGGATAGAGCAGACTAATGACCGAACAAGATGCTCCTGTATCTATCTCCATGACAACTTTTTTTGTTTAACAACAGATCTACCTGTACCGGTGGTGTTTGTAGGTTGGAAATATTGTATAAATTTAATTCTTCTTGCCGAACCTCCCTCTCATCCAGATTTAACCTTTCCATAGTGAATCCTTTATCAACTGATTGGTCTTCATCCACTAAATTCATTGCATCGCTCATTGTAGTTATTTAAAAATAAAAATACCTTGTTGCTGCCTGCACTTTCTGCGGATATGTCCTGTCTTATGACATCTGTAACATTCACTATTTTTAAATGTACATTTATCTGCCGTGTGTATGGTACTACCACATCTATAACACTCCCGTTTCAAAGGTAATTTGTGTATTGTATTTTCATGTTTCCTGCATTGATTTAGAATATTTCCGGGCTGATTCGATTGACACTGCTATTTCAATAGTTGATTCAACGTTAGAACCCTTTTTGCTCAGTACCAGACTAAGCGGTCCCGTATGTATTCACCAACCCTCTCTTCAAAATTGCAGTGTTGGGACATTTTCCTTAATGCGGCCACATAGTCACTTATAGACTCTTCCTCCCTTTTGTCCCTAGTGTTGAACAAGAATCTTTCATGAATCACATTAGGTGCTGGTTTAACATGTCTCTGCTCAACTAGTTCATGAAACGTTTTCTTTTCCGGACGATTATCTGCTAAACCTCTTAACACAGTATAGTGTTTTGCACCAATAACCGATAATAAAATCGCTTTTTTCCCCTTCACTCTTAATATCATTGGCTATGAAAAAAACTCCACACGTTCAATGTAGTTAATCCAGAACTCCTCGACATCGTTCCACACCCTTAAAGTGCCCATCAACGCCATTGTTGTTATGCTTTTAGGAACTCCGAACACATCCAATGAGTGTATTTACTTTTTTTAAACTTCCGGCTCATTGTTGGTGTTAATCTTCCAAATCCTTTCCTTGCATTGTCTTCTACTACATTGTCGCCAATTGTTAAGTCTGTACCGTTCACTGAGTGTCAAGACACAAGCAAGTCGAAACCTGTTAAAGTACCCAAGGGCCGTAACTTGATACATAACATGTAGAATGGATTGATCAACATGTAAACCAACCATTGCTCTCTTAGGGGTCACGTGGGTCAGTCTATATAAAACCTAGAACAAATACGTAGAAGGCATTGCCAAGGCTGCCGTGCTAAAAAACATCTCACACCTGATAGTATCCTATATCTCTACAAAGTCACCATCCGCCCATGTATGGGGTATTATTGTCACATTTCGGCTGCTACACCATCCACTAGTCATTCCCTCTTAGAAAAGGTCCGAAACAGTGTTTCTAATCTAATAAGTTTCTCACTTTCCACTAGTCTTCAACCCCTGTCCCATCGCTGCAATGTTTCATCATTGAGCTTGTTTTACAAGTACTTCAATTGAATGTGCTCCCATGAACTTGGTGCTCTGGTGTCCCCATGACGTAAATACACTCGACCAACCCGACAATCAGCTAAACCCCATCCTTTCACTTTGGAGGTCTCCATATGCCGGAGAGCCTTCTACTACAATAGCTTTTTTCTCGAGCTTCCGGCCTTTGGAACTCCCTTCCTGCTATCTGTTTCCTTAACTAAACGGACAGGCAGAAATTTAAAACGAATCTGAACAAGCATTTCGCTGCAAGCTCCCAATTTAGGATGCCCCCCCGTCGCCCCCCCCCCCCCCAAAAAAAATTTCATTCTTATTCTCATTAGGTTTTACGTCTACAGTGGCAACTTGCCTTATTTGGGGTGAACTATGTTGAAAAAGGCAGTCCTTGGCAGACAACCCACTTTTTCCTGATACCCACCCTCAATGGGCCGGGGTTTATACATCGCGATCAAGTCCTTAAACGACAGTTTGCAGACAGCGATTCTTCCTTTTCTAGTTTCTTCACTTTGGTTGACATCGGCCTGACGGCATTTGCGACGATAGGAGTCAGAATCAACGGACCATCACGTGTCAGCTGTTACGAGAACGTTTTTTTTAAAATAAGTTCTCGCAAAGGCACGTATCCGCAAACACTCTCGTTTCTGTGAAAATGATTTCAGCTGTGTATCATTATTCATTATATGACTAAATAAAATTGTTTACTTTTATACACGGTTTGCGTTCCTTCTCTCCAGAAGCTATCGCTCTATTTTGAATTTCAGCTCTTATTAAAGAGGAATATTCCTACATTTCCACGTGCGATAATAGAACTTTATTTCGATGACAAAATTCCATACATTGTATGAGGAGATTTTATATTTACGATATTTATTCGAATCAAAATTATAAAAGGTCACACTCGTATAATTTTTTCACAAGAAAATAAAAATTAATAGTTTTGTGAATACTGTTTATCTTTTTAAATAAACAATTCAAATACTTAGTTCAGTCTTTATTTATCGATGGATAAGTTGGCAGAGGAATGGCCAAAATTCAAATTTTTAAAAATTTAAGAAACCATATAAAGTAATGAGAAGTAAGAGTGTGTGCATAAAAATGTCCGACGACGGAAGATTTAAAGATGGAAAAAGGATTCCGTGGAGACTTCGTTAAAAATATTCAACATGTAGTTAATCCAATAGAAAGATGTTCAGTTCAACTGTAGATAAAAAGTTCTTATTAGGATGTAATTTTAAGAATTAGGGTCATTTTAAAATACTTCCGTGGACCACGAATGAATTAATCTTTTAAAAGTTGAGTTTAAAATGTTGTATATATGCCAAGTAGGCCGTGAAACGTGTTAGAAACTTCGATCGAATGTAAGGAATGAGATAGAATTTTCTGGTCGAAGACGCGGTCAGTAAAAAAAGTGGGAGAGGAGTGTGAAATTAGGGAAGTTGGGAGAGGAGGTTTACTGAAGGGAACTATGGCTGATGCTGGGAGTAGGGTAGGGGAGGGATTGTTTAGTTACAGCTCATCGCTTGTAAGCAACATATATATTATATTTCATGTATACCCATATGATATTATAATGAGATATAATATAATATGTATGGATTTTAAGTATTTGCACTGCTCAATACGTGATTAGCGCTAGGTAGTAAGTTATGAAAATATGATTATATATATATATATAGGATCAAAATAAACCAAAGTGAAAACTTTTAGTAGATGGAATATATTGTGAAAAGGATTAGCTCAATATACGAGATAGAACAATAGTAGTAAGAATCATTTAGATCTTACCACAAACCTGATCTAACCCTATTTTACGTACATAAGCACTCTAACCACCCTAAATTTATCATTAACTCAATAGTCCCTTCAATTTCAAATGGAATTTCAAGACTTTCAGCTAATAAACCTATCTTCGAACAAAATTCTAGTTTTTATAATAACGCACCCCTTAACTCGGGATACACTGATAAAATTAAATATGAAAAAAATCCCTCTCTCCAGGGGAATAAACCTTTAAATGTTATTACCTACAAAATGGCTACACAAGATAGACAACGAACTAGCACCACGATACCCAAGAAACCTAAGAAATATGTAAATAGACACACTAAAACTATTAATATGCTAACCCTCAAGAACACAGTGAAAATAAAAATTAAAAAAACTAGAAGAAAGGATAATATTTGGTTTAACCCACCCTATAATTGCAATGTAAAAACTAATATAGCTAAGGAATTTTTCAAAATTTTAGATAACTCGTTCAAGCACCCACATAAATACAGCGCTATTTTAAATAAGAACTCTATTAAAATTTCTTACTCCACAATGCCCAATATAGCACAAACCATCATCACATCTAACAACAAAAAAATTAAATCTGCCCAACAAACAGCACCTACCATACACCCCACTAATAACTGCAACTGCCAAAAATCTAGAGAATGCCCATTAAACGGTGATTGCATACAAAGTAACGTTATATATTCCTGTACCGTTAAACAATACACCATTACACAAATTAATACCAATATGCTAAATAATGCCAACATACAATCTCCCCCTTTTTCTCCTCAACCATCCCCATCAGCAACCCCCTCCACTAAATAACACCCTCCACACTGACCAACAACTACCACTAACTAATAATGGATCCGATCTCATCCCCCAAGACACCCCATTTTCCCCAACCAATAACCCTAACTTAAACTTCGACCTGAATCCGAGCATACAAACCGTAAGCATCCCCAATAATATAAACACCACAAATAATACAACAACAACCTCCCACAAAATTCATACCTATATTGGTGCCAGTGCTTTCCCCATAAAGACTCGAATCTCTAACCATATCTACTCTTTTAAACACAATAATAATAGTACCACTAGCACCTCTCTTTCCAACCTAATAAAAAGCTTTAACATCAAAAAGATCCCCTACTCCCTAAGTTGGTTTATATTAAAAAAGTCAAACTCATATACTCCTGGTTCTATTCTCTGCCAACTATGTACCTTGGAAACTTATATGATAGCTACTGCACACAAGAACTTAAATGTCATTAACTCCAAAAATGAACTTATTTCAAATTGCAGACACAAACGAAAATTTAAATACATTAATTTCATCACTCCCTCTGACACTCCTCCTCCCAACCAATAACTCCCCCCGTTTTTTAGCATCTGACAAATCTCTAAACTATATCCCAGGGTAAACTTGTAACTTCTATTCTTAACGCCCCTAATCTCACCAATTAACCCTCCCAATAAATGTTTCCTCCCCATTACACCTAACAACTATATCTACCCATTACACATTTAGTAGATTGAACTAACATTACTCCTCCTACTTCCCACCGATCATTAACATATCTAATATGTAGACATTTATACCTAATCTGCAATATAGCTCCTATTATCCTTTTACTTCAGCTCCACTCCTAACCTCTTATATTTATCACATTTTTTCTCCTGTCCGTAAACCCACCCACAAACTCCTTCATGGCCTCTTATTCTCACCCCCTTATTATCTCCCACACTTCCACTATACCGTCCTTATATTGGACTCTTCCTAATTGCAACATATTCCCCTGTAACTTCTTTTTATTCTCCTTTTAATTACGACCTTTGAATTCCCCTCCAATTGGGTCCATTTATACCCCCCTGTAATTCTTATCAGATCTCTAACACACTAGCTTCAAAACGCAAGTCTGCTTAATTTTTCTATCCAACCCTGGCCCATAACACTTATATATTCCAACTGTTACTAGCATTTCTGTCCTATCTCCTTAATAGCCTCCATAACCCCCGTTTGTGCAATCTTTTTAACTAATTGATTGATTCAAGCTAGTTACATAACTACTTATTTTGGCCTATTTTGAATAATTCTAATCCCTCTAACTACTCGCGAGCCATTTTCTATCGGTCTATTCTCCTTTTGCTCACCTTATCTTACCTTTGACCAATCTCACCCCCATCCCCTCAAATCATATTTTCATACTACTTGGAAACCCCTTGCAAGCTTCCCTTATATATCTAATTTAATTTTAAATTGTAATTGTTAATTGTTACCCTGTTACGACTCACTCACCATTTAAACCATAGATTATAACAATGACACTGCACTCAAGTTTTTGATTGAACAAACCCAATTCCACCCCCTATTACTTGTAAACAAATTGTTTCAAACAATCTATCCTTATCCCTTACACTGTTCCCCTTTCCTAAATTTCAATATAACCGAGTAGAACCGACTCGATCTTTAATTTCACTAACTCTCTTCCCTTCAATTTATTTCCCCCTCTTGTCTCCTTGGTCATTTAACGTCCCTCCTAATTATTCATCTAACCCTTAATTTGGTTCTTTTAATTAACTATTCCCTAGCTCCTTTTAAATTTAATTTTTAATTTTTAATTTTGAATTTTAATCATTCACTCTCTCACATTCCTCTATTTATTTTACCATGCTTTTAACTAATTCTACTTTAACCCTTTTTAAACCCCCAGTAACCCAAACTGGTATTTACAATTTAATTTTCTCTTAGCTGCCTGAAATGTTCGAAGCTCACTCATTTGATTTCTATTTTTAGAATCAACAATTTCTATACCCACTTCCCACTTCAGTTTAATCCCACCCCCTAAACCTACATCCTACCGAGCGCCCGCCCACACCCTTAACCTACCTGTCACTTTAACTACATCCCCATACCAACCCTTCCTCCTTTTCCTTTCCCTTTTTTTTATTTCCCCCAAATTCACAAAGCGGCTTTTTAAACAATCCCGTTCCTCATACCCCCCCAACCCCAAATCTTTAACAATTTTGCCTTTTTGTCTCATTCGGATTTAAACCTTGAATGAGATTCATCTGTTTTATTTGGCCCTGGAAGTACATAAAAAATGGCCTGTTTTCCTCTTCTAAACCCCCTTTAAGTGCGTTTGGACTTACCTATATTTTGAGCACTTTCTCCAATCTGCTCCCTCGCAAAGAGTTTTTCTTCACTTTCTACAATTCACCGGACTTCTTTTCAACGGAAATTTACCACCCGGACAATTTGCATATCTTTTTCACGGAACTTTTCTTTTCATTCAATACGTTTTTTTAACAAAAATTCTTTTAATAATTTTTAATAATAATTTTCATAATTTTCAAATATTTGAACTTTGGTTTTTTCGAAAGCCAACTTATCCATCTGTATTTCTCCTCTGATGATAAGATTTCGATCTTTGAAAAGCCTTGGCTTAAGGAAAGAATAATAAACACTAGTTTATTACTGAATACACCTTGCATTGAACAATTGAAATTTGAAATAAATTTGGACAATCGTCACATATTTATCACTCTTTTTTCTTCTCTCTCTCTCTCTCTCTCTCTCTCTCTCTCTCTCTCTCTCTCTCTCTATATATATATATATATATATATATATATATATATATATATAATATTTAAATGTTAGATTAAATATATAGTAACTTTGATATATACCGAACTCTAACAGATAAATATCAACCTGAACCCTACGAAACGGATAATTCCAGCACCAAACTAATGCACAGACAGGATAAAATGGACGTTACGAATTGCTGTCGGACCACCAGATTCTTGCAAAGATATTTGGATTCCTTAACAATTTGAGTATTATTCTTTTTCAAACATTCATTTCCAAAATAACAGCTGTTTTTATTTTTGTTTTGACGTGTTTTTGGATATCATCAACCCTGACTTTACGCTCTCATCTCAACATAAGACTCTTTACCTTTTGGCCTTTATTTTGTTTTTATTTTGTTTTATTTTATGTAAAATTTTCAAAGTTAAATGTTGCCGATAATATTTACAATTACATTGTCGGCTTTTCCATATCCTCTGATGAGAAGAGTTCATCTTTGAAAGTCCATGGATTAAGGATATGATTGCTCTTAACTTTTGATGTTCTAATATATATTGTATCTTTACAATTTTTTTATTCTCATCTTTCACCTGTAATATATATATATATATATATATATATATATATATATATATATATATATATATATATATATATATATGTATATATATATATAGAGAGAGAGAGAGAGAGAGAGAGAGGAGAGACAGAGAGAGAGAGAGTGTGTAAGGTTGTATATGAAAAGAAATCAAATAAAGTGCTCGATCATATAAGAGAGCTAATATAATTTATTTAGATACTGTATATTTACATACTTCAGCAATGTACCGCGGTTTCATCCAAAAGGGCAGATTTAGTCATCTTTAGTAAATCTTCGTGCCCAGTGGAATCATCGGCAAGCTGAAATGATTGTTGGCACGCCTGACAGGGAATGGCGTCAACTATGACAGAAAAAACGGTGCATCTCTGAGGGCGTCCCCGAAAAAATCCGGTGTGGGATAGTGATTAACTACGGCTTAAGGGGGGCCTTCATTTTATTCCCTAGGAGGTTTTATTTATTATTTATTTATCTGTTAGCAAGTTTTATTTATTTATTCATTTAATTATCTGTTCTTTTGTAATGTTATTATTATACCTCAAAAAATTCGAAAGGGGTGGCTGCATAGTTTACCGTTTGGGCCTGTGAAACTAGTGTGCTTTTTGTTGTCGTTTTTGGGAATAAAGTTATGTATCGGATTAATTGTTCGATATAGAGCTGAAAGAGATGATTCAAATACGTTTTTATCGACTTAACGTGTTTGTTTATTTTTTTTGTTAATTGAATCGGTGTTTCGTATTTTCTGTTCTTTTCGTAATGTTATTGTTATATCTGGTCAGAAAAAATATGAAAGGAGCGGCTATATAGTTTGGTTTGTGGAACTAGGGTGCCCTTTTGTTGTTGTTTTTGGGAATAAAATTATGTATCGGGTTAATTGTTCTATATAGTGGTGGGAAGCATGATGCCATAATGTTTTTATGGACTTAACGTGTTTGTTTATTTATTGAATTGGTGTTTACGTATTTTCTAGATCTTAATGGGAAGCGGTGTTTCGTTGATATGCCACGTTTATAACCAGTAGTGTTGAAAAACAAAAACAAAAAAACGAAAAAAAAAAAGAAAAAAAATAGTTATAAACGGAATGATGGGGACTATCTGTTATTTCCGTTTGAGTGGTATAAATTTAGTCTCTTTATTAATGGTGTGTTAATAATATTAATATTATATTTGTGTTTATATTTAGTGTAAATTCATTAAATTCCTTATCTTGTTATTTCACTCGTCCATGCGCACCGGCAAATAAACTATACACATCTGCACATGCGTGCATGTACACACATCTTCCCTCACATGTACGGGGGGTTATTAATTTAATATTTTTTTTATTTTTTGTGTTTTAAATTTAATCTTTTATTTATTTTATTAATTTTATTAATATTATTTCATTTTATTTTATTTTATTTTAATGAATATTATTTTATTTTATTTTATTTTATTATTTTATTTTATTTTATTTTATATTTTATATTTATTAATAATCTGCTCCTATACATACACACGCGCACTCGCATACATGCTTGTACACACATCTGGACGTATACGTACGCCTGTACATTCATCTTCATTAATACAGGGGTGGGCGGGTGTTTGAGAATCTATTATATGGATTGTATGAAGCGGGGGTGGGTGGGTAGGGGGGGGGGTCGGGGTTTAGGAAACTTAAGGATACATAACTTTATTCCCAAAAACGACAACAAAGAGCACACTAGTTTCACAGGCCCAAACGGTAAACTATGCAGCCAACCCTTTCGTATTTTTTCAGGTATAATAATAACATTACAAAAGAACAGATAATTAAATGAATAAATAAATAAAACTTGCTAACAGATAAATAAATAATAAATAAAACCTCATAGGGAATAAAATGAAGGCTCCTCTTGATCCCTAGTTAATCACTATCCCACACCGGATTTTTTCGGGGACGCCCTCAGAGATGCACAGTTTTTTCTGTCATTGTTGACGCCATTCCCTGTCAGGCGTGCCTACAATCATTTCAGCTTGCCGATGATTCCACTGGGCACAAAGATTTACTAAAGATGTCTAAATCTGCCCTTTTGGATGAAACCGCGGTACATTGCTGAAGTATGTAATATACAGTATCTAAATGAATTATATATATATATATATATATATATATATATATATATATATATATATATATATATATATATATATATATACTAGCAGAATACCCGTTCCAGGACGGGTATAAGCAATAAATATAGCATTAATTTTACATTTTAATGCTCTTTTTTCTCTTTGGAAGGTATGGTAATAATTCGCAGGCCCCCCATAATTTTAAAGTTTACAAAATATAAATTATGTGCCTGCGTTTCTCACCCTGTTGCCTAAAATACATATTTCATAATTCATACTAAAAGTTCTATAGTTTAGGATTATGCCAAACACATACATATTATTGACGCTAACGTGCGCACCTTTTCAACAAAAAAAATGTATGACGTAATATGAAACAAAATTTGATGTATAGCAATTCTTTTCTCTATAAACCTTTAGCATCTAACTTATTTGAAAGAGCTTAAAATACCGATCAATCGATGCTTTAATTGTGAAAGCATCGACTTAAGAATCGCTTACATTCGGCGTATTTAACCAGGCGGTGGGACTTCACATGTTTTTCTGAAACTCATGGTATCGTTAGAAGACTAAATTTATGTATCGCTGTAATTGATATATATATATATATATATATATATATATATATATATATATCAATTACAACAATATATAATTTATATATATATAACGCAATACACACACACATGATAAATAGTAAACTAATATACACACGTTTATATACATAAATAAACAAGAAATGTACGCGCGTAACATATACTAGCATAATAAATAACTATTAACACACACTAATATACAATATGTGTGCATATATGTTATACACATATACGCACGTAAAATATACACACATAATAAATAGTAAACTATATATATATACACGTAACACACGTATATATATGTATATATATCTCAATTACAACGCTAAAACATGTGTATGCTGGCCAGCACAGGCACGTACGTGTGTGTGTGTGTTTGTATGAGTGTGTGTGTGTATGTGTGTGTGTGTGTGTGTGTGTATCGAGCAGTAAGAGACAAAGAAAGAGAGAAAGAAAAAAGGCACGCAGCCCAGACGAAGAGAGAAAGAGCGAAAGGGAAAAACAACTATTTATTAAACGGTTAAATTAAACGCAGTAGTAGTAATTTTAAAACAATTAAGTCAACTACAACGCTAAGAGATATGTATGATTGATCGCATGGTGTGTGTGTGTGTGTGTTTGTATGTGTGTGTGTGGGTGTGTGTGTGTGTGTGTGTGTGTATCGAGCAGTAAGAGAGAAAGAAAAGGAGAAATAAAAAAGGTATTTGTGAATGGGTGTATGTATATATGTAATAAGCTTACGCGCATAGGCACGTGTCGGTGTATGTGTGTGTGTGTGTGTATCAATGTACATGTACACGTCCCATTACGTGTGTGTGGACGCGTATGTGCGTGTGCTCATTTATACACATATTTAATTTATGATTTTTCTACTCTTTCCCCCTCATTGCCTGGGAAAACCTCCCACCGTACACACGCAAACCCCAAACACCGATGAAGACTGAAGGATCAGTCGAAAATTTTGTTCTCCATACCATCAACAAGAAAAAACTATTTTTCTTTACAGAACAACTTATATTCCTACACGTCACAAAATAAATAAATAGAAAAATAAATAATAAAAAGTTATAACACAATATAAACTTTTTTTCATTTTATTTTTTTATATACATACTTATATATATATATATATATAACAAAATGGTGCCAGAAGACTAAAGGAACCTATACTAAAATAGAAAGACGAAAACTAAATAGAAAATATATTGAGATTTGTATTATCTAATGATACATCGCTTATCTTTAATTTAATATTAATATATATATATATATATATATATATATATATATATATATATATATATATATATATATATATATATAATAGAGAATCGTAGTTTGCTTGAAGCATTGCTGGGAATAGTAGTAGTATGTTTTTAAAAGGCTTTGGGCAATGCAAAGTCACGGGTAGGATGTAAGCTGGAAGGAACAACAATAATAAATCAGATTCGAAATGGGACTTACTATTTATTTTATCTTAAAATCTTACATAGCAGCAAGTGTGGTGTTAGCTGTTTGTGTGTTGTCCGGATGATTATTACAAATAATTTATTTCGGGAAAAGAAACTTCCCTTCGTCAAGAATAATAAACATCAGAAGAAAATTCCGTCTGTGCAGAGAATCTACCAAAATGGATGCCAGAAGACAGGAGACAGCGTAGGAGCAAACCAGTCCCGCAAAGAATAGAAATTAATAAGTTTTAAAGTTATGATATGTATATAAATGCGGTATTAGATTTTGGATCGTTGTCGTTTTGTCGAAGTCAGGGCAAAAAGCCCCGGGAAGATGTCTGTTGCATCCCCAGAGATAAATCTGGGGTGCTGGTCCGAGCAACGTGTGTGTGGTTGGCAGAACCCAAGAAAAAGAGAGAAGAGTGCGGCGTATTGCACTCAAGTGTTTATATAGTTGTGCTAGCACTCTGAGATTCGCCTAAGGGAAGGCATTTGATTTGTCAGGCCAAGGAAAAAGTAGATTGTTTGAACAAATAGGAGGGCAGCTAAGAAGTCATTGATATTTAAACAATATGGCGACTGTGCGCAGCTTGTAGCAAACTGCCACACTCTTAAGTAGACGCATTGTGAAACATTCTGTCGTTTCCCTCTTTCACAAGTTGCCCATTGCTTTCCTTTCAGCAGTCACCAAAATACCACATTTACTGTATGGCCTACTCTACTTAAAATAGTAATAAATTAACAAAGAATGTATTCATACGATTTAAATGACAATATTCCGCAAGAAGTTCAATGTATTTTAAAAGAGTACATATTTTCTTAAATGTATCATAAGGGCAGGAGGGCGATAAAAAATTAAAGTAATATATATATATATATATATATATATATATATATATATATATATATATATATATATATATATAAAAGTAGAACATGAAATGTGTGTATATATATATATATATATATATATATATATATATGTATATATATGTGTGAGAGTGTGTGTGTGTGTGTGTCGGTGTGTGTGTGCCGGAACATATAAAAACCTATCCTCACTTGAAAAAGTGAAACCTCAATAAATAGATTGAGCTATTTAAAAGGAGCGGCTATTTGGATAATTGACTGTAGCCAAAGTAGCAATTTTTGTAAAACGATTTGTCCATGACCTTTTTTATTGTGGCGCCATCTATATGTCACACCTGGAACTCTTTGAATGATGTCTAATTAGATAAGAATATTTTTTTATCACCAGTGCAAATCGAATGCCACACATGCAAGGCTTTATCCGTAAAGTATTCTCCCCAGTCTGTAGTAGCCAAAATGAATTGTCACATCTAAACAGAAAAAAAGCGCCTTTCCGTCAGCAACTATAAGAAACCTTTCTTACTACCGATTGGCATGGCCGATAGCAGCCTTCTCGAGCGAGTAGAACGTTCAAACGATCAGAATAACATTTTCAGCCAACAGGAATTGGTATAAGTACACTGATGATATTACCAGGCTAGAAAACTTTACATCCTGTATGTATCCTGTATGTCTTTAAAGCCACGAGTCGCCCGCCGTGGATGGAGTACTGTTGCTACATCTGCGCTTTTGCACCAACCGTTAGGTTTTTTCCTTCGAAAGTGTACCAAATAATTCCTAGCTTAATAGGTTCGGTACTGTTTGCCAATCATCGCCGTAGCATGGCATCGCCGTAAGGTGGCATCGCTGTAGTGTGGCATTCATCCTTTGTGCTTCTTTTATAGGTACTTCCACGGAATGTGCTCCGATGAACTTACTGCACGTATACCTCCTCAACGAAAATAGCCCCGACCCTCACGACGAGCAGTAAAATCCCACTCCTTCACTGTAGAGGTCCTTTTTGAGTCGCTGTTATCTATTATTAGTATTAGTCTTTTCACAAATACGATTGTTGTTAAGCAGCCGAACCCATTCTCTCTGTAGATGCCAATCTCGTTTATCGAAAAACAAAGGACAGGAATTAATCAACCACAAAAAGAAAAAGTAACAGCATTTTTTGATGATCCCACTATTTTTTTTTAGATTCGATGTAAACTTCCTAAAAAACATCCTCAGAAATAGAATTAAAAGATCTTTTTAGGTTTTAGAGTGGGGATAACTTTCTTATGTAAATTTAACCTAAAATGATCACTCACATCCTGCTCATTTATGTATGAGCCCCCCACCCAACTTAAAAATTGTTAGTTTTTTCACTGCATAAGACAAATAAAAAGTTCCCCCTCCATAAATTATATTTTAAGCAGAAAACAACACTAAATTTGAGGAGTAAAAAAAACACTATTTTTTTTTATTGTACGCTGAAGTCGAAAATAGTTCCCGCGGTAAAATGTTTTGTAAAAAAGCCCCCTCTCTCTCACTACGATGGGTGTGATAGTAAAATGTTGGCACACGTGTAGATTAGTTGACAGATACATTTGTTCGAAAAGTCGATATGATATGTTGAGCCTATTGGAGTAAAAGCCGGGTGGCACATTTTATGTCCGCTACGAATTACACCACGACTTAAATTAACCAATCAAAAAAATTTTTTTCGTATTATTATAAAATTTATAGTTTTGCACCAATCAGAAGTGCCTCTTTTTGGAGAGATGGATTTCCCCACATTCAAAATTGACCGTGTGTGTAAATGTACCCTTCATTACAATATTTGCTGATTTTACAATATTTTTTTCTTTTCGGTTTATTTTTTTATTTTTATTTTATAGGTATACAAGCAAATTTGTTCTTGTCATTTATTTTTTGGTTTCTTAAATAATTCCAATATATATATATATATATATATATATATATATATATATATATATATATATATATATATATATATGTAATGATAAAAGAAGAATGAATAAGAATGCCTTTCGTAAAGGTTTTATCAGCTTAAAATATATACACGTGTTTGGCAAAGTCAATATGGCGGAATCCTTAGTTCCGGCCAAAGGGGAATAACCATGACTCATTTCCTGAAGAGTAACAGTAATTTATTATAACATTTTCCCCTTCAACAATAATCAAGTATGGAATTACAGAAGTTAAATTTAGTCTGTTCTGTACTAGGTTAAAAAGTCCTTATATTTACTTGGAAATCGCCGCATTCTGGACGATCTCCGCACTGACTCACAGGGATTTTTGTTCTCAGCATCCACATCGTGGCTAGTATGGATATGTTCAGGATCAGGTAAGGGATTCTTCTCCTCCACGTCGATATTGTTTTCGTCAGGTGGCGGTTCTTTATGGGCTTCAGGGCTTGCAGTATTGTTTTCATCGTGTTCGTCTTCTTGGTTTGAGGAGTTAGGGGCCAGGTCTCGCACATTGACAGTAGTTTCCGCACCAGAGGGTAGTCGTACATGAGCATAGTAGGGGTTGATGTCTAATAAGGTAGCAGGGGTTACTGGAGGGTCGAGCTTACTAGACTTAGTATGGTTTCTGACATATACTGGGCCTGGTTTCGCCCAAGTGGGAACAGAAGTTCCGGAGGAAGATCTACGACTATATTTGAACATTCTCTCATGAGGAGTCATATTGGTGGCAGTGCACAGTAACGACCTGATTGAATGGAGAGCGTTTGGTAGTATCTCTTCCCAATGAGGCAGTTTCATGTTGCTAGAGTGTAAGGTCGTTTGGATGGCCTTCCATAAAGTTCCATTGAGCTTCTCAACTTGCCCGTTACCCTCAGGGTGATACCTACTTGTTTTAGAGGTGGCGATACCTTTGCCACGTAAGTAATCTTTGATTTCTCCTGCAAGGAAGTCAGCAGCTCGGTCAGTGTGTATCATATCGGGCATGCCAAAAATAGCAAATAGTTGGTTTAGGCAATGGATCACGGTTTTACTAGTCATATCCTTACAGGGGAAGGCATAGGGAAAGCGAGTATATTCATCAATTATGGTGAGTAAGTATTTGTTACCACGTACAGAGGTAGGTAAAGGGCCTTTAAAGTCGATGTTTAGTCGCTGGAAAGGTAATATAGCCTGTATGAGTGTTCCTTTGTTACAACTGGCAAATTTAGGTTTCAAATACTGACAGGAGGGGCACGAGTCTGTTATGTTTTTAATTTGTTCTAAAGAAAAAGGAAGGTTTCTTGTCCGGATGAAGTGGCTGAGTCGCGTGACTCCAGGATGGCATAGTGTAGCATGCAAGTCGCGGAGGTCTTGCAAAGTGTGCGTTAATGCAGAGATGCGAGAAAACGTATCAGCAGCTGTATTTTCCGTTCCTGGGCGGTAAGTAATGCTGAATTTGAATTGTGACAGTTCGATCCGCCAACGACATATCTTATCATTTTTAATTTTTGATTTTCTCTTATTATCGAACATAAAACTGACGCTCTTTTGATCTGTAATAACTTTGAAATGTCTCCCGAGTAAGAAGTGTCGCCACTTTCGAAGAGCTTCGACAATCGCAGCAGCTTCTTTTTCGACCGCGTGATGTCTAATCTCGTTCGGACTTAGTGTCCGAGAAAAGAATGCAACGGGTCTACCCTGTTGGTTCAGCGTAGCAGCAATGCAGTATTTACTGGCATCAGTTTCCACTACAAATTCTTTGTCCGGGTCAACAGTTATAAGGGTGGCATTACTTAAGTCGGTCTTCAGCGTCTGAAAAGAATTTAGAATAGACGGGGGTAGTGGAAACTCCCTGTTATGGTTCAGCGGCAGTATCTTATCAGAAAAATTTCGAATAAATTTACTATAGTAAGAGAACATACCAATTATTCGTTTTTGCGACTGTAGATTTAGAGGCGGTGGCATTTCAAGGAGTGGTTTTAGCCTCAGGTAATCAGGAGTAATTTGGTTGTTCTGGATTGTGTACCCAAGAAGTGTGATAGAAGTAGTAGAAATGATGCTCTTACTTTGGTTGAGTGTGATGTTGCATTTTTTAGCTACATTATAAAACCTTTGAAGGTTGTAATCGTGTTCTTGTTGATCCTTTCCGCATATCGTGACATTGTCTACATACACAAAAGTATCTGTTAATTTTTCTCTTTCTACAATGTCATCGATGCATCTTTGAAAGGCACTCACTCCGTTAGTGACTCCAAAAGGGATACGAGTAAATTGGTAAAGTTTTCCATTTACTTCGAATGCTGTGTATTTCCGATCGGCGTGACTAATTGGGATTTGGTGGTAAGCAGACTTCAGGTCAAGTGTTGTAAAAACGTTGTATCGAGCTATGTCATCAATCATTTTAGTAATGTTAGGCATGGGATAGGCATCCAGTTCTGTAAATCTATTTATGGTGTCGCTGTAGTCGACCACCATTCTTTTTTTTTGATTCTCGTTAGAGGTCACTAAAACTTGGGCTCGCCAAGGAGATATAGAGGGCTCTATTATGCCTTCCCTCAGCATTCTGGCAGTTTCCTCTTTAATAAAAATGTTGTCAGTGAATGAGTGACGACGAGATTTGGTGGCAATAGGGGTCGTCCGAGTAGAAAGATGAGAGAAGAGGGGAGGAGGAGAAATTTTGATACATGGAAAACTGTTACTCTTACCCATCGCTCCAATAACAAGTTCTTCCCTGGGACCGTCGAATTTCAACGTCACAGTTTTATATTGTTTTAGAAGGTCTTTTCCGACAATCATATCCGTGAACAGGTCCTTAATTACTTCCACCGTCATGGCGTGGTGGTTTTTACCGTTTAGAGAGATGTCAACAACAGTTTCGCCGATGATTTTAGCATGATGATTCGGGTCCGCCAATGCTACGGTTTTCAGTTTGGGGATAACAAAAAGTTTCAGCTCTCTTGCTGTATTTTTGCTAATGAACGTCCTCACGCTGCCGAAGTCTACCATAGCATTCACTACCTGCCCATTTATTTCGCATTTGGTGTAGGTGATGTCTTTGGCACCCGTTCCTAGTCAGGAGAGATTGGGTGGGGGGGAGTCCGGGTCGTACAACACAGCAGCAGGAGAGGAGGATGATCTACATACCTTAGCCCAATGGCCATTTTTTTTACATTTTCTACACTCGGCATTACGTGCAGGACACATCGCCCGAGCATGCCGAAGAAACAAATTCCTTTTTGTAATGTATTTCCTTTTACAGCGGCTAAGGGAGTTTCTTCTGGTTGACCTACGGTAGCTGTTACGCTCGGGTGGTAATCGAAGCTGGCCGTATGCTTCTCCGCTTGTTCTAGGGATCTAGCCACTGTAAATGTCTCTTGTAGTGTCGAGAAAGGTTTTTCAAGTAGGCGCTGACGGATAGACGAAGACGAGATGCCGCTAATGAACGCGTCCCGTATATATTGTTTTTTGTTTTCCTCGGCACTTACCGCTTGAAATTCGCAAGATTTAGCGAATACTTCCAACTGTTGCATGAACTCGTCGATGGTTTGTGTCGGTTTCTGTTTACTTGTCAGGAGTTGATGTCTGTTAAATACAATGTTTGTTGGTTTCATATAAATAGCGTCTAGCGTTTCTATGGCGCCGTTGTAATCCGTGGCGTCGCTTATGATTTCGAAAATTGTCGCCGAGACAGAATTGATCAATGCGTAAAGATTTTGCGCATTGTTTTCGATTTGGTCGTTATTTAACGTGCGTAGGTAATATTCAAATGTTAGTTTCCAATGTTTGTATATTTTTTCCGAATTCGGAGCAGTTGGTTCTGTGTTAAATCTTTCTGGCCGCAGTAATTTGTCCATTTTTTTTTTTTTTTTTTTTTTTTTCTTATTTTAAGCTGATAAAATTGTAATGATAAAAGAAGAATGAATAAGAATGCCTTTCGTAAAGGTTTTATCAGCTTAAAATATATACACGTGTTTGGCAAAGTCAATATGGCGGAATCCTTAGTTCCGGCCAAAGGGGAATAACCATGACTCATTTCCTGAAGAGTAACAGTAATTTATTATAACAATATATATATGATTACTCTTATTTACACAGACATGTATAAAATCTGCGACATTGGCATGTCGATGTTATCGGTCAATAGCTATTATAAACTGAGATCTCATCAGAAAAAGTTAGAATCCGATCTTAACCTTAAATCATGAATATATATAGCATAATATAAAATTAAATAATAAAATAAGGTGCGAATCAAATTTTATTAAAATTCAAAATTCAGGCAAAGTATCTTAACGTCCTTAACTAATGAGTTTTCAAAGATCATAAGACGTTGAGATCCTTTTCCTGAATTTTGAACTCTAATAAAATTGGATTCGCACCTTATTTTATCATTTCATTTTATATTATGCTATTAATGCTCTATCCAGTATATTGAGCTTCAGTCTTTATCCGGATGTTTCACTAATTAAAAGATATTAGTTGCCTCTTATATCTTTTGTTGGATTAACTTCATATATATATATATATATATATATATATATATATATATATATATATATATATATATATATATATACTGTTTCATTTAAACATGTTTTCTCAGTATAAACAGATTTCTCCTAGACCGAAGAGGTATAGACGGGCAGTGGCGGGCATAAAATGTGCTATCGGTTAAAATCAATTTAGTATTACGTATGCTATTTGAAAAAAAACATTTTTGAAATGACTAAATATGTGAGTGTTATAGGCTTACTTCCTAGATGACGGTATGTTTCATTGTATCGGGGTTAATGGAAACAATTAAGGTATGTTAGTGACTTATATAAAAATAATGTGAATTAAAATATGTCTAAATAAAAGTATTTGTCTAAAAACATGAGTCTTGTGTTTTCGCAACACAAGTTTATTTAAGAAAACCCTGAACACATTTTAAAGTCTTAAATAAAGTTTCATATTCCTTTCACATTTCAATATCCCAGAAATCTAAGTATCAACTTTTGCGGAACAAATAATTGTACAAATATTTTAATAATAAGTAACTCCAAATGTAATATATGACAACTGTGTTATTTCCTTGTTTAGTCACCGAAATATACACTTCCTATTTTCTGTTTCTGACCAATGAAAGAGAAGTTCTTCTAGACTGAGGCATCTTTTAAATTCTTGTTTCAATCCAAAGTGTCTTTTTTTCTGCTTTTGGGGGAACTAGATTTTCCCGGTATATTACAGTGTCTAACTTTGCCATCGTGGGGACACAAGTAAATAGGAACAACTGGACTGTGACCTTTTTCCCCTTAATAAAACATGCATAATCTTTGGTCTGATATTATACGTTATCTGTTAGGTGTTTGGTTAGGGAAAGAGAAATCCTTCTGGTCTGAAGCAATTTACAAAGAGGAAGTTTTTAAGAAAAGTTATAAAATATTTTTTGTAAAATTCTGGATGAAGACATGAATAGTGAAAGAATTGTCGTGCTGTTTACTAAACGGTCCGGGTTTTTAACATCCAATCCAATATTTCTTTATTTGATATTGTAAATAAAATAATTGTATAACCCACTATATACTTTTAACTCAGAATGTAATATATGAGTACAGAGTTATTTCCGATTCAAAGAAATATTTGTATAACCCATTACAATACGTTTAACTCCAAATGTAATATATGAGGACAGAGTTATTTCCTAGTCAAACAATATTTGTATAACTGTCATGGTGCCGTACCTGTACGAAGAACAAATGGACCCGTTCATCCATAATAAATGCGAGAAGCATTCACACTCACTGACTTCTTCCACCACAGTTCTATACTGGCAGTCCAGAATACCACTTCATGTATATATATTCGTTTTCGTCAATAATATATATTTGTTCCTGTAACACTGTGTTTTCGAGTCTTTATTTCGGCCTCTAACATGGTCACAACAATAACCCAATGAAGTAAAAAAGAAATATTTGTATAACCCACTAAAATACGTTTAACACAAAATGTAATATATGGCAACACTGTGTTATTTCTTAGTCAAATAAATAGTGGGGCCTTTAAAAAAACAGAGGTAACTGTAACATGCAGGGCAATTGGATGGCGGAACAAATTAGCGTATGAAGGTTTTGGTTATTAAGAAATTATGTCATAGTGAACAGTAGAAAAATTGACTTTACTTATAAATATATATATATATATATATATATATATATATATATAATATGTATAAGTATATATATATAACATATATGTTACAGTAATGTTAACAGATCGAGAAAAAGGTATCTAGCCGCACTGATGAGCTGTGAAAAAGCGAAACAGTCTCTATGTAGATGACTATCAAAAGCTCCCTCCGGGTAGAGCTTATTTTGTAAGGGTATCGTCAACGGCCATTAGCTTTAAGGCAATGCTCATTAGGTAAAACTGATTCGAGCTCCGGTCATTTGCAATGTTTACATTTCGTTTCATTGAGATATCACTTACATTCAGTCAGTGTCGCATGATGGCGTAGGGGTTAGCATCGCCGACTGTCAGCTCGACGGTTGCGTTTCGATCTCGGCTTGAGGCACTAACTGGTCTAGCCGCACTGATGAGCTGTGAAACAGCGAAACAGTCTGTATGTGGATGACTATATATATATATATATATATATATATATATATATATATATATATATATATATTTGTTTAGTAATATGACGCTCCCAGTAGATTGTCGCAGGAAACGTTAGATAAGTGGTTTCATTTGTGGGGCACGTCAAAGTCAGATAAAAAGCCATTAAGTGGCCCTACTTTACGAGGAAAGAACTAATGTGCTCGTATTTTAGAAGTCATTTTAATACGTCACCCACAATTTATATAAAGATTATGAAAATACAACCCAAAATAATAGGAGATTGACTTCAAGTAATTTAATTAAACAAATTCAATTCGTAATATTTTTATTTCCGCATTGCACATTCTTACATCATACGAACCTACTTAGTTTTACTAAAAACTAATTAAAAAAGATAGAGTACCCCTGATTAGGATTTCTCCTCTTATGAGCGAGGAGTAAACAGATACTACACTTTAAATTACTAATTCGCTAAAAGATTGTGACACACACGATTGAAACACACACGAACTACTAAACATAGCGGCAGCATATACACCATGTGAAACGAACGCCTGTACACAGTTCATACACACACTTTCTCACTAACAAAAGAGGCACGTTAATATACACGCGCATCTGCAATGCCTATTCTATTTACATACGCATAAACGAATGCATAAACGCACACGACGTCATTCGAAATGAACATGTCTACTCAAATTCTCCTGATTAGAGACAAAACAACTACTTTTCAATTGAAATACTCTAAGACTCTTTGAATTTTAGCATTCTATGAACTCTTTATGTTTCCTTGTCTTAACAAGTTATCAAAAAATAGTGACGGTTGTATGCACTGAAATTAAAATGCCATCAACTAGACCCTAGAACCTCTATTTCTGCCAAAAATCAGCTGAATCCATCAAATAGTTGATAAGATACCGGGTGGCACATACATCTGTGTGTACGTACGTACGTACACACAGATAACATGATTTCATGACTTAACTTTCTGGATCTCTGGGTTGCCTTGACTAATGATGCTGACATTCTACACACTTATAGAAACTATCAAATAAAAATTTTGTATAAAGTTTTAACTAATTTGGTTTATTGGTTTTTGAGTTATGATTGATCAAAGAAATGAGATTTCCAGCATAGGCCATACCTGAAGTCTATTAAGGGATAGAGCGCTCTCGCGCCTCCCTTGATATATATATATATATATATATATATATATATATATATATATATATATATATATATATATATATATTGGAAACAAGTGTATTTAAATCCGAGAAAATGTTGAGATAATAAGTGGAAAAAAATAGCCGCATGGGATAAAAAACAACTCAACTAAAAATTCTGATGTTTAAGTGGAAAAAGCGGACTAACTATTATATTGGTCTGGCAGGCAACAACTTCAAGGAAAGATTCTACAACCATAAACTCTCCTTCAACAACCCAGACCATCCTGGCCAAACTGGACTTTCACTACACTACCACAAAATAAAAACCAAAAAAGAAACTCCCATAATAAAGTGGAAAATCTTGAAAAAATCCAGCACCTGCAAATCAATAAACTCTCCATGTAGATTATGCTTAAATGAAAAACTGGAAATTATCCGCTTTAAGGACAAAAACACACTCCTAAATAGAAAACAAGAGACATCTATCAACTGTAAACATAGTAGACTCTACCTCCTTAGCAACCCACATACCCCACCTTAACCCCACACCAACCCCACATAACTTAAAAATAAAATTAAAAAAATAAAAATATTTTTTTTTTACAAAAATGAATGATAACATTAACCCCCCACTATACACTACCCCAAAACACACTATAACCCCCTACCCACCCACCCAAATTTACCACCCAATCCCACCCCAACAAGTCCTGATGAATCTATAAATATATAACCACCCCTCTAAACTACCAATAACATCAAATCTATACGTACTACCTATAATGCACAGCCTCAATAGCCTCTCAGCCATACTACCAATTCTAACATAAACCCATAACTGGGACAGCTATTAACACTGATATCACTTGGACTAATCTAATCTCAATTACTTAACCCTTCAATCACTATCTTGAACACTTAATTATTAACTGGTACTTAGTCCTTGTCATTGGTAGTAGAACAAAAAAGCCTACCATCACTTGTCGACTTATTTCGCCCAATGACTTCACAAGTAGCAGGATGGTAATGATGGTGATATTTATCATTATTATTATTATTATTATTATTATTATTATTATTATTATTATTATTATTATTTAATACTATTATTATTATTATTATTATTATTATTATTATTATCATTAATATTCTTACAAACTTGTTATTTCTATTTTTATTCTAATTTTATTCTAATTTTATTTATATTTATATTTATTTTTATTTTTATTAATTATTAAGGCTATTATCAATGCGACTATCGTAGGTATGATTGGCAGGCGTTATCATTGTTATCATAATCGATTTTGTTAATGCTAAAACTGGTAACACCATGAAACTTCTCTTATAAAATGATTCCACTGGTATTGATCTTAGTATAATATAATCACAATTTAAAAAAAATATAATCACAACAAAATTCACTACAAATAATAAACAAAACATTAAAATAAAATAAATAAAATGCAGAAGTAGCAATTAATACCCTAAATTAAAATTATCAAACATTTTTTATCCACGTGAGAATTACCTATTAGAATAAAAATAAAATAGGAATGACGGTTATAATCATAATTTCATTCTCATTTTAAATTTAACTCACTCTGGCCGTCGCCCCATCTCCCTTCCTCTTACCCCGGCCGAGATTGAGATCATCACAGCACAAACACGTGAAAACCTCCCACGCAATAATTTGAGGCACGACTTGTTGGAGTCCTCCCCCCCTCCCCTCTCATGTCCCATGTCACCGTTATGGACAAGGCCCCAACTCTGTCCCCCTCCCCCTTCAATGTATTTTAAATTTTCAATCTCCCGTTAAGGTGAACTTGAAACCTATGCCACCGCTGGCCCGATGAGTTGGTCGCTATTTGCAACTAATGGAATAAAATCTAAAAATATATATTTTGCTCTGAATTTTCATTGAGCACTCTCATAAACCCGGTTTCAACTTCCTTCGGATTCATAGTAATATGATAATGATGATGATAATAAAATTATAAAATTATAATAAAATTATTCATAATAATAATAATATTAATAATATTAACAATAATAACGATGACAATAATATTAATAATGATGATGATATTAATAATAATGATAACAATAATAATATTTATGATCATAATAAATAATAACAATAACACCAATTAAAATAATATTAATAATAATAATAATATTATTTATACTAATAATAATATAATAATAATAAATAATAATAATAATAATGATGATAATAATATTAATAATAATAAATAGTTATATTAATAATAATAATGATGATAATAATGATAATAATGATGTATTTGTACTTGCATGACATTTTTCTCTTTATTATCATCCTGATGAAGTCTTATAAATAAAGACGAAACGTTGATGTACACATAAAAAACATCCATTTTTTGGTTTTCCTTTTTCATTTATATATATACGTATATATTATGAATTACTTTAGGTTAACACAAAGGTTGTAGCTAAACACTGTACGCCTAGAACTCTTAATTTAACATCATGTAAAAACTTTAGTTATTCAGAGAAACATTCCATATTTCCGTCAGAAACACTTTCATTTACAAGCAATAGTTTCTGCCCATTTCAAGAACATATATTTTCATGATATACCAAATATCATCGATATTCATGAGGAGGCTTCATCAGTGTATAAAAATTCCATAGTAAGGCTGAAACAGTTAAAATGCATCCAACATTCATTTAACTTATACTAAATAGTTCAATAACTCTGCCCAGCTTCCAGAAAGGCCTGGGCTTGACTGGATTCTTAATGAGTATCACATCATTGACATTGATTTGATTGTGAAATTCAATTTCATGCAAATCCTTGCAACTTTCTCTCAGACTAAGCAAATATTCCTCGTGACACAGGTCTTTGAATCTAGACATTAATTCTTCTCTGTTTTCCAAGGTACTCACAAGGAGAGATCTAGTGATTGGTTCTGTCACGACTAAACTGGGTGTGTCAGATTGGAAAGAGAGCTCACAGTTTATGTTTGGATGAATGAAGCAGTTGGGTGTTAAGGGGAGCAGATCAACATCTGTAGAACATCTGTAGGTCCGAGGTCTGGAGTTCACTGCTCTTTGAATGTCTGATAGGACAGTTAGACGGTTAAAATAACCGATTTTGGATCGGCCCAGTGTTTTAAATAGGCAGGATTTTATCACCCTGATCATTCTTTCCCAAGTACTTCCAATCCAAGGGGAGTTTAAAGGTAGTTTTATATGTTTGATGACAGAGATTGTTACAGAACTTATTACTGTTGATTTGATGTTTTATTACATCATCACCTAAGGCTGCATTAAAAGAACGTGCATTGTCACTGTATATGTGACTGGGTGCTCCGTAAATGTGAGAAAATCGAACCAAGGCTTCGACAAAGGCTTCTGTGCTCATATCAGGCACAAGTTCAATGTGAATAGCTCTCACGTTCATACATGTGAAAATCAGTAAATACATCTTATGAGACTTTCTATCACAGATTGAACCCAGATGTGACCCGTGTAATCAATGCCAGTGTATTGGAATGGGTTTATCAACCTCTGTTTTTTTGCAAAGTTGTCAACTTGGGGTAGTTGAAAGCTAGGCTGTTGAATTTTCTACAAGTATTGCAGTTAGAGATCACAGTCTTCACAGACTGCTAAGCCTGTGGAGCCCAATATCCTGACAATCTCAATTTGGTCACTGTCGTCCCAATACCCAAATGTTTGCATCGATGATGGCTATCAATAATTACTAATTTTGTAAGAGGGTGATGTTTGGCAAATTAAATAGGATAGACAAAATTATATTCATATCTTGTTGAATTGGAAATTCTGCCATCCACTTGCAAAATCCCGTCAGAATCAATGAAAACGTTAAGATTCCTCACCAGCAAAGGAATTTCTTTTTTAATAGGATCCTTCAAATAGGATCCAATTTCCTTATCAAATACTTGTAGTTGCATCGATTTTAGAAAGTAATTTAATGCTGCCTGTTTTGCATCAGATTGTTCCTTTTGTCGTTTGCATACATTTACAAATTTGAAAATGAAGGCAGTTGCACAAACTAGATTGTTGAAGTCGGAGAACCTGTCAAATGGAATCAGTGGTTCCCCAATAGCTTCACTCAATGTATGATGAGAGACGTTATCCATGTGACACTTGTTTTCAGGGCTCAGACAGCTCAGCACACCTGTAGGTCAGTTTTTAGGCTCCTCAATCAGCCATGTGGGCCCATATGTCCAGTAGTCCAATCTCTGCTTAAATATTTCTAGGGTGATACCACGAGAAAGAAAATCAGCTGGCTTGTCAACAGAGGGGACATATTTATAATGAATGTCGCCACCAAATTCCTTACTCAACTTCTCTTTCATTTCTTGAATATCTCTGATTCTGTTCCTTGTATACAGACTTTTTGCTTTAATATTCTCTGTGAGAAGCCAAGATAATACAACTTGCGCATCCACAGAAACAAAGATGTTCCTAATGTTGATACCAGAGTAGGACCTCAGTAACATGGTTAAAGTCTTGAATTCAATATACACAACAAGCAACTCCATCATAGGTAATGTTTTTATCTTCATCGGAGATACTTTAAATTTAGAAAATATTATATGGTATTTCCCATTATGCACGTCATAAACAACAAATCCATATGCTTGAGGTGACGCATCACATAATAAATATAATCTCAGTTGGCTGTCAGAGTCCACAACCTGTTTTGTGAAAAACAGATCACTTAGTCCAGAGAGGTCTCTGGACAAATTCGACAAGATCGCTATTAAGTCAGTAGGTACCTGCTCATCCCAACTCAACTTGAGCAACCACAATCTTCGGAGAAGTATTTTTGCTTTAATCGTAATAGGAGAACAAAGTGACAAAGGGTCAAATAATTTTGCTGTCTGAGCCAGAATATCCCTCTTTGGAAGTATGCTCTTTTGAACTGAAGTGTAAGCGTTCATGCTTGTTATATATATATATATATATATATATATATATATATATATATATATATATATATATATATATATAACAACAATAGGGACAGTTTTCTGAGACAGAAAATAAGACATTATTTATGACTGATACATGCCTCCAACCATTGGTAAGGTAAACGCTTAAGAGCGAACGTCTCTCGAATTGTGATAGGGTGGGGATTGCAAGAATTGACGCTGTCAGCCGCTAAGCTTCGGGTTTAGCATGATAGGGCGTGTGAATGACGTCGCAACAGTGATGATGATGATGATGATGATGATGATGACGATGATGACGATGATGACGATGATGATGATGATGATGATGATGATGATGACGACGATGATGATGATGATGATGATGATGATGATGATGATGATGATGATGATGACGATGATGACGATGATGACGATGATGCTATCGTTAAAGTGTTTTTATACACTGTATAATTAGTAGATTAAAAAAAAGAAATTAACCGTGTCCTTTCTTTTCCACGGAAAATTTATTGTGTGAAAAAAAAGTCGATATTGTGTTCATTCGTTTAATTCTTAAATGAAATCTTACACTCTGAAAAAAAGTCAACGGAAGGTTTTTTTTCTTTAGGTCATCAGAACTGATAAGACTAATGTATATATGTTCTATTCATTTAACGTCGCTTTTCCCTTGTTCAGGGGTCAGACGTTCTATGATATTATGCTAGCTCACTCTCCACCTCTCACGGTTCAGCGGGTCACCAGTCTCCAAATTCCACTTTGTGCAGTCTTTTCCAATCACTTGCTTCCAAGTTGTCCTTAACCAGACAACCTTCTTACGGTTTATGATATTCATGCTTCTGCAACAGTTTATCCACGAGGACGAACATTCCACATGACCATACCAGCGTAATTGATTCAAGTGTAGTGCTTTTAGCAAATCCTCGGACTTGATGTGTTGGGTTTGGTCAGATTTTACATTGCAAATTCATCATGAATCTGTCATTGCGCTGCAGATGGGCAAGATATGACCCAACATTTACTGCCATATATCATGACGCTCCTGACACAGCTGCTCTACAACTTAATCCCGGATGTAGAGAGTTCACATCCACCACCTGCACTTGGCATATCTCCTAGAAAGTAGAAAAAGTATATTACCCCTAGGGTATTGTCATCTCTTTGTGAGGACGACCATTAATAAGATGTGTTTTTCCCATGCATCTCCTACACTTGAAGTTGGCGTTCAGGGCTAACTTAACTTTCAGGTCATTTCACTTTTTGTAAACCCACACTAGACACAGGTTACTGTATTGCATTTCTTCTAACGCCTTTCCAGTACATGAAAAATAAAATTACTCACCTTATACTTCCATACATTATCACATTGCCTGATAGACTCTTCCCTTGGTCGACCGTGGCTTCTAATTGTTTATTCGAAGCTGCCCTCTATGGGGAGAGGGGGTGGCCCCATCCACAATTCGGGGGCGTGCTGGATGGCTTGAGGAGACAGCACACCATTTTTCTTTAAATATTTGGTCAGGTTTTTTTTTTTACATAGTTCACCCCAAATAAGGCAGGCTGCCACTGTAGACGTAAGGGGCTACTGAGAAAAAGAAAAGGGGAGAAGGTAGGGGGCGGTCAACCTAGATTGGGATCTGCGCAGCGAGGTGTCTGTTTACATTAGTTTTAAATTTCTGCATGTCTGTACTGTTGGGGAAACAGGGGGCAGGGAGGGAGTTCCAGAGGCCAGCAGTACGAGGAAATAAGCTATTTGAGTAGAAGGCTCTCCGACATCTGGGGACCTCCACAGTGAATGAATGAGATTTAGTTGATTGTCGAGTTAGTCTAGTGAATTTACGTCGAGGGGGCACCAGAGTAGCCAATTCATCGGAGCATAATCCATTGAAGTATTTGTAAAACAAGCACAAGGATGCTACATTGCAGCGATGGGACAGAGGCTGGAGCTTGGTTGACAGTGAGGGACCTATTAGGTTGGCGATTCTTTTTTGGACCTTGTCAAGGAGGGAGAGACTAGTAGATGATGCACCAGCCCAGATGTGACAACAATACTCCATGCATGGGCGGATGGTGGCTTTGTAGACATTTGTCCAGATTAGGACCCAAGCTAAAATCTACTTGGCATCTGTAGTTTCTGGATGTTTATGTAGACGGACGGAAAATGCTAAAGCGCTTATCCAATCAGAATGCAAGAAAATAAGTAGACAAGTTAACATTTTAATTGATTGAATCACGAAAATCATTAATTTGATTAAAGCGATAATGAATGTTAACGAACCCTAACCCCGTTTTAACACTTGTTCAGTAATATTTTTCTTCAAAAATAAAAATTTGATGTGTGAAAAAAAAAAAATTCCAGTTGTACATCCAGCCTCGTTTTGGACTTTTTGGACTTTTTGGACTCAGGCAACCGACTTTTCAGTTGTCTTTTTCCAGCCGTCGACATAAACCTCCGGGAACTACCGACACCAAATCGATTTTAGCTTGGTCCTAATCTGGATAAGTACCGACAAACAATTCTAAAAATCAACTTAATTTCAGGATTAATATATCAGATCTGATGAAGATTTTTTGTTATATAAGAGTTGCAATTAATCCTGGAAGCAAAGGTGTTATATACCCACACACGCACTACCGCCACCTTCTCACCCCCAATTCCAAAGTTTGACATGCAGTTTCGAAATGACAATTTGTAAACCCTTCCCATTATCTTGTTTCCTTCCCCACTTAAAAAATAGGTTAAGATTAGGATTACCCCCCACTCCTCATAATTTGTGGAGGGGGAGGACACACATGCACACAAGGAAGATCTGGTTACCCATTACCACATTGTACCCCCTCCCTCCCATCGATTCTTTTACGATTGTTTACATGAGATGGGGAGAAGGAGGCGGAAGAGGAGGAAGAGGAGGAGCAGGAGTGTCTGTGACAACAACATTGCAAAGTTCAAACTGTGATAATAATGATTCGAACTTTGATAGCAATATCTATGATAACAACTATGCAGAAAGGAAAATCCGGTTGGGGGGGGGGGGCGGGTTCTGTCACATGCTCTTCCTGTCTTCACTCCAACCCCCCGCCTCAGGATGTTTGCAAACCAAACCATCCTTATCTTAACTAGATAAAGTAAATAATAAAATTATCTCCGTTTTTTTTGTTTTTGTTTCTTTTTCGTTGAAGTTTCATCCGCAAAACGATTAAAAATCAATATTTTGAAATTGTTTCTTAAAATCGATTTAAAAACAAAAACAATACGTAAATTAGCCACCCCATTCACACTGAACCTCTATTTTATTGTATACTAGACATATCCATGAGACCTTAGGCCTTGTTGGCCTCTACATCCTTACCAGTGGAGGGTACGTCCTCGCTGATTAGTCCGACAGAGGGTGGGTCATTGTGGCATCTGGTCTGTCAGGTTGACGTATTTGTTCTGAGTGGTCCTAGGCAGTCCACCCTCCCAGACTTTACAATCTCTCTTTGAGAAGGGGTTGGTTTATGGCCAATTGCCTGAGGCGCCTTTAGCAGAAAATGCTGACGGGGCTGCTTAGGCATTTTTGTGAGGGCCTGAGTCCATTACTTCTTGTGCGCTGACCTACTATCCCCACCTTCCAGCCTTGTGCCACGTCTTCTAAAACTTGTTCACCCCAAACAAGGCAAGTTGCCACTGTAGACGTAAGGGGCTACTGAGAATTAGGGTGAAAGTTTAGGGGGTCATCCTAAATTGGGAGCTGTGCAGCGAGATGCTTGTTCACATTAGTTTTAAATTTCTACAGTTCGGAGAAAGAGGGACTTTCAAAGGCCGGCAGTTCGAGAAAAGAAGCTATTGGAGTAGAAGGCTCTCCGGCATCTGGAGGCCTCCATAGTGAATGGATGGGATTTAGCTGATTGTTGGGTTGGTCGAATGTATTTACGTCGAGGGGAGCACCAAAGTAGCAAGTTCATCGGATCACATTCCATTGAAGTACTTGTAAAATAAGCACAAGGATACAACATTGCGTCGATGGGACAGGCGTTAAAGATTGGTGGATAGTGAGGGACCTATTAGATTGTTTTTAACCTTGTCTAAGAGGGAGAGACTAGTGGATGGTGCACCAGCCCAGATGTGACAACGATACTCGATGAATGGGCAGATGGTGGCTTTGTAGTCATATAGGATAATGTCAGGTGTGAGAAGTTTGCCATGGCCTTTTGGCTTGAAACAAGTGTAGAATGGTGTTTCTCCTGATTCTCTTCATAGTGCAAATGGTTTAGATGTCTCGTCTGAGAGGAACCCAAAGGGTTGGATCTTCCTCTGATCGGGATCTGATTGTGTTGTTTAAGCACTAACTGAAGGTTCAGGATCAGATTTGATAGAAAGAGATTACATTCTTCAGAACTCAATAAAGGTGGATAAAAGTAGCGAGCTAGTGGGTATGAAAAGTATTCGCTGCCTGAGCATGGCACACTGTCGGACCCTAGCCCTTGGGGGAAATGAGCCTCTTAGCTAGTGGAGTGAATGAGCCCCCCCCCTCAATAGAGATCCTCCACAATGCCCACACTCCAACTCTCGCGATCCCCCAAATTGTATTTATCTTGGAAGAACACCATCCATTTCCAAAAACTCAATCCCTATTTTTGTTCTTACACTTAGATTCCACTCCCATTTAGAGATTGATCAGTTTGTTTTTGGTTCTGAACAACCCGGAAAAAGTGGGCGATCTATTATTTAGAAAGGGTTGGGAGGGTCTTACTATTTTTAGTTGTTGTCCCACTCCCCAGTGCAAATGAACTTGTATATAAATATATTTATGAAACATAAATTATTTTGACCAACGATGACCAACGACCCACATTTTTGATGGCCTTGTACCTAATTTGTTACAATGTTAAATGTTTACCTCATCGCAAATTAATAAAGCAAAGTGTAGTATCTGTTCTGATACTACACTTCATCCTTTCTGTCCTCTATCAGTGAAGGATTAAGCTTTTGAGACTCAAACAATTGTAAATTTTTGTCCTAAACCAGACTGCCCCTTTTTGGGGAAGCTGGATATTCCCCACATCTGCCCTCTTTGGAAATCTGATGGATCTGTCACTTGAATTATTCTTACTAATATGCACTTTCTGAAATAAAAAATAAATTTAACCAATTAATTCAGGACAATAATAACCATAAGCAAAAAAAAAACGGAAAAAAATGTTTTTTAAATAAAAATAAAAAATTAAACCAACATTTTGGTAATTTTTTTTCAATATTTATCGGCGTTTTAAATGCAAAATTCACAAGGTGTTTCCATTATTTTGTACAAGCTCTGGACATATGTTTTGAATTTAATTAAAATCGAGTGTACATATTTGAAGTTTTAAGGCGTTTCTGCCCCTACCTCCATTAGAGGGGGTACATTGAGGGGCACGTACAGATTTGGAAACTCTTCCATTGTCTTCCCTGTAGAATTTTATACACACAATTTAAATTTCATCAAAATAGAATATATTTGATGTTTTAAGCGAGGTTCTGCCTCTGTATCCGTTGAGGGAGAGAGAAACTTACTTCCCCCTCTCTTTATGAACCTTTCATACTATTCTTACGCCTCGTCGGTATATCTTTCGTTCTAACCAGCTAAGATATATTAGTTTTCATTTCAATTACCTCCCTTGAAAATTAATGAACATCATTTCTTAAGAAAGGTTTTAGTACTTTATCCTTTTTATTAAATCGTTTCAATTAATTACTGTTAATATCTACAAAACTAGTGCATACATATATATATATATATATATATATATATATATATATATATATATATATATATATATATATGAAAATTAGACAGTAAAATTACAAATAATTTATCTCCTCCTCGGATCCATGAAGTATTTTATTCGGTAGGCCATCCCCCCAGACATTACTTCTTCCTCAATTGTTATCCGTCAGCATTACCCTATCCGAGAAAAACTGAAAAAACTAAGGGGCATTGTGAAGTTTTCGTCACAAATATCCGGGGACTTAGAACCAACATCAACGACATAGAAACCTTTCTCCTGGCAAACTCACCGGATATCCTAGCTCTAAGTGAAACTAACCTTCAATCCCCAATCTCCTCTCACCACTTTGACATGACTGACTACCTCCCACTCTACCGTAAGGACTCTGACAAACATATGCACGGGTTAGGAGTTTATGTTCGGAACACCCTCCCCCTGACTAGAGAACATAGGTTAGAATCAGATGACCAAGATTACATGTGTTTTAGATTGACTTTACATTACAGCGTCAGTCACTTATATTTCTTATACCGTTCCCCGTCGACCCAGGACTGTACTCGGCTAAACTCTGTCTCTGAAAGCATAGATAGATCACTCTTAATTGACTCGAATGCCCAGATACATGTATTTGGGGATTTTAATGCCCACCATCGCGACTGGTTGGGATTCTCCAGCCTTACTGACGCAGCCGGCAACTCTACGTATAATTTTTCCTTAGCTCACTCCCTTTCTCAGATTGTCGCATCCCTGATCGAGTAGACCAACAAGCCTCACTTCTAGACCTTTTCTTGACCTCAATGCCCGAGGCTTGTGTGACGAAAGCTCACAGCCCACTTGAAGAGTTTGGGGAGCACAGGGGCCAGTTCAGCAGAGCATTTCTTTATTACTATTACAGGTATACGATCAGGTCCACAAGCTTTGGAGGTGTCAAGGTTTTTTATGATGTCTCTGAACTGGGATTGGGTAATGACCAGGTTATCAAGTGTGGCTTCGGTCCGCAAAGGGAATTTGGGGAGGGGGTGGTTTTTTGAGTCCAAGGTGGAGTTAGAAGCGAAACGCTGGGAAAGTAGTTCGGCCTTATCAGTGGCCATGGAAACGGCATCATTGTGGTTTGATAGTGGGGGAATCGTTGATTGACCATTGTTAACTACACTATTGTAGATTTTCCAAAACTCACGAGTACCTAGTTTCTGTGACTGAATGCGTTTTTTTATTAACTCATTAAACCTTCTCTTTGCTTCGCCTATAACGGCCTTGCAATTATTTCTTGACTCTATGAATTTATGTCTATTAGTAGCTGACTTATGGCGACCGAATTTACGGAATGCTTGTTGTCTCTTAGCAATGGCAGCTGCACATTCCGAGGTGGACCATTGGGGAGAGTGGGGCTTGCTAAATAAAATTTGCATAGGGACATAGGCTTCAATGCCTGCTTTGAGACACATTCAGTTAATTCATTTGCGAACTGGTCGGCAGGGAGTGAGAAGATTTCCCTCCATGGGGCCTCGCTGATTGACTCAAAATCAGCTCGTAGTATCTCGTTGTGTTGAGCAACATTTCATCAGCTTTTGGGTGACTTTTTAGGGTGATATTATTATCATTAGCACAATGTGATCAGCGTATGAAGTAGTGTTCATTGAGATTGGTAATTGGCTCGCCATTCTAGTTCAAGATGGTTTACTTCTGTCACTTTTTAGGGTGATATGTATCATTAGCACAATGTGATCAGCGTATGAAGTAGTGTTCATTGAGATTGGTAATTGGCTCGCCATTCTAGTTCAACATGGTTTACTTCTGTCACTTTTTAGGGTGATATGTATCATTAGCACAATGTGATCAGCGTATGAAGTAGTGTTCATTGAGATTGCTAATTGGCTCGCCATTCTAGTTCAAGATGGTTTACTTCTGTCACTTTTTAGGGTGATATGTATCATTAGCACAATGTGATCAGCGTATGAAGTAGTGTTCATTGAGATTGCTAATTGGCTCGCCATTCTAGTTCAAGATGGTTTACTTCTGTCACTTTTTAGGGTGATATGTATCATTAGCACAATGTGATCAGCGTATGAAGTAGTGTTCATTGAGATTGGTAATTGGCTCGCCATTCTAGTTCAAGATGGTTTACTTCTGTCACTTTTTAGGGTGATATTATTATCATTAGCACAATGTGATCAGCGTATGAAGTAGTGTTCATTGAGATTGGTAATTGGCTCGCCATTCTAGTTCAACATGGTTTACTTCTGTCACTTTTTAGGGTGATATTATTATCATTAGCACAATGTGATCAGCGTATGAAGTAGTGTTCATTGAGATTGGTAATTGGCTCGCCATTCTAGTTCAACATGGTTTACTTCTGTCACTTTTTAGGGTGATATTATTATCATTAGCACAATGTGATCAGCGTATGAAGTAGTGTTCATTGAGATTGGTAATTGGCTCGCCATTCTAGTTCAACATGGTTTACTTCTGTCACTTTTTAGGGTGATATTATTATCATTAGCACAATGTGATCAGCGTATGAAGTAGTGTTCATTGAGATTGGTAATTGGCTCGCCATTCTAGTTCAACATGGTTTACTTCTGTCACTTTTTAGGGTGATATTATTATCATTAGCACAATGTGATCAGCGTATGAAGTAGTGTTCATTGAGATTGGTAATTGGCTCGCCATTCTAGTTCAAGATGGTTTACTTCTGTCACTTTTTAGGGTGATATGTATCATTAGCACAATGTGATCAGCGTATGAAGTAGTGTTCATTGAGATTGGTAATTGGCTCGCCATTCTAGTTCAACATGGTTTACTTCTGTCACTTTTTAGGGTGATATGTATCATTAGCACAATGTGATCAGCGTATGAAGTAGTGTTCATTGAGATTGCTAATTGGCTCGCCATTCTAGTTCAACATGGTTTACTTCTGTCACTTTTTAGGGTGATATTATTATCATTAGCACAATGTGATCAGCGTATGAAGTAGTGTTCATTGAGATTGGTAATTGGCTCGCCATTCTAGTTCAACATGGTTTACTTCTGTCACTTTTTAGGGTGATATTATTATCATTAGCACAATGTGATCAGCGTATGAAGTAGTGTTCATTGAGATTGGTAATTGGCTCGCCATTCTAGTTCAACATGGTTTACTTCTGTCACTTTTTAGGGTGATATTATTATCATTAGCACAATGTGATCAGCGTATGAAGTAGTGTTCATTGAGATTGGTAATTGGCTCGCCATTCTAGTTCAACATGGTTTACTTCTGTCACTTTTTAGGGTGATATTATTATCATTAGCACAATGTGATCAGCGTATGAAGTAGTGTTCATTGAGATTGGTAATTGGCTCGCCATTCTAGTTCAACATGGTTTACTTCTGTCACTTTTTAGGGTGATATTATTATCATTAGCACAATGTGATCAGCGTATGAAGTAGTGTTCATTGAGATTGGTAATTGGCTCGCCATTCTAGTTCAAGATGGTTTACTTCTGTCACTTTTTAGGGTGATATGTATCATTAGCACAATGTGATCAGCGTATGAAGTAGTGTTCATTGAGATTGCTAATTGGCTCGCCATTCTAGTTCAACATGGTTTACTTCTGTCACTTTTTAGGGTGATATGTATCATTAGCACAATGTGATCAGCGTATGAAGTAGTGTTCATTGAGATTGCTAATTGGCTCGCCATTCTAGTTCAACATGGTTTACTTCTGTCACTTTTTAGGGTGATATTATTATCATTAGCACAATGTGATCAGCGTATGAAGTAGTGTTCATTGAGATTGGTAATTGGCTCGCCATTCTAGTTCAACATGGTTTACTTCTGTCACTTTTTAGGGTGATATTATTATCATTAGCACAATGTGATCAGCGTATGAAGTAGTGTTCATTGAGATTGGTAATTGGCTCGCCATTCTAGTTCAACATGGTTTACTTCTGTCACTTTTTAGGGTGATATTATTATCATTAGCACAATGTGATCAGCGTATGAAGTAGTGTTCATTGAGATTGGTAATTGGCTCGCCATTCTAGTTCAACATGGTTTACTTCTGTCACTTTTTAGGGTGATATTATTATCATTAGCACAATGTGATCAGCGTATGAAGTAGTGTTCATTGAGATTGGTAATTGGCTCGCCATTCTAGTTCAAAATGGTTTACTTCTGTCACTTTTTAGGGTGATATTATTATCATTAGCACAATGTGATCAGCGTATGAAGTAGTGTTCATTGAGATTGGTAATTGGCTCGCCATTCTAGTTCAAGATGGTTTACTTCTGTCACTTTTTAGGGTGATATGTATCATTAGCACAATGTGATCAGCGTATGAAGTAGTGTTCATTGAGATTGGTAATTGGCTCGCCATTCTAGTTCAACATGGTTTACTTCTGTCACTTTTTAGGGTGATATGTATCATTAGCACAATGTGATCAGCGTATGAAGTAGTGTTCATTGAGATTGGTAATTGGCTCGCCATTCTAGTTCAAGATGGTTTACTTCTGTCACTTTTCAGGGTGATATTATTATCATTAGCACAATGTGATCAGCGTATGAAGTAGTGTTCATTGAGATTGGTAATTGGCTCGCCATTCTAGTTCAACATGGTTTACTTCTGTCACTTTTCAGGGTGATATTATTATCATTAGCACAATGTGATCAGCGTATGAAGTAGTGTTCATTGAGATTGGTAATTGGCTCGCCATTCTAGTTCAAGATGGTTTACTTCTGTCACTTTTCAGGGTGATATTATTATCATTAGCACAATGTGATCAGCGTATGAAGTAGTGTTCATTGAGATTGGTAATTGGCTCGCCATTCTAGTTCAACATGGTTTACTTCTGTCACTTTTCAGGGTGATATTATTATCATTAGCACAATGTGATCAGCGTATGAAGTAGTGTTCATTGAGATTGGTAATTGGCTCGCCATTCTAGTTCAAGATGGTTTACTTCTGTCACTTTTCAGGGTGATATTATTATCATTAGCACAATGTGATCAGCGTATGAAGTAGTGTTCATTGAGATTGGTAATTGGCTCGCCATTCTAGTTCAACATGGTTTACTTCTGTCACTTTTCAGGGTGATATTATTATCATTAGCACAATGTGATCAGCGTATGAAGTAGTGTTCATTGAGATTGGTAATTGGCTCGCCATTCTAGTTCAAGATGGTTTACTTCTGTCACTTTTCAGGGTGATATTATTATCATTAGCACAATGTGATCAGCGTATGAAGTAGTGTTCATTGAGATTGGTAATTGGCTCGCCATTCTAGTTCAACATGGTTTACTTCTGTCACTTTTCAGGGTGATATTATTATCATTAGCACAATGTGATCAGCGTATGAAGTAGTGTTCATTGAGATTGGTAATTGGCTCGCCATTCTAGTTCAAGATGGTTTACTTCTGTCACTTTTCAGGGTGATATTATTATCATTAGCACAATGTGATCAGCGTATGAAGTAGTGTTCATTGAGATTGGTAATTGGCTCGCCATTCTAGTTCAACATGGTTTACTTCTGTCACTTTTCAGGGTGATATTATTATCATTAGCACAATGTGATCAGCGTATGAAGTAGTGTTCATTGAGATTGGTAATTGGCTCGCCATTCTAGTTCAAGATGGTTTACTTCTGTCACTTTTCAGGGTGATATTATTATCATTAGCACAATGTGATCAGCGTATGAAGTAGTGTTCATTGAGATTGGTAATTGGCTCGCCATTCTAGTTCAAGATGGTTTACTTCTGTCACTTTTTAGGGTGATATGTATCATTAGCACAATGTGATCAGCGTATGAAGTAGTGTTCATTGAGATTGGTAATTGGCTCGCCATTCTAGTTCAACATGGTTTACTTCTGTCACTTTTCAGGGTGATATTATTATCATTAGCACAATGTGATCAGCGTATGAAGTAGTGTTCATTGAGATTGGTAATTGGCTCGCCATTCTAGTTCAAGATGGTTTACTTCTGTCACTTTTCAGGGTGATATTATTATCATTAGCACAATGTGATCAGCGTATGAAGTAGTGTTCATTGAGATTGGTAATTGGCTCGCCATTCTAGTTCAACATGGTTTACTTCTGTCACTTTTCAGGGTGATATTATTATCATTAGCACAATGTGATCAGCGTATGAAGTAGTGTTCATTGAGATTGGTAATTGGCTCGCCATTCTAGTTCAAGATGGTTTACTTCTGTCACTTTTCAGGGTGATATTATTATCATTAGCACAATGTGATCAGCGTATGAAGTAGTGTTCATTGAGATTGGTAATTGGCTCGCCATTCTAGTTCAACATGGTTTACTTCTGTCACTTTTTAGGGTGATATGTATCATTAGCACAATGTGATCAGCGTATGAAGTAGTGTTCATTGAGATTGGTAATTGGCTCGCCATTCTAGTTCAAGATGGTTTACTTCTGTCACTTTTTAGGGTGATATGTATCATTAGCACAATGTGATCAGCGTATGAAGTAGTGTTCATTGAGATTGGTAATTGGCTCGCCATTCTAGTTCAAGATGGTTTACTTCTGTCACTTTTTAGGGTGATATGTATCATTAGCACAATGTGATCAGCGTATGAAGTAGTGTTCATTGAGATTGGTAATTGGCTCGCCATTCTAGTTCAAGATGGTTTACTTCTGTCACTTTTTAGGGTGATATGTATCATTAGCACAATGTGATCAGCGTATGAAGTAGTGTTCATTGAGATTGGTAATTGGCTCGCCATTCTAGTTCAAGATGGTTTACTTCTGTCACTTTTTAGGGTGATATGTATCATTAGCACAATGTGATCAGCGTATGAAGTAGTGTTCATTGAGATTGGTAATTGGCTCGCCATTCTAGTTCAAGATGGTTTACTTCTGTCACTTTTTAGGGTGATATGTATCATTAGCACAATGTGATCAGCGTATGAAGTAGTGTTCATTGAGATTGGTAATTGGCTCGCCATTCTAGTTCAAGATGGTTTACTTCTGTCACTTTTTAGGGTGATATTATTATCATTAGCACAATGTGATCAGCGTATGAAGTAGTGTTCATTGAGATTGGTAATTGGCTCGCCATTCTAGTTCAAGATGGTTTACTTCTGTCACTTTTTAGGGTGATATGTATCATTAGCACAATGTGATCAGCGTATGAAGTAGTGTTCATTGAGATTGGTAATTGGCTCGCCATTCTAGTTCAAGATGGTTTACTTCTGTCACTTTTTAGGGTGATATGTATCATTAGCACAATGTGATCAGCGTATGAAGTAGTGTTCATTGAGATTGGTAATTGGCTCGCCATTCTAGTTCAAGATGGTTTACTTCTGTCACTTTTTAGGGTGATATGTATCATTAGCACAATGTGATCAGCGTATGAAGTGTTCATTGAGATTGGTAATTGGCTCGCCATTCTAGTTCAAGATGGTTTACTTCTGTCACTTTTTAGGGTGATATGTATCATTAGCACAATGTGATCAGCGTATGAAGTAGTGTTCATTGAGATTGGTAATTGGCTCGCCATTCTAGTTCAAGATGGTTTACTTCTGTCACTTTTTAGGGTGATATGTATCATTAGCACAATGTGATCAGCGTATGAAGTGTTCATTGAGATTGGTAATTGGCTCGCCATTCTAGTTCAAGATGGTTTACTTCTGTCACTTTTTAGGGTGATATGTATCATTAGCACAATGTGATCAGCGTATGAAGTGTTCATTGAGATTGGTAATTGGCTCGCCATTCTAGTTCAAGATGGTTTACTTCTGTCACTTTTTAGGGTGATATGTATCATTAGCACAATGTGATCAGCGTATGAAGTAGTGTTCATTGAGATTGGTAATTGGCTCGCCATTCTAGTTCAAGATGGTTTACTTCTGTCACTTTTTAGGGTGATATGTATCATTAGCACAATGTGATCAGCGTATGAAGTAGTGTTCATTGAGATTGGTAATTGGCTCGCCATTCTAGTTCAAGATGGTTTACTTCTGTCACTTTTTAGGGTGATATGTATCATTAGCACAATGTGATCAGCGTATGAAGTGTTCATTGAGATTGGTAATTGGCTCGCCATTCTAGTTCAAGATGGTTTACTTCTGTCACTTTTTAGGGTGATATGTATCATTAGCACAATGTGATCAGCGTATGAAGTGTTCATTGAGATTGGTAATTGGCTCGCCATTCTAGTTCAAGATGGTTTACTTCTGTCACTTTTTAGGGTGATATGTATCATTAGCACAATGTGATCAGCGTATGAAGTAGTGTTCATTGAGATTGGTAATTGGCTCGCCATTCTAGTTCAAGATGGTTTACTTCTGTCACTTTTTAGGGTGATATGTATCATTAGCACAATGTGATCAGCGTATGAAGTAGTGTTCATTGAGATTGGTAATTGGCTCGCCATTCTAGTTCAAGATGGTTTACTTCTGTCACTTTTTAGGGTGATATGTATCATTAGCACAATGTGATCAGCGTATGAAGTAGTGTTCATTGAGATTGCTAATTGGCTCGCCATTCTAGTTCAAGATGGTTTACTTCTGTCACTTTTTAGGGTGATATGTATCATTAGCACAATGTGATCAGCGTATGAAGTGTTCATTGAGATTGGTAATTGGCTCGCGCCATTCTAGTTCAAGATGGTTTACTTCTGTCACTTTTTAGGGTGATATGTATCATTAGCACAATGTGATCAGCGTATGAAGTAGTGTTCATTGAGATTGGTAATTGGCTCGCCATTCTAGTTCAAGATGGTTTACTTCTGTCACTTTTTAGGGTGATATGTATCATTAGCACAATGTGATCAGCGTATGAAGTAGTGTTCATTGAGATTGGTAATTGGCTCGCCATTCTAGTTCAAGATGGTTTACTTCTGTCACTTTTTAGGGTGATATGTATCATTAGCACAATGTGATCAGCGTATGAAGTAGTGTTCATTGAGATTGGTAATTGGCTCGCCATTCTAGTTCAAGATGGTTTACTTCTGTCACTTTTTAGGGTGATATGTATCATTAGCACAATGTGATCAGCGTATGAAGTAGTGTTCATTGAGATTGGTAATTGGCTCGCCATTCTAGTTCAAGATGGTTTACTTCTGTCACTTTTTAGGGTGATATGTATCATTAGCACAATGTGATCAGCGTATGAAGTAGTGTTCATTGAGATTGCTAATTGGCTCGCCATTCTAGTTCAAGATGGTTTACTTCTGTCACTTTTTAGGGTGATATGTATCATTAGCACAATGTGATCAGCGTATGAAGTGTTCATTGAGATTGGTAATTGGCTCGCGCCATTCTAGTTCAACATGGTTTACTTCTGTCACTTTCCGATAAAATTTATTTCAATCAGTGCGAGCAGAATGGGTAGCTTCACGGCGTAGTTGTCTGAAGTTGTCAGATTTGTTGCTTCTTCAGCAATTTCTATTGTTTGACCCGAGATCCAATCTTTATCTTTTCACATGGTGGTTCCGAGCGTCTCAAACATCACGGATCGGAGGTTACGCTTCAGTTTGTCCAAGCTCATCTGAGGTAGCATATTCAGATTGGTGTACCTCGAGACGATCGGACTGATTGGATAGTGCTATGCGAAATGCATCGTCCATTTGTTTATTTTTCAGTTTCGAAATGTTGCACCTGAGAAGCTTAGTACACGACCTGACGACCCTGAGATGAAGATGTAGTTTTGCCTGTCTTAATACATGATTGGAACCAAATCCACTACCCGTTTCTGTGGCTCCAGAACACTCGACAATCAAGGACGTGTGATGAGCAGCAGCGTTTAACGAGAAAGTTTTCGATTTGATTAGCTGTGACACCGTCATTGGTGTACCGAGTACGTAGATGTCGCCGTAGATGTTCAAAACACGTGCTGGATACGGTCATTAGGTTTGCTGTCGCAAAGTTGACAATTCTTTCATCATTAGTACGGCAATCTCAAATCGTCCGAGAATATGAATATTGCTGATGTCAGCTGTGCGGCCATTCAAATCACCTGCATTAATTAGATCACTCGAATGTACGTGATCAACAGTTGCCTGCAAATTGTTGTAGAAAGAGTCCTTATCTTGATCGTCATCGTTAAGGGTGGGAGCATAGACGGCACTTACATTGAGACCCAAACTTTTCAAGTGGATATGGGACAGACGAGGGGGGGGGGCGTCAATCTGCTGTGTTTGTCTGTTTTCATAGGCACAAGTTGCTTTAGAATTAAAGTTGCTTTTGAATTGAAGTTGCTTTCGAATTGAAGTTGCTCTCGAATTGACACTTTAAAGGCTTCAAAATCACATTAATTTCCCACAGACATGATAAACCATGTGTGTCGGACATGCGGCTGTTGCTGATTTCTTTGTAGCTGTTAATTTCGAAGCCTTTGAATTCATGAAAAGTAAATTCTGGCCAGAATGAAAGTTCGTATCGGCCAAAGTCGATGATTATGCTTCATATTTGTTCTCCTAAACCAAAGATAAACAACATTTCTGAGTCGCTAATCTCGAAACGAACCACATGTGATGCATAAGGCTGCACGCTTCCTAAGCATTGTCTTTTCTTCTTCTCTTTATCTGTGATTGTTTTTACGCTGACCTTTGGTTCATCAATCACACTCGCCCCATTTCCAAATATCAGTAGATCAATTCGCTTATCGTTTTAATCACTGATAAAATTGCATGGAAAATAAGAATAGCGTTAAAAATAAAAAAGTTTATCTTTTTAATTTTTGTAAATGTTATTTTTATTTTTAATAACTTTAACTTTTAAATGTGGTCTTTCAAAAAATGTTAACCATTATATATAGGAGACCTTAATTTATTTGCTTTGTTTGTTTGTTTTTTGTTCCTGTGTGTTAGTAAAAATGTACCATTCTTGCTCATCATGAAAGAAAAGCACAAAAAATGCTGATTTTTTCCCGTAATGAACTGGTACAATTTCACATGGATCAATCGATAAAATAGTCTAAATCTTGCTAATTATTGGACAACACTCATCCGTGCACATTGTGTCCAGATTTGCGAATATCGTAATAAAATCCATAATACTGCTAACACTGATGATTGAAACCTGTTGAAAGCATCATTTTATTGTCGTGATGAAAAAATAACAAATTTGCAAAAAGCCATTCTTAAGTGATCTGGTCCCAAATCCCTAAATTGGCCATATTTTGACTATTTGGATATACATTGTGGCTGACCTTTTAATTGATCCCCTTTTCATTTTTACTATATTAATCTTGATATCTAAATACTAGGCCCTTAATTATGTTTTGTTTTGTTTTTTACAATACTTTCCATATCCTGTTCATTTTCACCCACAAAACTTCAAAATAATTTTTTTGCATGTTAGATTATTTTGGCCTTTTAACTCGTACATATTTATAAATAAATAAGGGGGGGGGGTAGTAAAAATATAAAAAGAGGATAATTTTTTAAAATACAAGTTTTCACACATTTGTACATACGTCACATTTACAAAAATAAACTTTGAACCGCTCTCAAAATTGAACTATTGGATATTTTGATTTCTGATTTTGTTTTGCTTTGTGATCTGCAGGTTTTGAATTTTAAGAAAATATACGCTGCATACATTAAATAAAAACTTCTAAAAATGATAAATTCCAGTTCTGGGCGCACTGTTCCTCATGGTCTCAAAAAATTGAGGCTGAGGGCGTCTGGGCGTCATTCAAGATCTTTGTTAGCCACTCTTAAACTATAAATTTTAAAACTGCATATACCTATTGTTGGATAATGGCTCTGTGGACACGGACACATCTTGAGGTGGGCGTATCTGTTAGAATTGTTTGGTTTGGCTAGCGCGATTTAGTGCGGGTGGACCCGTACAGTCGAGTGTAGAATAGGGCTAATCACACAGTCGGAGCTCAAAGACGTGACAGTATCACCACGTTGACGAGACCCCAGATCAAGGGTCAATGTGCATCTGCGCATAAAGGCTCTGTGACGTCACGGGCTTTTGTGTGAGAAGCAGTTTTTGCTAGTCTGGGTTTTGGAGGCGAGCCGAAGCGACCTGATTCACGATATAGTCTGCAACATGATTAGGGGAATTGATTCCCTAAGAAAATACAGGCGAAAGACCTATTTTACCCCCTCCACGAATGGATAAAGACTTAATTGATAAGTAATTACGAAAGCACTAATTTGCTCTCTCTCTCTCGACGTAATTAAAAAAGATAGAGTACCCCTGATTAGGATTTCTCCTCTTATGAGCGAGGAGAAAACAGATACTACACTTTAAATTACTAATTTGCTAAAAGATTGTGAGAACATTTTAACAAATTAGAAACAATGGTTTCAAAAATGTTGAGAGTAGAGGATGTTGGTGGTCATGATTGCCTATCCTACTTTCAGTTAGATGAATTCTGACTCAGTTGTTGAAGCAGTGTCCTTTCCCTCTTTCACCATTTGTTCATTAGCTTCACTTCAGCAATCACCAAAATACCACATTCACTCTATAGTCTTCCCTATTAAAACCGTTTGAATTCGTTAGGGTCACTATGGTTTGGGACGAAAATACATATTCATATAATATTTATGAAAATCCTTATTTACTTTCATACACACAAAGCCAACATAAAAAGACAAGGTTATTTTTAATGTAGAGATAATCTAGCTCTTAAATGTTGACCACTATGGTTGGGACAAACTGAACATTCGCACCAGTCGTGAAGGTTTTCTCCTCCTATGACCAAGGATAGAATATATATTACACTCTGAATGATGTATTTGCTAAATGAATAGTGATACAATTTTAACAAATTAGGCAAAAGGCCATCAAAATATGGGGAGTATAGAGGGGTCACCATCTGTCTAACCTACTCTTATAAAAAAAGGGACCAAGTCCATTTCTAATACATGAAACATTTTGGTCGTCTTCGTAAATATGTGAATAAAAGGAAAAATGAAAGCGAAGGTGTTAGTGAATGGATTCGTTCATGAATATGAACGAAGAGGAAAAGTTAGAAAGTTCACGGGGTTAAATAAATGTCCCGTTAGTAGGGAAGATAAAAGAGTTCTCGTAATATAGAATGTTATTACACAGGCAACGGTGTCAGGACGCGCCCATGTGTGTATGTAAGTATATAATATGCACCTGTACACAGGTCTGAAAGTTAGTTCATGTGTGAGCAGTTACGTGTGTATGTTATAAAGTCAACGAGTATGAGGTAGTAGTCATTTTTGATCGTTGTCGTCTTGTCGAAGTCGAACCTGCGGCCAAAAGGCCGGGAAGATGTCTGTTGCATCCCCAGAGATAAATCTGGGGAGCTGGGCCAAGCAACGTGTGTGTTGTAAGGCAGTGCCAAAGAAAAAGAGAGAAGAGAGCGTCGTATTGCGCTCAAGTGTTTATATAGTTATGCTAGCACTCCGAGATTCGCCTAAGAGAAGGTGTTTGATTTGTCAAGCCAAGGAGGAAGTAGATTTTTTGAACCAATCAGCGGGCAGCTAAGAAGTCATTGATATTTAAACAAGATGGCGGCTGTGCGCCGGCTTGTAGCAAACTGACACACTCTTAAGTAGACGCATTGTCTTTTCTCTCTTTCACAAGTTTCCCATCGCTTTCCTTTCAGCAGTCACCAAAATACCACATTTACTGTATGGGGTATTCTACTTAAAATAGTAATAAATTAACAAAGAATGTATTTATACGATTTAAATGACAATATCCCGTAAGAAGTTCAATTGATTTTAAAAGAGTACATATTTTCTTAAAAGCAAGTAAATAATAGAAAATATATCATAAGGGCAGGAGTGCGATAAAAAATGAAAGCAATATATGTATATATATATATATATATATATATATATATATATATATATATATATGTATACATATGAAAGTAGAATATGAAATGTATATATATATATATATATATATATATATGTGTGTGTGTGTATGTGTGTGTGTCCGTGTGTGTGTGCGCTGGAATATAAAAAAAAACTATCATCACTTTAAAAAGAGCAAACCTCAATAAATAGATTGAGATATTTAAAAGGAGTGGCTATTTGGATAATTGACTTTTGCCAAATTAGAAATGTTAGTAAAACGATTTGTGGCGCCATCTATAGAAATATTTGTATAACTAAAATAGTTTTAACTCAAAATGTTTTTTCAGTGTTTTTTCCTAGTCAAAAACTCTTTGTATAACCCACTAAAATACAGACGTGGCTTTAAAAAACAGACGTAACTGCAGGGCAATTGGATGGCGGAACAAATTAGCGTATGGAGCTTTTGGTTATTAAGCGATTATGTCTTAATGAACAGTGGAAAAATTGACTTAACTTATTATATATATATATATATATATATATATATATATATATATATATATATATATATATATATATATATATATACGTATATATATATATATATATAGTCTAAAGAAGCTTTGAGTCATTTAAAAAAAGAAGTAAAATGCAGTTTAAATTCCCAGACAAACTAACTAAATCTAAGATATTGCAGACTTAACATTCGTTGGAAAATATATATATTATTACCTGTGTTTCCTTCAGTATAATCATTAGTAATGTGTTAGAGTTTTACAAACAAATATTCGTTAAAAAGAAAGATTGTATCTTCTGTAAGCATCTTTATGAAATTGTCTTCATTAAATGGAGTTCAATGGAGAATAACGTGATAAAAATAGTGGATTATCTCCCTTGGTTTTGATGGCTTAATGAGCAGTGGAAAAATTGACTTTACTTATAAAAATATATATATATATATACATATATATATATAATATGTATAAGAATATATATATAACATATATGTTACAGTAATGTTGACAGATCGAGAAAAAAGTTATATATATATGTATATATATATATGTATTCATACAAAGTAACGTTACAATAACCTTGATCTCACCTCTCATATTATCTTATCTTCTCCACCTAACAATTCCAACTTAACTTTGGTACTATAAATAACACAAATACTATAATAATGACCCCATACAAAATACTCACTTACATTGGACCTAGTGTCTTGCCCATAAAGACCCGAATCTCAAACAATATATACTCCTTCAAACACAATAATAACAATGCCACTGGCACCTCTCTATCCAATTTAATAAAAAGCTTTAACAGTAAAAACACTCCCTACTTCCTACATTGATCAATATTAAAAAGGTCTAAATATTACACTCCATGATCCGCATTCTGCCAACTATGTACATTAGAACCATCAGCCCAAAGCTAGAATATTATTAACTCTAAAAACGAACTTATCTAAAATTGAAGGCACAAGCGAGAATTTAAATACATATATTTCATTACTCCCTCTGACACGCCTCATCTTTGCCAAAAAACCCTCTCTAACATTAGACTAATTCTTAAATTCTATAATTTGTTAATTTGTTAACTCTTAACTCTTAACTTTTCCAACCTTACAAATAATCATCTCAATAGCATAGCGTATCCTTCCCTGTCTACCCATAACACTTAATGTAAATTGAGAACTAACATTATTCTGTCCACTCCACTAATCCTTAATCGCCTCTACTCCAACACTCTAATTCCTATTCCCTTTTTCAATTACTAGCCAACCCCCTTACATACCTATCATTGCTTTTCTTATCTCCCTTTTGTATACAATCTATTGACCCTGTAAATGCTTCGCTCTATCGACAATCTTTTTCTCATATATTCCATTACTCTCACCTTTAAACTACGCTCGCTGATTACTCCTATGATGGCCCATTTGGCCCCTTAAAATCTATCTATAATTTCAATACACCATGTCATCACTTCGATTACATATTCAACCAAATCCTACCCCATAATCCTTATACTAGAACACAATTGTTGCAAACAGATTACTGCTGTTCCCAATCCTAACTTCAGTTATATATTAAAGTATCTTATATAGTCATGCATCTAATATTTAACTAACAAGGAAATCTATAAAGTCTTTACATATTAAACTCTGAAATACTATATTTGTCCGGATTATTACATCTTAAACACGTAAATTCCAGATTTACAATCATCTGAGCCCTAATTTCCCAATTTGAACCCTTTTAAACTTTCTGAATTATATATTTGTGTAAAAATCTTTCTGACTTATATATTCGTATAAAAATCCGTTTAAATACGGGGATACCCCCTTTTCCGAACTATTTACTTACTGACCTGAATCGCTACTGTTTTTAGCTTATTGTAATCCCACCCCAACTCCCAAGTGAAGCCAGCCCAGGCCTGGCATCATTTTGCTGCTTACTAGCGATGAGCAGTAACTAAACAAACCCTTCATCATACCTTCTCCCAGCATCATCCATAGTTCAATCCACTAAACTAAACCCCCTATTCCACTCCCCTAATCTCCAATCCTTCCCTCACTTTTCACTGGCTTCGTCTTCGACCAGAAATCCCACTCTCATTTCTTAGATTCGATCGAAGTTACTACTGAAATTCCCTACTGCCTGCTTATAATATACACAACATTTTAAACTAAACTCCTAAAAAACTATTTCCATTTTCGGTATACGGAAGTATTTTAAAATGGCCATTATTCTCAAAATTACATCCGAATAAGTGCTTCCCATCTACGATTGAACTAAACATCTTTCTATTGGATTCACTTCATTTTGAACATTTTTAACGCTGTCTCCACGAAATCCACTTTTCCATCTTTAAATCTTTCCTCACCGGACATTTTATCAACGGACATTCACCAACTGGACAGACTCCATATTTTGATTACCTTTTGACACACACACACTCTTACTTTCCATTACTTCATATCAGTTCTTCCCATCTACGGTTGAACTAAACATCTTTCTATTGAATTTGCTTCCTTTGAACAACATCCCTTTTTCCAACTTTAACTATTTCTTCACCGGAGATTTTATCAACGGACATTCACCAACTGGACAGATTCCCTATTTTGATAAACTTTTTTACACGCACACTCTTACTTTCCATTACTTTATATTTTTTCAAATTTTGAATTTTGGCTATTCCCCTGCCAACTTATCCATCTATGTAATTCCTCTGATGATAAGATTTTAATCTTTGAAAAGCCTAGCTTTAGGAAAGAAAAATAAACATGTTTTTATCGAGTACACCTTGCATTGAACAATCGAAGATAAAATAGATTTGTCATCCGTACATCTTCATCTCTCTTCCTTCATTTATCTTTATATATATATGTATATATATATATATATATATATATATATATATATATATATATATATATATATATATATATATATATGTGTGTGTGTGTGTGTGTGTATATGTGTGTGTGTTAGTTGAAGTACCTTTCTACCGGCAATCTTTTCCTCATAGATTCCATTACTCTCACCTTTAAACTACGCTCGCTGATTACTCCTATAATGACCCGTTTGGCCACCTTAAGATCTATCTATAATTTCAATACACCATGTCTTCACTTCGGTTACATATTCAACCCAATCCTACCCCATAATCCTTATACTAGAACTCAATTGTTGCAAAGAGATCAACGCTGTTCCCAATCCTAACTTCAGTTATATATTAAAGTATCTTATTTAGTCATGCATCTTATATTAAACTAACTGGTAAATCTATAAAGTATTCCATGAAAAATGCCAGTATACTGAAAACATATGCCTTTAATAGGGTTAAGATGAGAATTCATATACACTAAATGTACAAAAGCAAGAACATTCCCAAATGTTAACAATTTTGAATTTTGGTCATTCCACTGCCAACTTATCCATCAATGGAATTCCTCTGATGATGATTTTAATCTTTGAAAAGCCTGGCTAAATGAAAAAAAAATAAACATGTTTTTATCGAGTACACCTTGCATTGAACAATCGAAGATGAAATAGATGTGTCATCCATACATCTTCATCTCTCTTCCTTCATTTATATATATATATATATATATATATATATATATATATATGTGTGTGTGTGTGTGTGCGTGTGTGTGTGTGTCTTAGTAGAAGTACCCTTCTCATCCGTTTCGTTTTTTATTTTCATAGCCACGATTAGATGAACAACTATTAACTATTTTTCATCCATTTTTAAAAAAAGAAATATCCAGGGTTATGATAACGATCGATATCGGCTAAGAAATAACGGGAACGCTATAGAAACAAAAACAATCGTCTAGGGTGACAGTCGAACCTACAATGGCATTGAATATTGAAACTGAAGGCGAACTTTATATCCACACGGCCGGTAATGAGTGGGAAATATTTTGTCATTTTAACCTACTGAGTCTACGAATTTTTACCTCTCCGCATAGATTTACAAATAGCTCGATTCTCTAAAATAAATAAGCAAAAATAAACAAAACAAATATAAATGAAAAATAGTCTTATTAGAGTAAACATATATCAGTGAAGTTTTGTCAAATATTCTGCCTATTTTAATAAAACTATTGGATAAAAGTTTTCTCTTCAAAAAAAAGCAATACGTCAAATACGAACGATGATTTTCTTATGGAAATCGCTGCAGACAAGACATGAAGCCACTTGATGCGAGAGTTACAAGGCTACCGGAAGTAAACCCTGGACGAGGCTGACGGAAGTACTCTCCTTGACGTGAAAAGTGAAACCATTGCTTATATTGTTCGTTAGACTAAAAGGGAACGTTAAAAATGTTTTTCATGTTTTTAACTAAAATATGATTTAAATAAAAATAAGTCGGAATAATACAAAAATAAGCGAAACCCATTTAACATAAAATATTTTTTGTTACTGAAATAGGAATTGACCTTACATTCTGTACGACGGTTTGAAGGCTAAAAAACACTTTCAACGACCAAAGGGTCTGGATGTAGTAAACTTGTTATGATTCTGATGTGTGTTTTTTTCAAATGCTTTTTTGTTTAGTAATATGACGCTCCCAGTAGATTGTCACAGGAAACGTTAGATACATGGTTTCATTTGTGGGGCACGTCAAAGTCAGATAAAAAGCCATTAAGTGGCCCTACTTCACGAGGAAAGAACTAATGTGCTCGTATTTTAGAAGTCATTTTAATACGTGACCCACAATTTATATAAAGATTATGAAAATACAACCCAAAATAATAGGAGATTGACTTCAAGTAATTTAATTAAACAAATTCAATTCGTAATATTTTTATTTCTGCATTGCACATTCTTACATCATACGAACCTACTTAGTTTTACTAAAAACTAATTAAAAAAGATAGAGTACCCCTGATTAGGATTTCTCCTCTTATGAGCGAGGAGTAAACAGATACTACACTTTAAATTACTAATTCGCTAAAAGATTGTGACACACACGATTGAAACACGCACGAACTACTAAACATAGCGGCAGCATATACACCATGTGAAACGAACGCCTGTACACAGTTCATACACACACTTTCTCACTAACAAAAGAGGCACGTTAATATACACGCGCATCTGCAATGCCTATTCTATTTAGATACGCATAAACGAATGACTAAACGCACACGACGTCATTCGAAATGAACATGTCTACTCAAATTCTCCTGATTAGAGACAAAACAACTACTTTTCAATTGAAATACTCTAAGACTCTTTGAATTTTAGCATTCTATGAACTCTTTATGCTTCGTTGTCTTAACAAGTTATCAAAAAATAGTGACGGTTGTATGCATAGATTGTTTATTCTTTCATTTGATCATGTCCTATCTTCAACATAGGTAACCGCAACTAAACTCCCGTGCATTACTTCCAATAACACCACAATATTGGCAGACCAAGACTACAAAAACAACCCCATGAGTTCTATACTGGACACACACACACACACACACACACACACACACACACATACACTGTTGAACACTGTTATGAAGGTTAACTATGGTTCCCTGGTTTTTTTACATTAATAGGATTTATTTCTCATCACGTAACGGTTGAAATTAGCCTCAATGGTTGGGCTGCTCGAAATTGACTTAAAGGTGACTCTTGTTCTGGGGTTCGAATCGTGTGACTGATTTGAAAAGTTATCCCTACACTGATGATTCGGCAAGGATGGAACGTATACGTATTTAGATACTAATTCAATATTTATCATTAAATAAGCATTTGTAACCGCTTTTCGGTCCCTATGACAAAATAACAGATACTACACAATTACCAAATTATTGACTGTTTTATATACAGACTGTTCATTCTCTTATATATGTGTGTGTGTGTGTGTGTTATTTAAATAATAGTTAAATATTTATTATTAAATAAGCATTTGTTACCCCTTTTATGCCGGGCCGTTTAATAAGATACAATACAAGCTATACATCGAAGCTATAAACGCAAGTTCCTCTCTGTTGAACACTGTTATGAAGATTAACTGTGGTTGCCCGCCTGCTTGGCATAAATAGGACTTATTTCCTATCACATCGTGTAACAGTTGAAATTAGCCTCATTGCTTGGGGCGCTCAGAATTGAGTTTAAGGTTACTTTTGTTCCGAAGTGTGTGTGCGTGTGTGTGTATGTGTATGTGTATGTGTATATGTGTGTGTGTGTGTGTGTGTGTAAAGGGTAATCTCCTAAACTAATGAACGGAGCATTATAATTTTTTAAATATATATTGTAAAAAAAACGTGAGTTATATCGGAACATTATTTACTTTTGTAAACTTTACAATTTGAGGGAACGAACACCGGAAGTCACACTCGTCTCCCTAAAAACTTTTGAAATAATTTAGATAGAAAATTTACATCAAAAATTGCTCTACATTAAATTTTCAGTTTTATTAAGTAATACATTTTGTAAAGGATCGGTGCACGCGCATGGGCGTCAATAGTTCGTATGCGCTTGGTAAAATCCTAATCTATTGAACTTATCATTAGTACTTATGGAATATATATTCAAGGCAACGTGGTGAGTAACGTCGGATCTTTATGTTTTAATTTGTAAACTTTACTATTTAGGGGGGTGTGATATTATACCCCGAAATTCGAGAATACACATTACAATTTAAAACTACGGCAAAAATACCTGAAATAACATGTGTTGGTTGGGGTTGGGAGTAAATCCTGAACATACAACTATATAAACATACCTAAGTTTAAACGAATATATATATATATATATATATATATATATATATATATATATATATATATATATATAAATATTCCATGATAAATGCCAGTATACTGAAATCATATGCCCTTAATAGGGTTAAGATGAAAATTCATATACACTAAATGTACAAAAGCAAGGAAATTCCTAAATTTTTAAACTTTTATTGTCATTAAGGGTATACAGTATAAATCTCTATGTGTGAGTGGATGAAGTGTGTGAGGTGCGCTGAAGAAAAATTCCTACCAGTAAAATACATAGCCCTGTTTACTCGCATACCCTTAATGACAATAAAGTGTAAACAATTGGGAATTTCCTTGCTTTTATACATATAGTGTGTATGAATTTTCATCTTAACCCTATAAAGGGCATATGATTTCAGTATACTGGCATTTTTCATGGAATGTAACTACTTTTGTAAAGGCTATGCCGTGTCAATTTTAAGGTTTTTGGGAATTTTCTGGAAAACTAAGGTATATGGTAAACTGAAATTAAAATGCCATCAACTAGACCCTAGAACCTCTATATCTGCCAAAAATCAGCTGAATCCATCAAATAGTTGATGAGATACCGGGTGGCACATACATCTGTGTGTACGTACGTACGTACGTACACACAGATAACATGATTTCATGACTTAACTTTCTGGCTCTCTGGGTTGCCTTGAATAATGATGCTGAAATTCTACACACTTATAGAAACTATCAAATAAAAATTTTGTATAAAGTTTTAACTAATTTGGTTTATTGTTTTTTGAGTTATGATTGATCAAAGAAATGAGATTTCCAGCATAGGCCATACTTGAAGTCTATTAAGGGATAGAGCGCTCTCGCGCCTCCCTTTATATATATATATATATATATATATATATATATATATAGATATATATATATATATTAGAAACAAGTGTATTTAAATCCGAGAAAATGTTGAGATGATAAGTGGAACAAAAATAGCCACATGAGATAAAAAAAACAACTCAACTAAAAATTCTGATGTTTTGTATCTACTGTGATTATCCGCTTTTTCCACTTATTTTCTCAACATTTTGTATCATAAATGTTGAATACTTTTATTGAAATAAAATTTATACAATCGTTGACAACAAGACATCATGCCTAATTTAAAGTTTAATTCGCACAATTTTTTAATATAAATCCCAAATTTATAGAGTTAAAACAGAAAGTATTGAATAAAAATTGTCTTTGAAAAAATAGGGCGTTTTCACAAACTTTTCTTTCCTTTTAAGAAGATAAAAAACGTTTAATTTATGAGTTGAAAAGCTAGACATGTTTGCTGGTTTCTATTTTGAATGGGGTCAGCTGTTACGCTTCGACAAAACACAGACACATTGTATCTAATATCTCTTTCTGTCGTTCTCTCGTTCTATCTTTATCTCTCTATCAGTATGTCTGTCTCTCTTTGTGGGTGTGTCTCTCTCGTTCGACATTATACATTCTACGTCGTTACACTTAGGTAATTCCGTGGGTTGATATATATATATATATATATATATATATATAGCTTTGAACGAAAAATCTAAAATAGCGTATTAGTGGGTTTTCTCACGTGTGAGTTTGCTGTTTTTCTTTGTTTTCACCCAAAAATTAACCACTGTATAGTGTAGGTTTGCAGAGACGATGTTGATATGAAAATGCTGTTTGGCAAAAGACAAGTTAAACGGACCGTAAAATTATATCTCACAGAAATATTATGTTTTTTGGAAATGTAAAAAAAATAAAAATAAAATAAAACCATGGTTATTGGAACATAATATGAACTGACTTATATATATATATATATATATATATATATATATATATATTACTATTTATATGTATATGGATATAAAATATTAACGTTTCTGTATAGCTTACTTGTGATGAATATCTTTTTATCATATATATATATATATATATATATATATATATATATGTATGTATGTATATATATATATATATATATATATATATATATATATATATATATATATATATATATATAGTCAGACAACACCGCATGCCACACAATCCATGAAAGCCATAAACCGGACTAGTAAGCGCGAATACTGTAAACATTTTTATTTTAGTTTTATTAAAATTTAAAAAACTAACTGACTTCTGCGCAAGACGAGTTCATCTGTATATCTGTCTCTCTTGTGTGTATCTCTCTCGATCGACATTATTCATTCTACGTCGTTACACTTAGGTAATTCCGTGGGTGGAGGTATATATATATATATATATATATATATATATATATATATATATATATATATATATATATATATATATATATATATATATATGAGAGAGAGAGAGAGAGAGAGAGAGAGAGAGAGAGAGAAGAGGGCAGTGCAGTATTAGTGCAGTTCCAACGA